>NIJG01000019.1:1031676-1064597 GCA_002201625.1 Euglossa dilemma | reverse complement strand
AAAAAACGAAATGACATTCCGAACGATCTAGTAATATACCTACTTATATATTACTATTAGTAATTATATATTTCCATTTAATATTATATATTACTAGAGGTAAGAGGTATATTATTATACTAAAAATATTAATCGCCAATAAAATAAACACCGTAGCTACGGTATTTTGTTTTATCGCTATAGGAACGAATGATATCACTACACCATTGAGAACTTAGAAATAGAGACTTGGAAATTATCACGTGAAAGCCGAGCAAAGCAAACAGAATACCACTTGCGATCTTTGGGTCGTTTCTTCGCAACAGTTTTCCTATTTCTCGCATCAGATTGTTATCGTTGACACGTCCAGATCTATTTTCCCTCTTGTTTTCGTTTTCGTTTTCGTTCCCCGAATATTCTTCGCGTCCTTGGTCTTTAAGACACTCTGTAACTAGCTCCCGGATACTTTTCACTGTTCAACCTCCTCGAGCTTCCTTGCACCATGTTGTTATTGTCGGACGGAGGGTGACTCATAATACATATATCACACGAGATGCGTGTTTCAAGCGATGTTTATTTACATCGACGTAATGTTGCGACCGTGAATCTTTGATTTCTTCTATTCTGAATCTCTGACTCTTTTCACGACGTAAAGGTAGTTAATTTTTCCAATTTTCAATTTCCAATATTTTCAATTGTCAATATTTTCAATTGTCAATATTTTCAATTGTCAATATTTTCAATTGTCAATATTTTCAATTGTCAATATTTTTAATTGTCAATATTTTCAATTTTCAATATTTTCAATTTTCAATATCTTCAATTTTCAATATTTTCAATTTTCAATATCTTCAATTTTCAATATCTTCAATTTTCAATATCTTCAATTTTCAATATTTCCAATTTTAAATATTTTGATTATGGTCCGTTCAAGTTGATTAACATTCATCATTCTTTTAACACTAGAACTCCTAGTCTGTAATGTATACCTAAACACAGTGCACGCAATTAGTATTAAAATAAGATAGCACGCGTAATCGTGATTCTATTTTAATAAAATATAATACAAGTTTAACTAAAAACATATTTTCAACAATCGCGAAAATAAAATGTCTGAATCGACTCATTTTCACTTTCATCGTAGTTTTAGTGTTAAAGATTTGGCAAGTTTGGCAGGTTTGGCATTCTGCCAAAGTTTAAACTTTGTTAAAATAATAAAAGTAAAGTAATCTTGAAGTCTGAGTATTATATAGTCTCTTTCATAAAGAATTCTCTCGGTTCTCTAAAAGCAACGAAGATGATTAAGGAAATCGTAGTTGTTGGTTCATCTTGTATGTACCAGTTGCAAACAAAATATATATACATATATGCTTATGTTATATATTAGGACGTTAAAGGCTGGAAGGACGATCGTGGTATCGATTGCAATTCAAAGCGCTTGACTGGATTGCTTGTGAAAATCTTGCATCCATCTTCCTGAGAATTGGCATGATTCCATTTGATCCTTGCCACTCTCTACTATCTGTCATCTGCGAATCTAAGATAACATTTGCATCATTTTTTTTTACATCAGCAAAAAGTTTATTATATTACTTCTATCAACTTCTTATTAACTGACTTAGTTTCAACTTAATTTCATTAACTTACGATATTATTTACCATTAAGAGTTTCAAGTTCTTATAAAGAACAATTGCTTTTTCAACAGAGTATTAAATAAAATTACATTTTACAAATTAATTGAACGCGTATGTAATATATCAGGGATTTTTGCTGTATATGTACATTTGTTAGAAAGATCTAATTGGCAAATATAATTTTTATATCTAACATTTCGAATTTTTTCGAGTTTCGAGTAACGTTTTTACGAATCATGATACTTGGAAGATCATGGTGTTCGTATTTCATTGTAACGAGATATATTTCATAGATTCTCGTTCGATTTTCGTTCCCAAGCGACTGATTTAATAAGGAAAAGTAATCCGACATCGAATTTCGATACGGTTCGCACTGAAACCAGAATATTTCATAGGGGATATGTATAGCAGGGTGAATATAGGCGTCCGATCAATTCAAACAGGTATTAAATTATTACCATCGTTGCCAGTTAGTCATTCCTAACTGATCAATCATATTCTCTTTAATCTCATCGCTGGCTGTCCTCTGTCTTCGTTTACAACGTTTTAATTATTCATAGTTGTGTAGAATTTTTAGGCAACTGGGAAGCTCGTATATTTCATACCGCAAATGTATCCAAAATTTGCGAATGATCGAACATAGAAAGAGACAAAGTTGATTGAAATTTAACGAGTTATTTTCGCTACATCGGACATATGCAAATGAAAATTTGAAAGGAAATAAAATACGTTAAAAATAAATTAATAAACCGTTAACTAAGGTATATTTCGATAGTAATAAATTAATTCTCATTTGTATGGAAAAATTCAATTAAAATGTCACAGAGTCCAATAAATTTCTAATACAGTCTTTTAAAGTTCAAATAAAAGGTTCTTCAAAGATCTACCAAAAATCCTCTTTTTTCAAATGAATCAAATCAAGATTTTTCTTTTTGAAAAACCTTAAATCTTTTTAAGAAAAAAGATTGAATTTTATATGAAATACCAAAGTAATTTTCCGTTAGAAGCGACCCTTTTTTTCCTTAATACGAAATCTTATTCGCAGTATTATCCTAAAATAAACGGAAAAATCCAACCTCGCTGTTTCCACGTGCATTTCGAATAACAGTGTTTTTGTTTAGTATAGTGGACGAGATAGAGAACCGTGTTAAGATCGAAATTTTTCAATTCCACTGGGAATATCGCGTAAAGCGAGTCTCCCCCAAAGCAACTAAAAGTTTTAATTGCTGTTTCCACTTCCATTCACATAATCTCTCCCGGTGAAAAATAAATCATTCATTCCACGCCTGTGAGATACAATAACAATTACGTCGTTACTCGAACTCCATTCTGTTCGTCTTATTGATACTTCATGGGGCACACTAGTATGTAATCTTCGGAAAATCAATTTTTATTTCTGCTTAAAGAATTCTTCGCTCTTTGTTGCGTCGAGTGCAAAAATCCTGAAGTCGAAATTAGACTCTGTCTATGAATTAATTCAATATTTTTTTTCACACATTTCCGTCGCGATATATTCGATCTGAATTTTTTTACAAGCACCTTAAAGCTAAAGCTACAATCCGTGAAAAATTTGCGCGTCTTCCTCCTCCCAAACATTTTCTCCAAATTTTTAAACAAAGGTTGCTTCAGACCTTTATGTCCTCAACCAAGTTCTTATCCTGATACTTGTCTCGATGCGAATAACATTTCTATTCGCAGATATCTTACCTCGATACGAATAACATTTCGACCCACAGAGCCATCTTACCTCGATACGAATAACATTTGGACCCACAGAGCCATCTTACCTCGATGCGAATAACATTTCGATCCACAGACGTCTTACCTAAATACGAATAACATTTCGATCCACAGACATCTTACTTAAATATGAATAACATTTCGATCCACAGACATCTTACCTAAATATGAATAACATTTCGATCCACAGAGCCATCTTACCTCGATGCGAATAACATTTCGATCCACAGAGCCATCTTACCTCGATGCGAATAACATTTCGATCCACAGACATCTTACCTAAATACGAATAACATTTCGATCCACAGCCATTCATCGATAACCGCGTCTCTGAATCCAACGTGAACCACGCGAGACTTACCCTAACCTCAGGGTCCTCCTGGAAAAGCCAACCGTCCCTCGGATCCATTCCCACCCGGATCGATGCACCTGCTCAATCGTCGAATTTACGTTGGCAGGTTATCGTATCCTTGAGGAGCGGAGACCAGTGACTGGTTTTGCAGGTGCACCGGTGGCCGTTGGGGGTGGTTTTGACGCCGGTGCCGAGGAGAGGCGCAGAACGTGTTCGATCGACCCGCGAACGCAGCCCGTGCTTACACTGCGACAGAGTTCACTTCAGTCAGTCGCTATTTGCTCGTCGACCGCGTACAGTCGCGTCGGTCTACCATTTTTTCCCTCTATTTCTGCGTGAAACCCGTTTTCGCGGCAGCCGGCCTATCGCGTTCTCCGTTTCAACGCGACGTCGTCCGTTCATCTTCTTACCCTGTGTTCTCTGCGACAGGAAGACGTCTCTCCGTTCTCTGGCAGGTGTACGTTGCTCGGACACATGGGCTGCTAGGCACGAGGGATCATCCAGGCATCAACGTGATGCGCTTTGCAGGTAAATTTTACCTTTAAATCTTACTTTCTCTTGTTTTTACAGCTGTTTTTTAATCACGTTTCGAATTCGAAAATTGTGGTCGCTTTTTTGGAAATTTTTTTCGATGCTTATATCACGCGACAATCTAAAATTTTTATAAATTTTGTAAGATATCAACGTGATGCGCTTTTCAGGTAAATTTTACCTTTAAATTTTAGTTTCTCTTGTTTTTGCAGCTGTTTTTTAATCACATTTCGAATTCGAAAACTGTGGTCGCTTTTTTGGAAATTTTTTTCGATGTTTCTATCACGCGACAATCTGAAGTTTTCGTGTATTGGTAAAATAATTTTCTTTTTGAGAGAATTCGATTTTTTTTTTTTATGGTATATCAAAATATAATCAAAATATATTGATGATATTTTGATTGATATATGTCACAATTATAAAAGTGATTTAAGTCGAAATTTAAGAAAAATTAGTTTATCAGTTATTCCACATCGCATTATTTTAAATTAAATGAATAAAAAAAAATATATATCTATGACTTAGACCAATTTATTACACATATTTAGAATGCTAAAAAGTGATGGTAAATGTAAAATTTTAGGAACGCGCGGTTTTTTCTGTAGCAATTGAATCCACCCAGTTTAATTTTTTTTTTATATTACAGTATATTACAGTGTAAATATGAATAATAATAATATATAAATATGTAATTTTTAGTATTTCAAATTTTAATAATTATTGCGCGGAAAGGTTAGAACGTGATTTAAATTTTAAATCCCGCACTTAATCACTCTTAACAAATTTAATACGTGGAATGATATATTTTTTTTTTTTTTTTTTTCCTTTAATTTGGGGAAATGCAGGTGTCGAAGCGCGAGCCATATATTCCGAGCGTTAAAGTTAATTCAATATATCTGTGATGAAAGTTGCGGAGGAGTTCGAGTACAGATGTTCGACATATTCTATGCCTCAAAGCAAGTATACAAATGTTTAAGAAATTGTTTCAAATTTAGCCCTTAAGGAAATTCTGCGATATGGTCTGCATAAATTCTGTTTATACTACTTAAAGTTACTTTATCCTGATACAAATCTTTTTAAAGTTACGATAAAATTATAAAATCACTACCGTGTGATTTTTAAACAATCGAAGAAAATTGTTTAAGTCCAGTTAAGTAATTTAGAACACGGATAATTAGTCATTTCACGTATAATTTTCAAGGAAAAATGGAATGAAAATTGGAAAAAAATAATGACTTTATAAATGGTTAAAAACAGAATTTATATGTTGTATTTCGCGACCATATTTCAAAAGATACATCTGTTTTTGCAAACATTATCGTATTAATTTTAATTAACCATGATTGTTAATACTCCTATAAATCACTCGAAATAATAAAAGGAAAAACAAACGAGAAACAAACGTGTTTAATGTTGCAAAGAATTGTATCGTGTTTTTGTTGCGAATGGTAAAACAAAACGCGTAGGATGTCCAGCAATTGAAGCGGAAAATATCTCATTGGAATAAATTAACGCGATTAACGTTGTGTAAGACATTTTTAGATGACGATGCTAAATTTCATATTTCAGATCTTTCATTTAAAAAATAAACAACGTAATACCAAAAATATACAATGGAATTTATTTATTTTTATCAACAAGTTATCAATAAGTTAAAATAATATATAAAATTTTGATTTATTTACCGTTATACATTTAGGAAAAAATTAGAAATCGAGAAGCGTATTATTTAGGATAAAATTGGAATTAATTATAAATGGCGGGAATTAATAATGCAAAATGTAAATAAATAAAAGTAAATAAGATGGTTAAAATTAAGATTCTAATAATCATGTAATTATGATCCTAATAAGATCTTCGATCCGTCATTCACCGTCGTGCCAGGTTAACATGCCTAAATGATTGACCTTAATCACTAAATGGCAGCCGTGATTCAGTGATAGAGCCTTATATACGACAGACGTAGTAAGCGCTTGTAAGACGTCTATAGTGAGCGTTCCTCGTAGCCGCGTTTACAAAGACGATGAAATCTAACCTGAAATACGCGTTTTATTTCAATTTATCGAATGATCGTTCCCAAATAAAATCACAATTTTAAGAGATATTTTTGCAATTCGGTTAAAAAAAATTCGACTTCTTTAGAATTTTTTTCCAACGAAACCATAATACTTTTTGATACGCAGTTTTCACAGTCAGATTTATTTATGCTTGAAGAATATTTCAAATTTTTTTTTTTAACAAAATTATTGAAAATTATGGAAATGATATAGGAAATGAATCGTGTTTTTGAAAATGGACTCGAAGGACTGACACGATTCCGATTGTAAAAAACCGAAATGCCTTTTAATTAGTATAAACATGACTATAGCAGTAACCATCGATGCAGCGAAATTTCGAAAATTAAGAAAATGGCGCCACTTTGAAATTTAAACTTCGATTTTCTTCGTGCTTTCCGTCCTTTTTTCGGATTTTGAAATCCGTGGTTCACGCGATGAAGGTATGCATCTCGTCGAAATTAATTCCGTCAAACAGAAGTGTAATTATCACAGCTTAGAACGAAACGATAGCATAACGATAATATTGGTATTGACGTCAGCTTCTCAAAATTTCCCGAGTATCGGGGTCGGCTATTTGGGTTAAGAATTTATTTCCAAGGTCTTGCAAATACGGATATCGCACGGATATGAAATTTTTACTATATATTTGCAATAACCATACTGGACGAACATCACCAATAAAACAAAATCCACGGTTATTCTATTGCTTTTATTATTCGATTTCATTTTTTTTCGATTTAAGATTCGTTACCGGGCACGTTTGTCAAACGCGTTTCCTCTGACAATATTAAACCCAAGAAACTTATCTTAAAACATATCTGTCGTAGCAGTAATAAATCTAACAAAATTAATAACTCGTATAAAACTATTTCTCTCATATTCTCGAATTCGATATTCGAAAAGTTTCTATATCCACAATGCGCGTTAATCGCAGAAAATCGCGAAAATAAGCTTATAATATATACGTGTCCATAATTATGAACGTTCTAAGTCATATATATCTTTTTTCTTTCATTAATTTAGTTTAAAATAATCTGATATGAAATAACTAATAAACCCCATTTTTTTTTTTATTTTGACTGAGACCACTTTCATAATTATGGACACACACGAATATATAAATTATATTATAAAATAAATTAATACTATAATATATAAAAGTAAACAGATACAATAAAAATTAAATGCAAAGTACTATATATGCGCTACTCGTTCGAAACGATAATGCATTATATATGCATACAACCTGCTTTTTATATTACGTTGGAAAATTATAACTGGTGATTTTTCCTATGTCGAAGGAAGAACTCGGTTATAGCGACTTAACAGTAACGATAGAACTTGCAAGAGCTTATTACACGAAGGAACGTAATTGCGTTGGGGGCTTGGAAAACAATGTCAACGGTAGATGCGTTTGCCCGGCGAATGTGTAACGCGTGAATAATAGACTAGATGGCGGCAATCACGCGAACCCTGGCCGCCTCGGCGTCTACGTCGTCGTCATCGCGTTCAACCATAGACTACGCCGATACGAGATACGAATTGCGAGCACTGTCTCGTTCCGTTCCATATTTTTAATCGAACGATGGACTCGCGGCGATTTCGAACAACGTTACGCTCCTCGGGGAATTTAAAACCACGGTTCGCCGACTACGCGTTCTCATCGGCCCCGTGATATATAGGCCTCTCGATGAACAAGCTGAAACTTGAACCAGTTCCGAGAAAATTAAAACTTCCTTTGTTTTCTGTTCCGTACCTTGTTCTTCTTTTACGTCGCGTTAATTAGTATTAACCGCGAGTGCAATTTTAACCGAATTCGAAATCGTTGTCTGAGACGTTCATGGTTTTTCATTAGCGATGTTAATCGGTTTTAATACGATTTAATACGATAATTTATAGCACATAGAGATATTATATATGTATATAAAGTGTCTAAGAGATTGGAATCAAACTTGGGCTTTGGTGTTATCGAGATCGAATACTTTGTTAATGCTTGGTTAAAAAGATAGATTATTTAAAGATGTCTGTGATTTTTCGCGACATTTAATAAGAAATATTCGAAAATTCTTTGTGTTTAAAATCTTTGAACTTTCATATATCTTTTCGATCAAGTTCCTTCGTAATAAGTAGTCTCAACTTGGTCTCAATCTTTTGGGACCTCTATGTATTATGTTTAAAAACTTTAACAAATAAGAGTCAATCGAAATGAAAACAATTTTGAGGATAATGTATGCTAATTAAATCATAGAAAATTAATAAAATTGAGTAATTTATAATATTAGGATTAAATTTGTATCTTTTATATTGTGCATTCTAAAATGCATAACTTAAGCAGTGAATACATTCTCTCACATGCTAAATTGTTAAGTTTGGTAAACATTTTCAAGTAATAATATTCCAATTTCCAATAAAAGGGTGTGTATGCTATATTAAACTAACCGTTGTCTATTAATAATGAATTATTATAAACGCAATTTCTCGAATACCAATAGAACGAGTAATTAGAACAGAAATAAGTAACCCTTGTCTATTAATAATGAATTTTTATAAACGTAGTTTCTCGAATACAAGTAGAACGAGTAATTAGAACAGAATTAAATAACTAATTCGAACGAAGACTATGGTTATACTTGGTATACTTCATGACATCTCGTGGTTACCGTATTTCGGGGTCTAGCTACGTTCAAACGGAAACCACCGATTACAAGCTTTTAATTATAAGCTTATTCCGCACCGAGGGTGTATTACCGTAAGTTCATCTCGAATGTACACACATTAGCGAACCGTTGATAGCTATAATTCCGATTGCCATTCTATATATTCCAGGAACTCGATAATTTGCCAGGAGGCCGCTTTAGCCACCCAGAATACGCCTATAAATAATCGATTTACTATTAATACTCGAAAGTTCCCGATGCGATTTAATTCACGCCACGTGAAAATAGATCGAGGTGTCTCGATTGATCGTCATCGGTCGAAAAATGCACCACTCGAATTGTGATATGGAAATATCAAGAATAAAAGGATCAAGTTTACGCGATATCTTCCATCTTTCATTATTTAATCTATTTCTCCATAAATTTACGCGTAATTTAACCGAAGAAACTAATATTTCTGTAAGAAAACTTACAGTTTCTTCGGTTAAATGAAATTTTGATATCCTCCTTAATTTTCGTCTTTCTTAAATTCTAAAAAAAAGAGGAATGAATTAAAAAATTGAAGAAACTAATATTTCTATTCGAGAACTAGCAGTGTATATGCTTAAATTAAATTTGTATATCTTAATTAATTTTTGTCTTCCTGACATTCTACAAAAAAAGAAAAAAGTAAAAGAACAAATTAGGAAACGACGATGTTTATTTCTTCTCTTCCAATTCGCTTGAAATTTATTAATAAATATAAGAAAAAGTAGGAATAAAAGCCGCTGCTTTGGCATGTTTTTAGAGGTTAAGGTTAACCGTGATATAATCGGAATTTTTATTCTTGGCGCTAGAAAATGAAAAAATAAGTTCTTTGACTGTTTAGCTTTCTTTGTAGAAGAAACTTTTCACTCGGTTGACGCGATTGCGCGTCCCTATATATATCCCCTGCTCGACAGGAAAAATACGCGGCTTCTGACAAAAAAAAGCCATGAACGCGATCATGGCTGATACGGAATTTGACCGAGGAAAGGATCGAAATTTATCGGCGTCGTTCGAATTAAAAGATTAAACGAGGCACTCTGAAATTTTCAGAGTTTCAGTCGAATTATCCTTTTGTTCCAACGTATCGGTGCTCTTTGACGGCAAGTATAACACAATTTTCGCGGAACTGCAGGATTAATCCGGTTATGTAAATGATATCGTAACAGCTGCCACTTCGAGTCGCATAATGGCATTATGTTTCTGAATCTGCAACGTCGAATAAATTGAATTCCAATAAACACTCTTATTATACTCGGCGCGTTGTAATAATTTATAATTATCGCTTGTGCGCGAAATTGACATATCTCTCGTAGCTTTTCGTTTAAAATTATATTCAATCGGCGATTCTTTTCCCATCAGTTGCGTCGATAAATTAACTTTTAATCTGTAGCGAGTAACGTTAGCATTCTCATTGTTAAATGCAGAACGGAGGTTCGAGGGTTTTCATAAATCCTCGGTGAATTCACGGTGAATTCTGGGTGAATTCTCGGTGAATATTCGGTTAATTATCGGTAAATTATCGGTGAATTATCGGTGAATTATCGAATCGTCGGTGAATTATCGAATCGTCGGTGAATTCACAGTGAACCCTCGATGAATTCACAATGAATCCTCGGTAAATCCTTCGTGAATCGTCGGTGAATCCTCCGTGAATCGTCGGTACATCCTCGGTGCATCCTCGGTAAATCCTCGGTGCATCCTCGGTGCATCCTTGGTGCATCCTCGGTACATCCTCGGTACATTCTCGGTACATTCTCGGTGGAACCTCTGTGGATTTTCGGTGGATTCTCGGTGGATTCTCGGTGGATTCTCGGAGGATTCTCGGTGGATAGTCGGTGAATCGTCGGTGGATCGTCGGTGAATCGTCGGTGGATCGTCGGTGGATCGTCGGTGGATCGTCGGTGGATCGTCGGTAGATCGTCGGTGGATCGTCGGTGGATCGTCGGTGGATCCTTGGTGAATCCACGGTGAATCCACGGTAAATCCTCGGTAAATCCTCGGTGAATCCTCGTTGAATCCTCGGCTTCTATAAACCAAACTTTCTATTCTGTCAAAAGTAAACATCGTCTAAGGCAGGGCCTGCTAGAAAAATTTATTGTTCTATTTACGATGTCAATTACAATAGAGTATAATCTACTTACATTGTCAACGGAAGCGTAAAAATACAACAAAACGAACTACAACCCAAATCTTTTATTAACAACCCATTACCGCATTAACGAGTCACTCGAATTTTTCTTTTTACCAGTGATACGCGTTAGGAAGATCATTTAGAAAAAGCTGCCGTAAAAAGTTCTACCGAGCCATGCATCGAGAAAATTCGATTCGTCATAAAAGCTCGTAACCGATTGAAAACATTTCTGTGAATTCGAACCGGCTTTTGGCAGCGTGTATACACCGGGAAATGGGAGATCAGCACGGTGGAAAAGCAAGAAGAAAAGCTGGAAGAGAAAGGGGGGTTGGGAAAGGAGTGAAAGCTCGGTAACAAGTTTGATTCTCTGAAATTGCTCGTGTCGTTGCGATATAGAATTGCCAGTGCGTCATTTCCGTGCTCTCGCCCTTGCGAAAACGGTTTTACTCGTTAAGAAAAAAAGGAGAGGAGAGGAGAGAGGGGGGAGAAGCGCTTTTAAAAAGCTGGCGAAGCGTGCGTTGCCACGGCGGGACACGCGGTGCTCGTTGTCGCTTGAAATTGCAGCGCAACGAGTCGTTTTCGAAAGCTTTGCCAGGGGCAAGTGTTAAAAACATTCGTTTGATTTTGTTGAATTAAACAGCAGACTGAAGAAGAAGGAAAATACTGATTGTCAAAGGCACTAGAAATATAACGATGTTGGAATAACAGCTGACCCAGCTCTTTTAAACGAGTCCTCGGATTTTCCTTCCGCTTCTCGCCGCGACACGTCGGTGAAACTTATTAATTACCGAAGTTGCAATCATTACTCGCTGCAATTAAGATTTACACGATGCTACATGTTCAAATTTACTTTGAATTCTGCGTCCAAAATCGCAAGTAGGCTCGATGTGTTTAAATTACGAAAGAACTCTCGTTGTAAATAATAAATTCAACGAGTAAAGAAGACTTTAATAACTTCGTTTCTTTGCTGCCATTAAAAATTGAAAGTCTCCGAAATTTTCTGTTCTTCCAGTCCATTGGTACTTTGAATTCTACTTAGTTTCCAAGAGATTTTCTTTGTTAGCATAGATTTTCGCTGACGACGTTGCCTCGAGTCGTGATTTAAAATGGAAGGTAGAAATAGTTTTTAACGATTTAACCGATTCGTTCTATCTATAACTCGAATTGGAAAGCAGTGCTCGAGAATTTAGCCTTTCTTTTTCTTCTTCTTCGGCTTTCTGAATCGTGGAATCGATTTATCGCAAGATTTACAGATGGAAAAATGCGATTGAAAAAGATTGGACGAATTTGCAACGCCATAGTTTCTTGCATTCTTAATTCAGCCTGCGATTTCTAGAACACTTTCCTTTCGATTAAAAATAATTTACAATTATTTAGTAAACAACACCGAGTGCAGTGTGTGTACTCAAAGAAAGCTCAAGTACGAGTTGAATGTCCATTACCCCTTTGTAATATTTTTAGAACGAGATGACCGCATTACGATAAAAGTTGAACAAGTGCCATTAACTTCTTTTTATTCGATCGCGAATGTAATTTAAAATTTAAAGAAACGGTTGAAGATTTATATACGGATAAATGATTAAGCGTTAGTATTGATCGTTATAAGTTATAAAATTATTTTCCGAGCGAGTTTTAAAGCAGGCTTGAACAATCGTTAAGTCTGAGATAGATAAAGTTCTCGAGGTGGATAAAACAAGGTGTTCTTCATCGGAGACAGATTAACAGGCATAAGGTCCTGGAAGAGCGTGATTTATTCCAATGGAAAAGTGGTTTAAACGGGGCTTATCGTTGAGAAGAACGTCGAGAAGAAAGTTCTTTGCCTTGTAAATCCACGCGAGAAGTAATTTCGAAGCCTTCTCTTTAAACCTTCGTTATTTTTAAAATATTGCTCGACAATGAAGACGCGCTGCTCTTTCGCGAAGCGCTTCATTTTTAATAACCCTGAACTGTCAGCTGTCACGTTGTCTTTTTTCTTGCCTGCCAACGCTTTAAAATTCAAATCTCCCGCTAATTTTGAGACACCGTTTATTTATCAATGGTGGAGAAAATTGTTGCAATTTTATATTAAAATTCCACCGTTAAAAGGATAGAACATTATATTCCATACTTCAAAATTACAGAATAATTTCTATCGATAATATTTTTCAATATCAATTAAATTTAGAAAATTATTAATTGATAAAATTTAATTTTCTGCTTATCGATTAAAAACGTGAAATTTTCGTGATACATAGATCGCAATTTCTTTATATTTTTTTCTTAATTTATCGAAATGTTTCACGATTTTTCGCGATATAGTAGCGAGTGTCTCGGAAGTTAGAAATTTTCTAAATTGAACTTTTTGAAAAGGAAGGGGGGCATTGCATCACGTCAGTGAAGAAAAATAAAGGTTAACGATAATTTTCGCCATTTACAGGCAATCACAGAGTCAACTAAGACCACGAGCGCAGCAATTATCCCGCGTTAGGATCAATCATTATAGTCCCACGCGAAATTGATCCAACCACGTGAAAACCAGTGTGTTCTGATTTCTGTCGCAGATAACGCGTGTCTGGCTGCTGCAGTACGCGCCCAGTGGTTGCTTCAATAGCCGGTTTCCATATATTCTTCCTGGTGGACCATCATCCTCTGATTCTCTGCGTCCAACGATCAAGGATCATGAACAGAAACTCGAGCCTCTACTCGAGGATACTAGCCTGGACATCCTGTCTCCTCGCTGTTCTTCTCCTTCTGCTTCCCTCGAGGACTGGTAAGTCCATATTCAAGTACCATACGATCGGTCATCTGCAATTTTCTTTCATTTAAAATATTCGCCGAATCGGAAAATTACAGCGAGAAAATTTTTTGCGTTATAAACAAAAAGAGATTCAATTTTAATTAGACTATTTTAAAATCGCGACTCGAGTTTTAACGCGCGAAATATCTAAATCGTGTACAAGGTGTTTGAAAAGCAAGGTCGAGTCTCGAAGAACTTACAATGTTCATTGAGAAATAAAAATAAAATTTTAATCAGACGAGTGACACTTTTACGTTATAAATAAAAAAGTTAAATTTTCATTGATATTTTTAGTATACATCGTTTCAAAATCGCGACTTGGTTTTTAACGCGAGAAATATTTCGTATAGAAAGTGTTTAAAAAACAAGGTCCGTGTCTCGAAGAATTTACAATGTTCATCGAGAAATAAAAATAAAATTTTAATCGTGCGAGTGGTACTTTTGCGTTATAAATAAAAAGATTAAATTTTCGTTAATGTTTTTATCCTATATCGTTTCAAAATCGCGACTTGGTTTTTAACGCGAGAAATATTTCGTGTACGAGGTGTTTAAAAAGCAATGTCCGAGTCTCGAAGGACTTACGATACGTGGACACTCCTCTGACGCAAATATCGAATGTCATTGCTATTAATTGAAATAATTAATTACTTTGACAAATTGATCAACTCGATCAACCGACTTTGCGTCCAATTATTAAACGACATCGATGTTGCCTTGAAACAATAAAAACCATTCGAGTAATTGATGCCCGTTGTAATTATTTGATAATCGTGCGCGGAATCGAAACGATTCGACCTCGTTCCAACGCAAATCGTTCCTAGGTGGAGACAGGGATTAATAATTCTCGCATCAATTGTTCGATCAATTGTTCACAAATTCAAACACGCTTGAATGGTGGAAACCATTTATAACTTGTACCCTGCAGCTCGGGTCGCCTATATCTCTTGTTGAATTTTCTCTTCGGTTTCACTGTTTACTCCGTTAAATGTCCTATAAAATATTTCGCACACTCGTATATTCTCATAAAAACATTCCTCCGTCTTCGAACGTTAAATATTCTCCTTGTTAATAACGATTTCTGTTATCGTATACCCTAGTGCACGCAGTGTCACTCGCTATTGCACACTTCGACCCTTACAACTTTTGAAAATGAAATTTTTTCACATACAGGGTGTCTCAGGTAGTTTATCCAGGAAGAGGGTGATTCTATAGAAACAAACAAAATTTTTCATTCGATGCTTCGTTAACGAGAAAATCGACTTTGAATATCATCAAGTACACGTGCACTTAACTTTGGCCAAGGTGCATGGACACGAGTAGACCATAAAGATAATTAAAGTAACCATAAAGATAAGTAAAGCGATCAAAGTTATCGATTTGAAAGACCTTTACTTAAGTCGATGTTCTCGTGAAGTTAAATAATAAGCCACGTGTAATAAGATCTCAGAAACGAATCATCCGACTCTTTATTTCATCCGTTTACATTTAACAGTTTCACATTGCCTCAAACAAGATTAAACGTAAGTCAACGCGTGTTCTACCCCCACGAAGCTTTCACATATTAACCCTTTGCACTCGAGAGACTCGCCTCAGTCGACATTTAATCAGATTCTAAAGATCGATACTAATTAATATATGAAATTTAAAATTACCAAACGATTCATGGAATATCGAAATGAAATAATTCTATGTAGCCATCGAATCAGATTCTAAAGATCGATATTAATTAATATATCAAATTTAAAATTACCCAACAATTCATGGAATATCGAAATAAAATAATTCCGATAAAATGTCTTAATTGGCATACGATTTCTTATTTACCGTTTTAAAAATGTCGTCGACTTTATGAGAGAAAGTCTTATTTTAGAATTACTATTTTTCTGTAACAAAAAAAAAAAAAGATCATCCAATGCAAAGGGTTATATTTGCAATCTTTAAACTTCCTTTCCCTTTCTACTCTACGATTCCCAAAAATTCTTAATTCTGCGGTATTTCATACCGTATTCTACCAAAATTTTCGTGAACAATTTTTCGCAAGTGGTTGTAAGAGGTTAAAGAAAAAGTGGTCGGTCTAACGAGGTTCTAATCGCGTCGATATCGGATTAAAGAGCACGGTGGCAACTGCAATGCGGATCCGTGGAACAAAAATCACCGGCACGCAGTGGAATTACGCGAGTAACGCAGCTGCGCGTGCGATGATCGAGTGCCGAAGGTATTTTAGAGGAGAATGGTTTTGCAGCGGCGTTGGAGGAGAACTGCACGGACTTCCAGGGGACGATCGTTCGGCATGGTCTCCTCTACGTACCCGGTCCTGCGGTTTGCAGCCTCTGCGTCTGCTATCATTCCGAGCCGATGTGGTGTCGATCGATCTTCTGCACGCCACCCTACGTGAGTACATGTCTATTCAAAGACGATCGCTTAACACGCCTATCATGCAACTAAAGTGCACTGTTAACACCCTCATGGCCGTGCGTACATATTTGCGAACCTAACTCCACCATCTTGCCTCGCTTCTGAAAAACAAAAATAGTCCAGCAACCTATATAGTAATATATCGTAATGGTTCATGGTTGTAAGAATAATCGGTGTTTTAATGGAATTCGAAGATATATTGATTATATTAAAAAAAGAAAGAAAAAAATAGTCGAGTAACTTATATAGTAATATATAATAATAATTTATGATTTTATAGAGCAATCGGTGTTTTAATTCGAGAAAAAATATTCGAGTAACCTATATAGTAATATATCGTAATGATTCATGGTTGTAAGACTAATCGGTGTTTTAATGGAATTCGAAGAAATATTGATTATATTAGAAAAAAAAAGAAAAAAATAGTCGAGTAACCTATGTAGTAATATATAATAACAATTTATGATTTTATAGAGCAATCGGTGTTTTAATTAGAGAAAAAATATTCGAGTAACCTATATAGTAATATATAATAATAATTTATGATTTTATAGAGTAATCATGTTTTAATTCGAGAAAAAATAGTCGAGTAATTCATATATAATAATAATTTATGGTAGCATAGAGTAATCGGTGTTTTAATGAAATTCGAGAAAATATCGATTTCCGATTATATTGCTTGATAAACAAGAAATTGAGTAAATAAAACGATGAACTCTGGTTATACGATAGAATTATCTCCAATAAAATAAGCAGCGATTCCGAGTAATATTTTTTATTATTACACAATTTTATTATGTTTCTGAATGCAATGGAAATGTTTAGAGCTCGGATTGTTAAGCTTTCTTCTTTCGAAACGGCTTAGAAAATATTCGAGGGAGAATCGCGTTGTGATTTTTCTAAAAAGAAAGGTTTCTACGTCGAACCAGTTATTCATTTGCACGCGTGAAAGTAATTCCGTCCGCGGAAAAAGACTACTTGATAGAATACTTTATAATAATTGGAGTGTGGAACCTATTACGAAGATCAGTATACATGCCTCGAAACTGGGTTAACCATTTATTATCCGCGCCTACTCTCGTATATTTTAATCCTCGTAGTTTTTATATGAAATATTTTACACTCGCGAGTAAATTATTTCGTTCGAGTTTAACACGCCTATCAAAATTAGAGCAGTCTCTTCTGTTTCTATAGACAAAGTTCGTTTGAAAAACATTTTTCTGTATTCGTTAAAAAGGAAATATTTATACGAGATTCAAGTACACGTTTCACAGAAGCAAATGTTTACCTCGAAATCACGATTGTTTATTTATTTATTCGATAAATAATTTAGGCAGACTTTATTGGACGTAGAATAAATTGTTCGAAGATTAACTCTTCGCACTCGAAGATTTTGTCGCTATAGAGATATAACAATTCGAACTCTTTCTTATATTTTTCTAAAATATAACATCGGTGATAAAATAATAATAAAATAAAAATAATAAATTACGTGTGTTTCATTTCGATATTTCATATGTAAATTAGTTACTTCTAATTCTAGTTATTGCAATTTAAGCTTCGAGATATCGAAGAATAGAGTTTCTCTTAGTCTTTGACAATAAAAATTACAAACCTACAATTCATTCTCTTGCAAAAGTGATTCGACTCGAACAGAGCTTCGTGGAATGAAAAAATTAGCAGAAGCTGACGCACAAGAAGTGTTTTTCTTATCCAATGTGACTCGAATTTAAAGTAACGAATCACACCTCGAGTGCAAAGAGTTAATATATTACCTAAACTTCCGGAGCAACCTTAAATCCTCTCGTTTTAACATTTGAATAAACGAAAAGCGTAAAATATTTTCAGCTGTGAAACACGAGATTACCCAAAGATTGCGAGAATAACGGATAATTAATCCACGTCGAAATCACGTTCGATTGACCGGGAACGTTAAACATCGATAGCGTGATTAACGATTTATGAATCAGTGAAATAAATCAGCTGGGTCTGGGCCAAGGTAAACCATACCGATGTTTCGTCTCTCTTCTTCTCGATAGTATGCTTACTGGGATAAATACTCATAAATATTCCGTTGGAGAGGGTGATGACAACTTCGCTTACCTCGGCTTACAAGTGTACTCCTCGACTCTGAATGTTATTACATTAATCCAGGGAATATTGTGCAACCTCTGACTTGATCTCCATTGTCCTCGAGTCCGATGCACGGGCCAACTAGCTTCAGAAGCCATACTCCACGAATTCCCTAGCAAGCTCCAGATGAAATGCACTTTTCTCTACCTTTTCTTCCGTTTTCCGCCCTCTTTTTCGTTTCTCTTCCATTCTAGCGACACATTGCAAACTATAACGCTTGAAACGATTCTTACGATCTTGTTATATCGCGCAGGCTTTCATCTAAAGTTGAAAATATGGAGAAAGGTTGTATTATAAAATAGGCAATTAGATAGAAATACCTTTTTATCGCTGTTCTCAGTGATTTAATCTTTGGGCGAATTTTTAATCATCGAATATACTCGGAATTTTTTTCAAATTTTCTATCGATTACTTTTCCTGGTATTTTTTTTTTTTTTTTTTTGAGTAATTTTAGATTTTTGGTTTGGAATTTGTGATCTTGAATTAATTTCCAATCAATTCCTTTTCCTGGTATTTTTTTTTTAGTAATCGTAGATTTCTGGTCTAGAATTTGTGATTTTGAATTAATTTCCAATTAATTTCTTTTTTTGGTATTTCTTAGTAATCTTAGATTTCTGGTCTGGAATTTGTAATCTTGATTTAATTTCCAATCCATTCCTTGTCCTGGTATTTCTTTTTTAGTAATCGTAGATTTCTGGTCTGGAATTTGTGATCTTGAATTAATTTCCAATCAATTCCCTTTCCTAGTATTTTTTCTTTTTTTTTAGTAATCTTAGATTTCTGGTTTGGAATTTGTAATGGTGAATTAATTTCTAATCAATTCCTTTCCCTGGTGTTTTTTTAGTAATTTTATATTTCTGGTCTGGTATTTGTGATCTTGAATTAATTTTCAATTAAATCCTTTTCCTGTCTTTTTTTTTTAATAAATTTAGATTTCTGGCCTGGAATTTGTGATCTTTTTTATCTTTGGATCTCTGATCACGGCAACACGACTTATTTCTTATTTGTTTCGGTTTTCTGTTCAGTGAAATGTTGACGAATTTAGCGCAATGGAGTGTTCCAAATCCGGGACAAAAATGTGAAGATGTGGCTGAATTAACAGGTCAATTACTCGAGATTGGAGCTGAAAGGGAGAGAACGTCTTGCCTTTGAATGTACGAGGATTCTGTAATCTCCACGGTTCGCGAAATTGCTAGGTAATTCCGTTAATTGACAAATTAAAGCGTTTGGCTGAATCTGTTTTCGATACTAAGCTCGAGAGCTTTTTCCTTTGAATTTTTAAACCAATCAAGCTTCTTTTTGTGTGTACACGATAATGAACGGCTGTCGTTGGTGAATTACGTAAGTAATTGGTACAGAATCTTTTTTCCTTTTATTCAATTCAAGTAAAAAAAACGAAAAAACAATCTGAATTTTATATATGTAGTATATTTGTATTTATAAAATTGTTGTTTCCTGTCAATAAGTTGTTTCTCACCACTTTCTACAATAAAATAATTAATTATATTTCTCACATAATTCCTGCCAGAATTTATAAAATTGACAACAGTGAAAAATAGGGAAAATAAACAAAACAGATTCAATTATCATGTGAAAGTCAAAAATTTTTAATAAAAAGTTGCAATTTTGTTATGTTTTGTCATTAATTCTATTTTGTATAGTACTAAGCACAGAAATCGTTGATATATATAGATTACAAAAATATTAAGTAACAGTTACATAATTTTCCCGAATCTTCAGTTGAAAGTGAAATGCAAACAGTTACCAAATCTTTTTTCTACCTTTTCCATTTGGAAACTGAAACTGATTGCGTTACGTGTAACTCAAAGCCAACGAATATTTCAGTGTTCGTTTCAAGCCCGTAAAATTCGTTAATTTCCTTAAAGCAATCAGCGTTTAATTGGGAAACATTAAAGTTTAACTTTTCTCCAGCAGATAATTGCTGATCGATAATCGATATCTGGATCGTTGATGGAGAACAGGTTGCGCACGTTCGCGACACTTAACCTGACGAAATCAAATGCATCCTTTCCCTTCCGTTTAGTTTTCTCTCAGGAGATAGCAACACGTTCGAAAGGTAAAAGTTCGTAATTAGCGACGCGCGATCCGGGCTAATGCATATTTTTCCGACGGGAAAGGTCAGGTCGAGCGATGCAAGATTTATACGTCCGTTCCGGCAGTTATCTCGACGTCTGTTTCGCGACAGGGAACGAACGGAAAGAATAATGAATATTAGTCGTGTAACGATTGCTCGATCTAGGCCACCGCACTTCCTATACCTTTCCGTCATTTTTCCGCGAAATTTCTATTAATCACCCAGAGGTTCGTTATGGAAATCGATTGCGATTCCTGGAAAACTGTCGCTTCCAATACCTTCGTGTCTGAGAATTATTTTCTATTAATACCTTCCAGTCTGAGAATTATTTTCTATTAATACCTTCGAGTCTGAGATTATTTTTTATTAATAAAAAAATTCTACCATCTTTAATAATTCGACACTGTATGGTAAAATGTTATATGGTAATTTTTAAAAAAATAATTTTTGTTAATTATTGTAAGGTAACGTTTGTTATAGAAATCGATTGTGATTCCTAGAAAACTGTTGCTTCCAATACCTTCGTGTCAGAAATATTTTCTATTAATATCTTCGAGTCTGAGATTACTCTTTATTAATAAGAAAATTCTACCATCTTTAATAATTCGACACTCTGTGCTAAAAAATTACATTATTATAGTAAATTTTAAAAAAATAATTTTTATTAATTATAGTAAGGTAATGCTAGTTATAAAAATCGATCGTGATTCCTAGAAAACTGTCACTTCCAATGCATTCGTGTTTGATAATCGATAATCTTCGATTATTCTCCGATGTTTCCGTTTTTATTGGTTCTATGTAACAGGGTAATGCTACCACCTTTAATCATTCGACACTTTATAGCAAAAAGCTACATAGTAATTTGTTTGATTAGGTGGTAGTGGTCTGAAAACAGCTAGGAAAAAATTCCACTCGTTTTCGCAGATTTGCGATTACTGAAACCCGATGTTTTCCCTCGTATGCTAATTCGCTTATCTCGCACAGATGTCGGTATAAATAATTGTAGCACTTCATGCGAATAACGTAATAATGTAAAACGCGTTGTTACCCGGAATATATTTCGTTGAATTCGCAAAGATATATACGTATAAGGATGAGATATTTATAACGATGAAATATAAATTTAGAATTTAATATTATTTATAACGATTATTATTAACAATACGAATTTCGTGTTCTTGCATTTTACAACTCGTTTCAGCGAGGAAATTACACATTTTGCCAAAATAACTCGTGAAAATTTTCCGAGAATGTAAGCTCGCGTTTTCCTCGAAATCGATACACGTAATCTCGCCATCAAACTTTTCATCTGAAAAGTTTCACTCACACGTAAACTTTGCATTTCAATTTTCTTCCTCTCGGTACTTCCACGCCATTAAATTGGACGCCTCAGATCTCAGAGTTCCATAGCGAACCATGCTACTTTGTGAAATAGAATATGGTAAATCGGTAAATTCTCATAATCCATTGAAATATTCAAGATATTGTTAATTTCCACTAAATTTCGAATACTTAAATTATCAAAATTTATTATTTCTACGCGAGACATTACATTCTTTAGAATCTCTCGTATAAATTATTACATATAAAATATACCTATCTAAAAATTAAATCTAAAAATTAATAACTGCATTAATGGAATTTCATTGAAAGAAAAGTTTCCCACTGCGCGACTTTTTTACAAGAAAATAGTAACTTTTATATCGAAAACAATCGAAACGTTTATCGCCTGAAAGCCAACGTGACTTGGGTTATACATTCGCAGTCACGACTATTTATCCGTAATTTCGCGAAGCCAGAGGAATTTATGGAAAACTCGGAACGGCGGACAGCTGTGTTGCGGCGAAAGACTTTCTTCGAGAAGCAATTAAACGATCTGACGTAATGAAGAGCGGTGGCGTCGCTCGCGACATTTCCGTAAATACAAGGCTAACTTATTTACGAATTACCGTAACAGGATTGCCGCTGGTAATACAGTTAGTAATCGCTTTATTCAATTTTCACTTAATGTGACATCGCCAAGCTCCTAACGCGATTTTTCTCCTTGCGCGACTACTTTCACAGAAAGGGAATAATTTTCATTTCGGTTATGTAATAATTAACGATTATCGGTTATAATAGAAACGATGACTCGCTTTCCAGTGATTCTGGAATTCTTAAATATCATTCTATCGATCCGTGAAACAGTGTATTTCGGTTAACGAGACAGACGCATTCCGGTTTTAAAATTGAAAATCATAAACAGAAAGGTTAACAAGCTTCATTAAAATACGTGGTTTCCCAATCGAAATGCCAGGTTTATTTTAATTATATAGGTTACGGTAGTAATGGCAGGATGACAGTGAATAGTCGGACTCTTCGTGCGAAAATAAATTGGATACCCGGGGCGAAGCATTGTTTTCGAGAACATCGATTTTGAAGCATAGTTTTGAAGTGTGTACTCACTTCACTAGCTTCGTTAATTAGTATTTCTACTGTATTTTCAACTTGCAAATATTAAAACTACGTATAACAGAATTTAAAGAAATATCATAGATAAATAAATCTTATTTCTTTATCTTCGTTATCGTTAACAATTTTTCAAAAATAAGTTCATGCATACAGACACACGGTATTAATTACACGTCTCTTTGTTTGACAACAGGTTCAGCAAATTCTTTGAATAAAAATTCGTTATTTAACACTAGATTTACTGAACCCGTGAATTTGACGGATGGGTTGCTTCATTTATACGATATTAACAGATTTAATTAACTTATATTAAGTCTGTTAATATCGCGATTGTTTTCAAATTAAACCCATAGGTTGTTTTGTCAAGAAAATATGTTGTTTTCTTTACCCTAAATCTGATGGGTGTCCGAAGAAATAGGTATACAAAAAAAAAACCCGTAAACCTAGTGTTAAATTGTGTAAATTAAAAAAATTCCGTTAAATTTAAATCGACAATTTTCCGAAACAACAAATCTATTGAAAAACAACCGATTATTCTTCTCGTGTAAGCCAAGTGCACGCGTACTTGACGGTTGTTGAAAAATCAATTCTCCACGAGGCGGAATTGAAAATCTCTCGACAAGCGATATTTGATTCCACATTTTCAATCTATTTCAAGCCGAACGATTTCTCCTGCTCGTAATCCTGTGTCATCGCACTCGGTGTTTCCCTAAAAAGGTCAAAATCGTTTCACGTAGTATCCAATTGGAAGAGTAAAAGGGGAAAAATTCGAAGGAAGGAAATTCCAAGTATTTCCAATATGGAGGCTAGCTGTCTACTTTCTCCGAGAATTTTTGCCATTCCGTGACGCCTGGCGTTTTCCAGGGATAACGGTGACAGCAGCACTGCGACGCAAATTCAATTTTAACCCGCAATTCCTCTGTTTACATGGCGAACGTGTAAAATCGATATCACGCGTAACCACATTTTCTTTGCTAATGGCGCAGTGTAAACACACCGTTCGCTCCGCGTTTGCAAAAAGTTCGCCGCTGTTTGCACGTAAATAATTGTCGATTGTACACGCTAAGAGAAATTGCCATCGGGTTTTCCTTTTACTTGATCTGTTTGAACTGTTGCCTCGAGTAGGAAGTTTCGATAACTCTCGTAAATAGTTGACAGGAAACAAATAAGACCAGCTGGGTCGAGGGTGTACGTGCTGTTATATAGCATGCTATATACGTGTATCGTCATCTATAGTATCCACTACTGAAATATTTTATTACACGAGTGGGCTAGCTTCAATCTTAGCGCAAACAAATTTAAAGGCAGTTTACCAATATCGAGATAAATGATTAAATTAATAAATAGTCAATGTTGCTTCTTAAAATATCGTTTTATTAATTTATTAATCGATATGTAATAAAATATATATTCAAATTTCCAAAAAGTTATTACTTTCGAACGCACAAGTCACGTCTGAAATGTTTCATTTTGCCAAATAAAGTTTCCTATTTTTTTTTTTTTAATATTTTGAGGACATAAATTTGATATGCAATAAAATACATATTTAAATTTTTTAGAGATTACTACTTTTGGAGGAATGCATATTTCACGTCTGAAATTCTTTCATTTCTCAAATAAAGTTTCTTATCTTCTCTTTTTATTATTTTGGGGACATAAATTTTGTGCAATCGTGGTAGTCAATTGGCAGATCTTCGTTCGCGTGTGCGTAGATTTAGTCTAGTAATACAACGTTGGCAGATATCTCAGTTTTCTGAAATTCTTTCATTTCCCCAATAAAGTTTCTTATCTTTTTTTATTATTTTGGGGTCATAAATTTTGTGCAATGTGGTAGTCAATTGACTGATCTTCGTTCGCGTGTGCGTAGATTTAGTCGAGCCACTGAACGTTGGCAGATATCTCAGCTTTCTGAAATTCTTTCATTTCCCCAATAAAGTCTCTTATTTTAGTTTTTTATTATTTTGGGGTCATGAATTTTGTGCAATGTGGTAGTCAATTGACAGATCTTCGTTCGCGTGTGCGTAGATTTAGTCGAGCAACAGAACGTTGGCAGATATCTCAGTTTTGGATGTCGCGATCGTTAATTTTTCGCTTAAACACACAGAGCCCGATTCTCGATTGCTCGATATTCAGGGCAGCCGTCTGACATGCGACCAGTTTTATGTTAATCCCGTCCGATTACAATATCCTTCTGTGGTTTACAAGAAACGACGGGACTGGCAGTTGCGTGCCTTTCGACACAGAAGCCGCGATACCTGCACGATAGCCTAACCTCAAACGATTTCGTTCTTACTTTGTTCGTACCAGTTTCCCAACGAAAATAGAATATGTAGAACGTAGTGTTTTGTTGTTCGCGATACAGCGAATTCTTGACAACTGAAAAGCACGAAGCGAGTTAACCTTATCGCTGTCAAGAGGCGATTATTAAAAATAGAAGAGCCTAGCAAGGACATCCGATTGCGTGATCGCAGACAAAGCTTGCGACAAAACGACACCTTTTCTAGTTTCCAAATCGCGAATATCATATTTAGAAATATCGTTAATTATCTGATTGAAAAAAGCTTCAGAGATACAAGTATACGGCTTTGGTATTCTTTCTTCTTTTCAATTCTGACTCTTACAATTTGTCCTGTGAACATTCGACAAGACGCTTTTAATCCCTTTGGATTAACACTTTTACAGAAATTTTATTATATTTCAATTCGTATCGCTAAGTCCTGGGTGTTTCCTTTTTAAACTTCCGAGTGTCCTGGTGATTAATTAATGCATTATAATGGTTTATTCTTCTTCATCTGTATCCGTAAATAAACTATGATAATCAGTCCACACGTCTGAATAATATTCCCACAATATTATTATGCGTACTACATATTTGTAAAATTGGAACTTACAATTAGAGTGGAAAAAGACAAAGAATGAATTTCGCGTGATTCCATCTCTCCCATCGTATTCGACGAATCAATCGATTTGTTCTTTCACACGTAATGCAAAGAATAATTTTGAGAAAGCAGGAAAGCCGAATTTTTATTAAACAATGTCGTTTGAATCGATTCTAATTTCTCAACGCGGACTCTCAATGCGGAGATTTAAAATCGCGCTGGAAATTTTCACTTTTCCACGAGTTAACGTTGTTCTGGTAAATTTCATCGCGTGCACGGTATATCCAGGAAAACTGCGCTCTTGCAGATAAAGTTTTGCGTCAGTGGCGCTGGATTCGCGTCACAACCTTTAAATCTGCCGCATCCGAGCCCGTAGCGAGAAATTCTGGCCGAAGCATATTTTATTGTTACGATCTAACTAGGTCTTTATTCCTTTCCTTTTTCCCTCCCCTTTTCTGCCCCAATTCCGGCGTTGTTTTTTCAAGGTTAGCATCGCGGAACTCTGGTCGAGTTTATTGTAACAATAAGCATACACGTTTCGAGAACGATTTCGCGTTACAACGCGGAGTGCAACAAAGTTTGAAGGTTATATCGATTTGCGAAATTTTATAGGTTAAGGTTACATTAGCGGGAATTATATTATACTTTCTCATATTATTCCAAAATTCATCCTGATTAACATCGTGTCTCGCAAAAACGTTGTCCAATCCCTTGTGCCATTTACCAAACCCTCTTGGCACATTGTTCCCAATGTATCATACAAATGTCGGTCGCCTGTTTAACGATATATGTACTTACATACATCCCATAGTCCATTGACACCTCTAGAATCAGGACGCATGTTGTTATTCTACAAAAAACATATATTTATTTATCTATCAACGAATAGAAGTTTATTACCCTTGTTTGAACTAAAATTCGTGTTACAAGTGAATTTTTCAATGTGTATACGAATATGTAATTAAGTACATGTTAGTTATACCTTACGTTCATCTATAATATAGCAGAGCGAATGAGTTTGTGATCTTACAAGGAGAATAAGAGGTTCAAACCATAGTTACCACGCTGAATACTAACGCTAACCATGATGAATAGGATTTTTCCATAAAGTAACGAATCTTTAATTGCAAATATTTAAAAACTATCGAAGTGTTTGTCCCTATAATGATGTCGGGGGGTCCTCCGCCACGAAGATTCGATTCGTTAGGTAATGGCCAGGTAATCCTCGGTGTTATAATGTTGAGAAGAAGATAGGAAAAAAATTTAAGTTTAATCAATTTAAGTTTAATGTAAAAACAATTACAATATAAACAAACTTAATATAAATCGATTAAATCCATTAATATCGTATAATTGGAGCAATCTACCCGTCAAATACACGAATCCCGTAAACCTAGTGTTAAAAAAGAGTACTACGTTTATTTTCCAATCTTTTTTTCCCATTATTCCGAACCTCTTTCGATATATAAACATAATGCTGTTCCTTTGTGGTGTCCGATGCAAAGCATCCTTCACGATCACGTTGTATTATTAAACATACACCGTTCGAATTCACGACACAATGCAACTCGACCGTCCACTTGCCTAAACCGCTCTGCGACCGGTCATCCGGAGCTCTTCAGCTGCCAAACCTCCTCGAGAAGCGAATTCACTCGGGAACATGCAACTCTCGACAAAAGAAGAATCCGTCAGTCGCCCTCGACTCGTGTCTCGTTCATTCATTCGATCCTCTGTCCCGTTTTTCTATTACCCCTCCATTACGTCGCATACGCTGCATTTTTCCACGCCTTTATTCTATTCCTATCCGCGGTGGCCTGGATTTCCAAGCGATGACGATTAACCGGTGCGCGATTGATCGATCCTTTGCCACAGAAATGCACCAAGTTTCGCGTCGGCGAGCGATGCTGCGAATTCGAGTGCCTGGACGACACGGACGCGAATTGGACTGGGCCTGATCTGATCATCGCCTCAGGCTCCTCCGGGGCCCACGAACAGGGGATACTCTGGCTGATTGGTCTGACGGCGCTGTTCCGAGCGCTCTAGTTCCCTAACCGAACTCCAGAGGGCGTCGTCGACGAGATTCCGCCATTGGGAACATCGACGACGAGGAAGAAGGTACGATGTAGCGTGATAGCGATGAACGATTGCGTTTGTGCCTGCTGATTATACCTCGAGAAACAACGTGCTCCGATTATACCGTGAGAATTCCTGTGCGTGTTTTTTTTTTAGGTTCCTTTTCTTTTTTCCTTTTGTTTTTAGCCTGTTGTTGTCGGGCGATTTACCGAATCGAGAGGTGAGGGTAGATTAAAATGGATTTGACTCGTTTCGAGTGAGATAGGACGGAAAGAGAGGTGGAAGATCGTAATTTGACGTTTCTTTGATTAAAACCTTGCCATACTTTCACTTCGAGTCGAACTCGTGGCGAGAATTTTCGGCCAAAGTTGAATATCACGAGTCTGACTCGTGGTTAGTTAAGAGAGAATCATGGATTGTTAGATTTAGTTCTTGTCGCGTTCGATGAAAATTTATGAGTCATGTTAGTTACACGAATAAATCTTGTTTATGTTATTTCAAGTTCCGACATTCTGTATGTATCTTCGGGCCCCTTTCCCGGCCATTCGGGCCCATCGTTTGGGTCTGGATTCTTTCGAGTTAAATAGTTTGGCAAGGGGTTAACGTCGTTGTAAAAGGTTCTATTTTTCTCGATATTTTTCGAGAATGATTTTTATGAATAGAATGTTTTCGATTCGTTGTCGTTGATTTGCGTGGAGAGTGGAAATAACGATAATAACGATAGTTCGTTGTATTCTTCTTCTCGGTAATGATAATGGTTTACAGGAAAGGAGTAAATTGTTAATAATATATATGACAAAATTCTATTTTAAAATGTTAGCAGCGCGACTATTTTGTTTACGAAAATTCGACATGTAATAAACGAATAAATCACGTGAATTTAAATCAAATGGCGAAGAAACGGAATAATTGCCACAGTTATTTCTCTTCCGGGCAAATGATTCGCAAAGAGAGCTATTAGGTTATGTTTTCGCGGCATGACTTCTTAACCTCTTGCTTCATCACTTCCTTGCTATACTCTCGGGTTTATTAATTATTTTAGCATCGACCGAGAAAAGATAAAGCTATCTTTAACCTCGAGACATAAAATTAAGATTGAAACGAAATTTTATCGCGTAAATGCAGTTTTTCATTCGAACTATTACTCGTAATCTACGTTTGAAAACATAGAAAAGGGTTAAAAAGATTATAAAAATTGAAAAATCCAAATCAAGTGTCTATTTCAATCACGAAAACACAAACCGCGATAATTTCGCAAATTCAAACAGCATCAAAAACCATCGAACATAACTAAAAAAAGAAATTACATACTTCGATACCACTTTTTATCCAACAACCGTTCATCGTAAATAAAATAAAATAAATAAAAACAAGGCAAGGGGTTAAAATCACGAAAACACAGACCGGTATAGTTTCTCAAATTCGAACAAAAATAAAAACAGCAAGGGAGACTCCCACCGGACATAACCAAAAAGAGATTACACATTGCTATACTTGGAAAGAAGATAGTTCTGGTAAACGTTACACAGCGAATTTTCACAACGACGAGAGTATACGAAAAAGCGAATTAAGAGAGCGAGGGAGAATGCTGTTCAGACAACGATATCAGAGGGATCAAATCAGCAATTTCGATCGGGACGCATCGTTGCCAGGAGAAAATTGCTTTTTCCGTGAAATATCTACGGCGTATATGCAAGAGGCGTTTCTATAGCTGGCAGTTCTGATTCTGCAATAAAGAACTCGTAGATGGCGGCAGCGTCGCCGCGTTCCAGAGACTTTTATTTTTCCATTTGCGATGAGGAAGATTGCGATAGAGGAACGCGCGGAGGGGGTGTAAAAGATGATAATTCGTTGATGAAGAACTCTCAAAGGGGGTTCTATAGGGATCGGTGATTGTTCCGTTGAGTGGTTCGTTCGAATTTCGATCGGGATTATCGGATGGAAAGGTCGAGAGGCTGGTCGAATATCGACTTGACGCTTCAGCGCCTCACCTCTTTTCAAGCTCGTCGGCCACGAGCCACGGCTCGCTGCATATACCTTTTTCGAAAGGTCCTTTTGGAATTTTGTTTGACGAACATAGCGCGCTTCACAAGGGATTTTTTTAGGCCAGTTTAGGTTGTTAAAAAGGTCCTTTTTTGCGAGGTAGTTAACCGATACCGAGGCCGATGATGTCACTGAAAGGAAAGGGACGTTTGAGAATTTAAGTGGAATTGATAAGCACTTGGAATTTAGTTTATTATGTCTACTGTAAATTTGGTTTAGAAAAATTCTTTAGCTAAATATTCGGTCTTCGAAATTTTGGTAATGATCAATTTGAAATTGTTTGAAATAGAAAATATACATGTGTGTCCATGTTTATTCAATCGAATACTTAATCTGAAAGAATCTTTTTAACAGTCTAACTAACCTCTCTTTTTCGTAGAATCTTGTATTTCATTATAATTATCTTCGTTGAGAAAGAATTCGCAATACGTTGCGAAAATAAATTAGCAACAAAAGCAGGCTCGACTTCCTTTGAAAAAGAAGCTCGATTTAGTTCGTGACACTCGGATTCGCCATTTTTGTGCTAGTAAAAATGAAGATAAATATGCTACGTAGTAATCCTCTCTTCAAGTAAATGAAACGTTTTAATCTCTGACATGTTTGTAGAATCCTGCTACAAACATAGTATTATGTTTAAATACTCTTAACCTATTTTTATTTAATTACTAAAATTTTCAGACTTGACTTCGTGTTTCAATTTAACACGACTCTTGATTTAATGATTTTTAATTTGGTTTCTAATTTCTATTTCCTTAAAATAAAAGGAGGAATCAGTCGATTCTTTTATTGCTTTAATCGTATTGCAGGAATGCAGCAAATATCTCGTGCAATATTACAGAACTATTCGTATCACTTAATTAATTCTTCTGAAGCAGTGGTTCTCAATTCTCAAGGTATTTGTTAATTAAAAGATAGTTTAAAATAATTAAAAAGGGTACTTCAGAATAACATTATGATAAAAAGATAATTCGATTCGATTATTAAATTCTCAGGTACTTGGCAATTAAACGCAATGTAAACGCGACGACTCTTAATTCCAATTGCTTTTATCGTCGATATTACTACTGAAATTTTACCAAATTTTCATACGCTACTGTTCGCGAGAAATTTAAATTTCTGTCGGTAATTCGAAAACCATTATCTTTTTCAAGGAAAATGAAATATGGTCTAGAAACACGTGGCAGATAGTCGAGCCGAAATTGTGCCACACCTTTCAAGATGTCTTTCGTCTTCTCATTTCCCATAATTCAATAGCAAGCATGCGAGTACTCGTTGAAATTCATGCCACTCGACACGAGCAAATTGTTCGAGAGGAAAACACGTTTAGTCACCAAGGCTGCGAAACTAGGATCACTTAACACTAGAATTACCAAACGAGTTAAAATCCCTGGTTTCAAACTTTTCGCAATTTGCCGAAAATGCGTTACGGTTTTCGGGAAAAATAACATCACTCTTTATTAACATGAAAATTATATGTAATTATTTCTTCGTTAATTTCTTTATTAATTCTATTATATATAAATACGCGTTAATAGTCGGTGGTTCCAGTGTTAATTAATTCTGATTAAATCCATCCATTCTCGTTTGACGGCCTATGAGCTTTCAACAGTCATATTTTGGAAAAAAAAATAAAAATGGTGCTTGAGAAGTGACTCGAAAGAAAAGCTTAGAATGATAATAACAAATCTATGAGAATGAAATTCAAGGGAATAACGTAGGTGATATTATAAGCGTTAAAACGACGGGTGAAAATTGATCGAGAGATTGGGTTTAACACTTTGAGGTTAGGAAAACCACGCTTTGACGTTTCGTTTGAAGACGTGCGAAGTTATGCAAACACTTTAGATTGGAACTAAAACGAAGGTTCATTACTTGCTAAAGAAAATTGCCTCGTGTTTTTCTTTTTCAAACATAGCAAACTCGAAGTACAGCAAATATTTTTCTTGATAATTTATCGTCATTTGCAAATTATTTTCATATATTTAATATACATTTGATAAACACAATGAAAACTTCGTAAACTTGGAAAGTTAAAAGCAATGGAAAAAAATATTCCTTTACTTTCAAATTATTTTTTAAAATTAAGTCAAATTTTAAAATATTTTCCAAAAATTACGAAAAGCTGTTTGCGTGATATACTTTGACATTACGTTAATTATCAACAACGATATTTCTTCGAAAAATACATTTACTATGTTTAGCTGTCGCAAAATGTTCGTAGAGTGCAAATATCGACTAAATTTGAAATTAAGAAAACCTCAAAAGGTTAAATGGCGTTCGTTGGAGAAATGTCAAAGTCTCTCGTGGAAAGCAGAGAAAAGTCTCAGATAGCCTCTATTTGTATATAGTCAAGGAAAATATCGAAATCTCTAATCTATCGGATATAAATTCAAGAATATAACGCCGATTATCTGTGCTGGCACAGTAATGAAACGGCATCGTCAGAACCACCATAATCAAGAATAATACGTATTTTCTACAAAGATGTTCATTAATGCACATACTGTATAGATACACAACTGTGGAACACAGAGTTATTCAAAAGCATATTTATCTATTCGAGAGAGCAAAGTATAGAGGATTTATTGTCGTTAACTCTCTGTATTTCTGTATTCGATGTACCTAACCGATAGATGTGCTGAGGCATCTTTTATCGAACAAAACGATATATCGGTTGAACATAGGCACGTGCTCAATTAAATCTAATATGATACATCATTGTCTATACACGTAGAATCTTAAGTGAGAGTTGCAGCGGACTCAATTACAATATACCATAATTGTATTATCTATCGATGAGAAAAAGGTTAGAAAAAGATGGCGAGTCGATCGGCCATATTGTAACATATTCGTCTTCTCCATGAACAAAATTTCAAATCGAACAAAATAAAAGTGGTCAAAGTTTTATATTTTTTTCTTTCCTTTTTATTAATTTAGTTTAATTAAT
>NIJG01000019.1:1007973-1031652 GCA_002201625.1 Euglossa dilemma | reverse complement strand
TATCAATAATTTAATTATATAAACAAATGAGATAGTATTCAGAAGCATTGGCGTAGACACGATGAGTATCGATTATTAAAATTATTAAAAAATCGTATTAAATATAATTATTAAAAATAACGACAACCTAACTTGTCTACTATGTGAGCAGACTATAATAATGTTTCTATAAATGTCAATCACTTATTTACCCTCAAAAAGAATAGAAATAACGATGTTAAATAATTTATTTACCCAGTTTAGGAAATCAAAATTCTCTTACAAGATAAAAACAAGATCAAACGCAGTGTAATTGAGGCGATTCCAAATTAATGATAATAATATAATACTATGCAATTTATACACCATACTTTAATTGGTCATTCACTTTGAAATTGCTGACGAATTTGGGAAAATGTGAAAGAAAATGTCTGAAAACTCGATCTCGTTTGAGTATCGAGACTCGTATCTTTTCAATAACCCTGATCAATCCTGAGATATTATCGTTCATGGAGACATTACCCTTTTTGTCCTTGTGCAATTCTATTAACCCTCTTCTCATCAACAGATAGTACATTGGACGCCGTGCTCGCCCTAACCTTCTCCATTCTCTTCTTCTTCTTCTCACTCTCTCTCTCTCTTTCTCTCTCTCCTCTTTCCCTTACAAGATCGATGGAAGAAGATTGACGGGAAGTACGAAAAGCGATTTCTCAGAGGCACAGTCACGTTTACCGTTTTACGAACACGTAAGACGGAAATGTGATTTATTACCGTGATCTTCGCAAGTTCTTTTTAACTATTAGGCTTCATTTACGCTAATCGCTGTCGCCGCAATCATGGTCAATCGTCTGTGACACGTTTGTGCATTAGCCCTCTCTAAGGAGCTTGAATAATGTTTAATATTATAATGCGACTGGATTGCCAGCGCGTGATCCGATTATGTTATTGTCAAAAACCTAACGCGAAGCTGCTGAATATGGAAAGTTGAGCGAATCTCGTTTGCTAAATTATTTCCAATGTAAAAATACGATATTTGCCAGACAAGTATATCGAATTAGCGTGTTTAATTAAAAAAAGAAAAGTCAAGAGTGAAGTAATATGAAGTTAAGATAACGGATTGTGTAAACACGCGCGAGTAAATGGTAATTAAAATCTGTGATCTCTATTATAACGCGAATCAACGATGAACCAATCGTGGAACAAATGTTAATTGTTATGCACCGCAGAGCAATCAGAATGCGAACTCCCGTGCATTAGTTTATTTCGAACGATTGATTGACCGAATTGTGGTTGCGCCATGACAACGTTGTTGGTGTAAACTGAAACTCGTTTTCTAATCCTCGAAATTATCCTGATTTCCATTGTTTCGCGCGATTTGCCATGATCTACCCGATTAACGTAGTAGAGATCTAGATAGATAGATCTATATAGTATACTATCTACAAATAACCCTCCTATAACACGGTAGATAGAAAATCCCGTCGCATGAAACCGTGTTATACGAAACCCAAAACCAGTTTAATTGCGTTCTGAAAACTTAATGAAAATAAACCTTTTTTGTTTTATTTTTTTTCGTTTCACACAAGAAAATTAATTTTTATTAAAGGAACAGGAGATATTATTTTCATTTAACGCGATCTTAACTTAATAAATTTCCTTTGTTCGGTATATTTAAATAAACAAAAGCTTTTTCTTTATTTAAATTTTTTCCACCTTCTATCCTCTTTAAAAAGTCTGTAATTTTGGTTTGTTTGCTAGTTCTTGTAAAGTTATCGTAGATTTCGTTAATCTAGATACATTCGATAATTTGTTTATACATTTTCATTATTATCTATTGCTGTAGCAGTGCAGCGGTGTAAAAAGGTTCTCGTAATTTTCTTATCGCGAAACCGTGTTGCAAGATGCCGTGCTGTAAGAGGGCTACGTGTATATATCTGTTATATAGTGTACTAGATAACTAGATAGATCTACTAGATACCGAATATTCTTGAAAACCGAGCTTATCTGCTTAGGAATTATTTTCAATGGAAAAAGAACGTCGTCTCCGCGAGTATATTAACCGGGCAACGAATTTACTTTTGCAAACAGGCACACTATAAACCGTTTTAAGGTTACGTCAACGCGAGAGTAATTGGTTCACTTAAATCGTTCAATTTCCATTTCTTTCGTCATGTATATTCGAGCAACGCATTTAAATTGCAGAACAGCCGGAAGTGGAAGCGTATCTCGCCTGGTATATTGATAGGGACAAGGATTTTTCTTTTTTTCTCTCATAGTACCAACGCTTTTTTCCCCATCGGATTATTAAATCCAGCCAACTTTCCCAGCCCCGACGATTTAATTTCATCGTTTCAGATTAAACGCTCCGATTTTTTCTAACACTTCATATACCACTCGTCGAGAAGTTAAAGGTTTAACTATTATTTCAGACAATCGTAAAATATGCAACAAAATTTCATTTCTCAAACACGTTCCAAATTTATTTTCAAGAATTTTGCAGTTAATAATCCTAAACAAGTTAAACAAGCTATTCGAAATCCGTTTTCTTAAATATCAGTGAAAAAGAATGAATACTCGATTAATTTTTAAAGGCGCGTTTTCAAAAACAAAATTATATCAAGTATATACTACCGTCATGAAAACTTTAAAGTATTTACACGGTATACAGCTTCTAAAATAATAATCTTTACGAAAGAAATCGATTGCATATTTAGCAGATGCGTATTAACGAAAAACCAAGCACTCGTAATTTCATCGACGAGTTACGATGCGAATAAAAAATATTTCGATAGGATATAACACTTGATAATCTTTGAACCAATTTGTCAACGCGATGAAATCCCAGTTCTTTTGCAAATAACTGGAAATAAACCACCTGCGCGTTTTCCCTCGTTTCTTGGATTTTCCCCTGTGGAATTCAGCTTTTTATCCCGCAAAGATCTCACCGTTTTCACGCCTACGTTAAGCACCGTTCTCAACACTCGCTTCATAGCGATTTTAATGCGTCCATATTACACCAGGAGGCGCGAACGAGGCAATGTACCGGCGCTGCTAACTTCATTGTATTCTTTAATGCGCTTTAACGTTCACTCGAACGTCGCCGGTTGTACTTTTCGCTTCCGTGGACTGATTTTTTCGACGCAATTAAGTTTGACGAAATATTAATCCGCGAAAATATTCCTCGCGTTTAATTATTTATTTTTTAAACCGGATTTTAATCGAGGTTCGTTTGATTTGTCACTTTTACGAATTAACGAATAGAATAGAAAATAATTCTGTGTTTTAATATCGCTTTGATTGCGTCAAAATATTTTGTTACCGATATAATAGATCGATTGTTCCTTTATGTCTATAAATTTTTTAATCAGTACGTTACGGTTCGTTTTAAATTCGAATTGTTCTTTTATAAAATTGGAATAAATTCCCGCGAAAACGTTTCTCGCGTTTAATTATTTGTTTTTTTAAACCGGGTTTTAATCGAGGTTCGTTTAATTCGTTACTTTTACGAATTAACGAATAGAGTAGAAAATAATTCTGTGTTTTGATATCGCTTTGGTTGTGTCGAAATATTTTGTTACCGATATAATAGATCGATTGTTCCTTTATGTCTGTAAATTTTTTAATCAGTTCGTTACGATTCGTTTTAAATTCAAATTGTTCTTTTATAAAATTGGAATAAGTTCCCGTGAAAATGCTTCTCGCGTTTAATTATTCGTTTTTAAACCGGGTTTTAATCGAGGTTCGTTTAATTCGTTACTTTTACGAATTAACGAATAGAATAGGAAACAGAGTTCTATGTGATATCGCTTCGACTGTATCGAAATATTCTGTTACCGATATAATATATCGATTGTTCCTTTATGTCTGTAAAGTTTTTAATCAGTTCGTTACGATTCGTTTTAAGTTCGAATTGTTATTTTATAAAATTAGAAATTGAATTTAAGAACAACAGCTTGATAAGTGTTCGATAAAATCGGGATAGGAAGCATAACAGACAAAGCACAGCGTTAATCAATTACCAACCGAAGCTGCATTGTTTACGAGATGACCTAATATTTTAAGTTGGGTTACTTGATGTTCTATCTGATCTGTATCCAATCCGGTTCTACGTGTTATTCAATAATACCAAGGTTGTTAGCGGATTGTTGCGTAACGAATAGATTTTAGATACCCCCGTTGCAAATAATCTAACCCGAGGTTCGCGAGGATTGCACAATGGCAAAGCAATTCGTCCTCTACGTTCTATCCAATTAACGGAGAACTGTTTACACGAATAATCTCTGCCGGTCCAGTTAAAGTAAGAAGCATAGTAAATAATAACAGAACTCACTCGAGCAACAGAGGACCATTGTAAATTTAAATATCACTTTTCGTGGATAAAAACGTACGAAATTATCTAAAAAACAAGAAAATTGTTGCTCGAGTATGAAAGGCATGAAAGAATATTTTAAAATACACGGAATAACGAATTATTATTACGCGAACCATTTTCTGTTGCTTTTCATTATTCAGTTGATACTTCCGATGGTTTTAACGTAACAAGAATATACCTGGTGTTCGTGAAATCGTGATATAATTAGGAAGGTTGTTCGTCGTAAACAAATCCTCGAAAATAAATCGGAAGAATAGAATGATACTTTTTTTATTATAACAGTCTGTTTTATCTAATGGATGTTATAAATTTTTGAACAGTAACATTTTTATCTAATGAATGTTATAAATTTTTGAACAGTAACATTTTTAATAATCTTTTAATCGCGTGTATAAAATATACGTCAAAATATAAAATACAAATGCGGTTAGTTAAATACCAATGTATTTAACGACTTCGCTTTTTCGAAAACAGAATCTTGACATAAAAATATTCTTTTCTGTGATTTCGATTTACTTGAACACTCTTAAACGTATTTCATGATTTTAGTGAAACAAGATTTTATGAATATTTCCAATGAATTTTGAACATTTTAATTATAAAAATAAATAATGAAAAAAAAAAAATGAAAATTGCTAACGATATCGTTAATTATTTTCCACTTTGAGAAGTTTTTTCTCATAGATGAATAATTGATGTAAATTGCTGTGTTCCAAAGTGTGTCTATATTGCTTTAACCTTTGCCCTTTACAATTTTTTTATTTTTTTAATTAATCTTCGCACCGATACGAATTCACAAAACTCTTGCATCGATCGTAATCGATACTAATAACATTTTTACCAGCAACTTCTCGCTGGCTAATTCACTTCTATGAAAATTTAATCGTTCATTCGAGATTTCCCTAGGAAAAGTAAGATTTTAACGATACAACTTTACCAATGAGATTTTTAATACGCTAAATGGTATCGATACTTGTTAATTAATAGCGTTAACGAGGAAAATATTTGGAATTTTATCAAACGACGAGCTCTTAATGTAGTTCATTCAATGTTAACACTCAGTATCCGAGTTTCTTTTTAATCTCAACCTCTTTTCGTTTTTTCCAAGTGTGTTAGGTAAATTATTCACTCCATTACAGGTCTCGGAGTTCCCATGCATACTTAAAACAGGTCAGTGTCTTTTTCTTTGCACTTTTGAAAACAGGCTTTCCTCGATCTTTCGGTATTTCACCCTCTTGGGAAAAATACGTCACAGGAACTGTCTCACCAAATGCATCGTAGATCTTAATATTCATGAGTACCAAAAATGGATAGTACCTTAAAGAATATGATATTTTTATTACACGCTGTTATAAATGTGAAATTATTTCGAAACGATCCATCGATGATTATTCATTACAGGCTGTTGGTAAAATTGAATTTTGTCCTAAGGAATTGCCGTTAATTTAAGATCCTCTGCTCGTCGTACAGGGTATTAAATAATTATTCACGACGAACGTACGTCCAAGTCCAGTTCGAGCTTAAAGTTTAACGTGAATTATGCTAAGACAATAGTTTCAATTTCTATTCAATTCGCTTACCGTTTATCCATACACAGAGCATCCGTTGTAAGTAAAAAGAAAAAGAAAAAAAAAAGAAAAGAAAAACGAGTGTGATGGAAAAAAGTATTTTGAAAGAAAATACGTGTAAGGCTTGGTTCTTTCAGGCATCGTTATTATTTTTTGTCAAATTGTATCTAATAAATTAAAAATTATACAACTTACATTGTAATGTCATATGTTATTATGATAATTTTTAATTAATTTTTCATTGCAATTATCTGTTCAATAGATAAAAAGATACCATATTCTTGGTAAGAAAGACAAAATTTTTGTAATTGTCAACATATTTACAAAACTTTTTATGGGATTTTACTGTTTAATATTCTTTTATTAAATTTACTATATTCAAAGTTCAACGCAACTTCTTAATATCTTGTAATTCCGTTGCAACGTGGAAGATCAATAAAAAGTTTAATAATTACGAAGAGAAAAATTTTCTTCTCATTTTCTAAACGATCGTATCTATCCTATTAATGAACACCTAATGCCATCTAGCATCACAAGGTAGCAACTAATAATATCGGTAAATTAACAAGCTACAAATTGTAAATTTTCACAACTAGTTAAATTATCGATACATTCTACAAGTGTTTATTGCACAACGAACACAGTTTCGTTATTTATAAAAATTTATTTGCGAAACTTAAAGACTTGAAAACAAAATAAAATAATTTTTTCGTATCCTTAATTTTGTCCAAACAATTTAATTTCATAATCAAAGATATACATACAGTATCTTCCTATTTTACACCGATTAAAATTAAATTAAAATTAAAATTAAATTTAAAATTGATTAAAATTAAATAAGTATTTACTATCGAGTGTTTCTTCGTGTAATTCTTTCCTTCATTCACAGATGGCATAACCTGTGTATAACAAAATTTCGCATCACAAAACCTTGATTTATTTTCAAACTTTGCATCAGTGTTTAAGATAATTGATGCATTATTGTGGTAACTTAAAACTTGTCGTTTGAAGAATTTCGTAATGCGAAAGGGCCCAGGCGATGCCTCGTAAGAATCGATGCTCACGCGTGACAAATTAGCAATAGAAAGTTCGCTAGAAACATGGCGGGAACGGCACAGGGCACACCACGTTCCGAATTCATTACGTATTTATAAAGGGCTGTCAATTCAACGGATGGTCCGGGTAAATTTAAATTGTAAATAAGCGCATTGCAGATTTCAAGTGAAAACCATCGATAAGAGTGAGTATATAGCGTGCACGAAGCTCTGCTTGGGGAAAAGGAAACGGTTTTATTTGTAAAGCTTGAACATCCTCGATATCGAAGATATTCAAGCTCGAGATATTGCAGTTTAACCCATTCGAGGCTGAGATATCTGATCACGAGATGATCCCTAGGGAAAGGTACATTCCGATTGGCCGGATCTCTCTGTTTCTATCTACGTACTTGAATTTTAATTTTTGCGATTGGTTACATCAGCGCCTTAATTCTTAAACCGATGTTAACGTTCATTTTTATACCTCAGATTTTTATAATATAAAATTATATGGCGTATATTTAATTATTCTATATTATCGTATGTATTTTATTATCCACAGTTGTGTATTATATATAATATACTATATAATAATTTTATATTATAAAAATAGAAAATCCAAAAATTATAATTATGTACATATAATGTAACATTCTGTTGTATATATATATTATTACATAAATTATACGTAAATAATAATAATATACAATATACATATAACGTGCAATCTAACGTGTATATTATATTTTTCAGTACTAACTGATATGCATATCCTTTTGGCCTCGAATGTGTTAGAAGGAAAAAGCAAAGGAATTTGAATTATTTATCGTGATCAATAATGTGTCGTACGAAATGCCTGCTGGAAGAGGTAAAAGAAAGAACAAAAGCTTTTCTGGAGAAACGACATATCAAAGTTTCCGGTTGTTTGATTTTTACAACACTTTGTATTCTGTCAAAGACGTGTTACGCTCGAATCGACCGTTCTTTTTTGGTTTTTGTCCAAAGGAATTTCTGGCGAAGCGCGTGCGATGTAAGGAAGCCTATAGACAAAGGAACCAAAGGAATGAAATTTCTCAATGTTCGATCGCGATGTTCGCCATCTATTTGGCGTCTGTGTCATTTTGTTGCGACTCGATTTGTTTTAAAGGAAGAGGGAACAAAAGCAAAAGCAAGAGGAGACGATCGTTTCTCTTTATCTTTTTTCCGAGGGACAACGCGAACCCTTTCCAGCTGACAGATAGCTAACAATGCATCGTTTCCTCGAACTTTTTTTTCCTTTTTTATATCGACAACATTGCTGCGATTTTTCCTCCTCGACCTTCTATCGAGACAGACGTTGTATTAATCGACATTAATCGACCAATTTCTCTAAGCTTGTAACTTCGAACTAACGTTTACATGTAAAAAGTGTTATTAACCTATCTGAATGTAAATATTTAGATCGACTTATAGATTTAATATTGCTATACGATACGTAAACTACCTTTTGATCGCGAAGCTCTGTCATTTCATCGTCAAGGGGTCCTTTATGTATGAGTAACCATTCTAAACCCATTACAGATTATAATAATATATTTGATCAATATTAAAGATATATAAAAAGATATATGCTTTCTGTCTTCTTTATCATATCTTTGATAAAACAGTATCTTATCAATTTAGTTTCATCAATATATATTGATTGACAAAAAAAAAAAAAATTATTATTCCATATATTTCGACTTGGTTAATTGTATCATTTTCTGTTTCAGTATAGAATTAATCTTTTTTCCAGACGGTGTCGTATAAGTCGGTACGTCTCTGGGAAAATGTAGGTATCTGACTTCTTGCTTCCTCGACAACTTTCAGATCTAACAAAAAAAACGAAAAAGAAAAAAGATAAAACTAAGAAGGATGATTAGATTGATAAATCAGAAAAATTAAAAATAAAGTGGATCGCTTGTATTTTATTTTAATGTGGAAATTACCGATATCGGTGACCACCATGTTCTCCTGAGTTTCCAGATCATGAAGAACTTCTCCCCAAGGACTAGTTAACTGTGTATGACCCCATGCGACGTAACTGGCTGAAGGATTACGAGCCGGTGATACACAGGTGACATATAATTGATTGTCATTCGCTCTGGAACGCTGAAGCAACGACCAGTGCAGTGGTCCAGTGGTCATATTGAATGCCGCCGGATATATCAGCATTTGACAACCTGACCAGGAGAAACGGGAAATATGAAGCCATGGAATACCAGTTCACTCCGTAGACGCGTTACAATTCACGAATATGCGAAAACAATATCTGTCATATTTGAATTATTTTACCGATTCGCTTATACTTTCGAAACCTAACGTAAAACGAAACATTGGTGTTTCATATCTTAGAAAGTATTTTATAGAAAATTTCCACGTAGTGTGTAATTCAGCAATACCTTCTGATATATTCTGGAAAACGTTTGAAAAATTTGCTAAGCTCATTTACAAGTACATTTTATTAAAATTCGGAATATTTTAAACGAATAAGTTGAGGATTCCTTTTCTTCTTTACAGGAAATATGTCTTTTTATTTAAAGTCAAAGAAATTTTTATATAAAATAAAAGATTTACGTTATATATTTTTAAAAGAAAATATGAAATGTTTTAAAGTTGTTAGATTTAATTATTGTACCTTTATTTCGATAAATCCGTGCCATTTCCTCGAACCTAATGTCATAGCAAATACCAATACCTATTTTGCAACCCTTCGCTTCGAACATCGTCAGTGAGTTACCAGGAGTGAGTGAATCACTCTCGCGGAAGGTAATCTTATTAGGAATGTCGATGTCAAACAGATGCATCTAATAATAAGAGAAAAATAAATAAATGTTAACTACAAATTATAATTATTCGTATTTTTCTATTTTTTAATAGTTACAAATATTTTCGAGGATATTTTCATTCATAAACTAGATTTTATTTCGACTTTTGTATCGTTTCTAGAACAGATTTCTACAATGCGGGAAAATTATTTCATGTCCAGTTCTTTTTAATTTTCTTGTCAAAATTTTCTTTTTAATTTTTCTTGTAAAAGCATATTTTACTTACTTTCCGATGCTTTACTATCAGATTTCCATCGGGACCCCAAACGGTACAGGTATTGAACAATTTATCACCGTCTCTTTCGGGTATTGTACCACCAACCACATAAATACTGTTCTCCTTAGCTGCTTTCGATAAAGCAGCGCTCGTTTCACCACCAGGGATACCTTCTGCATATTCTTGAAAGTATTCTGTATTCGAATGTTTTAAGTAATTAAAAATAAATGTCTCGTGTTACGAATCGAAATTATATTAAAAAATTTGAATTTTTTCAATTTATTTGATTAATAATTTTTTGATTATTAGAAAAATTAATTCTTATTTATAAAATTTTATGTTTCAATTTACTTTTTACTTATAGTTGTTATAAAATTAGAAAATTGTTAGGAAAGGAAAAAATATTATTACGTATTCCATATGGTGAATTAAAACATTCAGGAAAAACGACAATGTCTGCGTTTTTGTTTTTCGCGCTCGAAATAAAAGAAATTGCTTTCTCAATATTCTTGGTTTTAACTTCATTAACTTCAAGTTGCACTAACGCCAAGCGGAATGCTGAAAAGAAATATTCGAAAAATTAAAACCTAATGATATATATTGTTATATTATATTTATAATATTCCGTGAGAAGTAAATACTTACTCGACATCGTTCGCGATACTTGTTTAGCGATGTTCATAAGAACCATGATATTTTTCGAGGTTATGTATACCACTGCTTGCAATATTACGTAAGCAACTCAAATAAATTTTAAGTAATTTTTGATAATACCGAAAATGTTTATGCTGGTATAATAACTTGATAACATAGTTTCGCAATCTTTTAAAACTTCTCAAAATGATAATAAATTACAGCAATATTTTTAGCTTCCATTTTTTTCATATTTCAAACACTATTATACTCTTTAATTTATGTTTGCTATTTTACTTTTTAATAAGGATAAGGAATAAAATTGATCTTGTAAAAATACATTTTATTACAAAATGTGTATAAACAAAATTGTACAATTTGTCACGAAAGTAAAATGACGGAATATATTCCCGAAAAACATTATCGTTTACTAGAAGATCGAGATCTTCCCCGCTTTTTGTGTTTTCGTCTGTCTGTATAATCCCTTGATTTTTTATTTTTAGTTTTTTCTCTTTCTTTATCCTTTTTCTTATGCTTTTTACTTGATCTTTCTGACGAACAATCGTGCTTCTTATGCTTCTTTGACTTTTTTGATTTTTTTGATTTATGAGAACTACTGCTATTGGAACTACTTCTGTTCCTTTTCCTTTTTTCATGATCACTATTACTATCATTATCAGATTCGGAGTACTTTTTTTGCTTTTTTGACTTTTTATCATCTGTTTTATCATGTGTGATACACTTTTTGATCTTTTCATCCACATTACTTTTATCATTGTCTTCAAGATTTTCTGAATGTTCAGAAGACATTGATCTTCTCTTTCTACCTATTCTTTGCTTGAATTTCTTCGATGCCTTGTCCTTGTATTCTTCATACTTCTTTGCATCTAAAATGAACCCCATAAAATACTAAAAGCTAAAACCTCCATATTTATCATGAAGTTTATAAAAATTGGAGGGACCTTTAAAAAATTGTACATTGTAACATATAGCAACTGAGCTAAATATTTATAACATTTTTATAGATTCTCTATTTTGCCTTTACACACCGCTATATATTAATTAAATTTATTGTTTTTAAAAGTCCCTTAATGAAAAACTAATTATTCATACTAACTTAGAACTTTTGAGTTCTTTGAATATTCCGATTTAGTAACTGGTTGCACCATAAATTCATTTACAGATATTGTACTTCCACCAAGAGCTAATTTTATTATAAGTCTTCCTGCATCATCATCAAATCCCTCTATTTGACCATAATTATTACTTTGTTTCCCAGCTATGACTTTCACAAATGTTCCTTTTTCAATTTTAAGTTCCTCTTCTTGTTTCTTGGAATCTACATTTTTTTTCTGCAATGTTACTTTATCCGCACCAAGACCCATGCCTTTTGGTCTTAATTCTGGTATAACAGCGGATACAATTCTGTAATGGTAATAGTGAAATTATTAAACAAAAAATGTTGGTTTCAGATTATTTATCAATAAATGATGTATTAAACATACAGTCTTATTTTTATGTAAAGTAAAATTCATACTTTTCATTTTTACCAATTCCCTTTCCTGGTTGCCACCCCATTCCACGTAACATTGCTAAACCAAATGCATCAACAGGAATTTTTTCATAATCTTGTAATGTAGACTTGAAAAATAAAACATTGCTAGTTGTAATATAAAATCTATATATAAATATAACACATCTGTATGTTGATAACATACCTGTTCCTTGCCTCTTAATGACTGATCTTCTACTAAAGGTAAACTTAAGTCAACTGTTTCGGTTTCCTTCTCTTCCTTTGATTTCAGTTCTTCTATTATTTCTTTAGCAGCTTGTTCCTCTAAACTAACAACTTTATTATTTTCTACTGCTTCTGATTCTTTTGCTGATGTTTTTGGTGATGCACTCCCATTAGATAATTTTGATTTTTCTTTTTGATCAATGTCAGTATCTTCTGTCTTTTCCTTATTTGTCTTAGGTTCAAAAATGTCTGCATCAATTTTATTAAGAATTCTATCATGCCAAGACTTAGAACCTAATAAAGGAATAATTAGAGGCTCATCTTTCTTTTCTTCCTCACTGAAATAATAAATTGTTTTTGAAGATATTTATTCAGAATTTTGAGGTTAGGTTAAGAACACGTATTTACATCATTTGTATTTTTGGAACTTACTCTATTACTTTGATATCCTTCTCATAAAGGCATTCAATATAATCCACTTTTTTCTCCTCTTGTGGCACAGTACTTTTTAACACAGGTTTTTTAATAGATTTCGCAAAACCAAAAGAAATCTTCTTTCCTTCCTCTGCCATTTTCTTTTATTATACCACTGATTTAAGGATTAATATATATGTATATATGTATAAATAGTAAGTTGCTCGAACTATGTACATTAATTTAATATCATATTTCATTAATCGACTTAAAGAAATTCACAACTTAATAAAACATTACTTCACCAAACACTTAAATATACGACATTAAACAGTCACTAACCTATACGTGTATTACATAGGTGTTATTTTCTTTTGAATCAGAAGATCGATATTATGTGTTCCTATGGAAGGTGAATAGGAAACGTGTTTCTCTTAGAGCCAGATTCTGATAGGCTAAATTTCTTGCTGGAGCATTTCTAATGCATAATATATATCGTAATAGATTTAAATTTGCAAAATTTGAATAATGACTTGTTTTATAATAGAAAATAAACAATATTGATGATAGATAATTGATATTATACGTTTACCGTAATCAATTATAAAAATAAATTCAATAAAGATTGATTACATGCGCACAATTGTATTCTCAATTAAGTACAGATTTAATTAATAAATGTTACAATTTGCAATCAAATGTTTAAAATTGCGATATGTGGAAATTTGTATCATTTAATACATTGATTGTTTTTTTCAAGATTTAACACTATTTTCTGATCTACATACTACAAGCATTTCATTCTACCCTAGTTTATGCATCACAGCGCATGACAGTGCTATTCTGTTTCGTGCTGTTTACAATTTATTCAGGATCATTCTATTTTCAGATTGCACTCTCTATTCCGCTCTTTTTGTACTCTGCAAATTACTGCATAGTAATGCAAAGTGAAAACTATCGTTCGTTGAAATTTGACGCTGTGTTTTCTTTGAAAGTAATTAGAAAATATTTAATTTTTAGTTACCTAAATAAAATAATTATTGTTTACAACAATCCTCGATCGATCTATTTTATGACGCTATAATAAAAAACTTTCGTATTAAAAATAACTGTAATTATAGTATTAATTTTAATACTAGATTTACAAATTCACAAAATCATTTGTAAAATATATTATTAACTTTTACATATCAATTATCTAGTTAAACATTATCAAAACGTTGGATATCGATGTCTAAGAGGCTAATCCTTTTCTATTCTTTTTTCTAAAAATATAAACTAACCTAATTGCGCATGCTCGCGTTAATATTAATGCGCATCTCCATGCGCGCAGATGACAAACAGGTGGGTGAGTCACTCCCACCACTTTCGTCTTTGTTCATGCACTTGTAGCTCTTAAATCTTTCTGTGTGAGTGCGTTTATGAATCCTTGATACTCTCGACGAAACGACGATAGATTTGATTGGTCGATTATTGGACGAAATCTTCTTTCGAAGTTTCCCTTCCTTCTTACTTCAGTTTCTTCCAGCTTCGTCATCTTTCGCGATCAGTCGAACTAACGTCGGAAATCGACGTTTTGGCATTCCATGCACGATCAGGGCAGTAACGCATTACTGTACCCGTTCTTGATAAACTTCGTTAAACGATCGGCTTCGATCCTGTTGCCGCGCAGAATGCGGAGGAAGCCATTTACCTATCTTTCGGTACAAGAACTACAGTTAAAAACGGCGACCAATTGAGAACGGTAGTTAAGACCACGAGTAGAGGGGTAAGCATGTTTTAGCAGCGACAACAGTACACGGTATGTAGATACGAAGCCGGTGTAAACCGGGAAGCCGTAGTTCGCGGACCGTAGTAAGCGCGGTAACACTGGACAGTCAACGACATTTGGAAACCGGTCACGCTTTGGAATTCAGGTGAATCTCCTTTTTTTCTCATATCGCCGTCAGAATTTTCCCCTCGTAGACTATTATACGCTTGAAAATTCCTTATTACCGTAATTTAGCGGGGATCGGAATTTTTAACTCGCAACGTTAACGCGAACATTAGCGAATGAGACACATGCGTGGTTTTCGCGCGATTTTCGGTACATGTCAAAAGTATCAGTGTTTATTTATCATGCATTATTATGCAGAAAAGAAATTTGTATATCTTACGAACCGTGTCAAGATATATATTAATAAACAAAATCGGAAGGAAAATATATTTTATTAATTTAGTTATTGAAGATCATTTGACGATTGTATAAAAATTGTCACGTGACCTAGGGGGTACACAAGCGCGAAAAATGGTGTTTTGAATTTTATGGAAATAAAATTTATAATAGTAGAAGATTTGTATCGTTAGACTTTGTGATTTAAAATTAATAGTAGCTAAATATTTTATAATAGATCGATGGTCTTCAAAAAATGTATACTTTCAACTTTATTATTAAATACATAGTTAATTACACAGTACAATAATACAATAAATACACAGTTATTAAATTTATTCATATCATAATTGTAAATTAACAAAATTCAATTTATAATTTTGTTAAACTCTTCGCAAACGTGTTTTCAGCGTTTCTTCGAAAATATTATTAGCTGAAAATGATCGTACGTCTTTATAAACCCATAATGTATTAAAATCAAATATCTTATTTGTCACGTGCAATAGAGCCATAATTAAGTTTTTCAGTATCTTCGATCACAAATCCCACTCTTTATTCCAATATCCGATAAATCATCGGAAATTGAATTATAATTGTATTCTTGTCTTGCCACGAAGCTCCTTATTTATCCGTTACTCAGTTTCCACGTCGAAATCTCATAGCGAAACCGGTTAATTACTGTTCACCGGTACATGGATGGTTAATCGAATCGAAAGAGTGATATCGCAAATTAAAACATTCTATTGCAGCCGCAATATATCTATAATTTAAACTAACAACGTATAATTATATTCAACAACATATTACAAGTTAAAAGTAATAGCAAAGTAATTGCAAGTTGACATTGACAATGCAATTCCAAGAAAGCAGGCATGAGGTTAAACGAGAGAAGCTTTCCATTTTATCTCATGCATTTTAAACCGCTATTCCAACACTCGGGACATTTGCATTTGATCAATTTTACCACCTCGCAATTTCGAGTCTGTCAAATATACATTACATGGACTGCACATACTGCCAACATCGTCACTAAAAATGTAGAAACCTGTTGTTACGATTTTTTATGCATTTTTGTATCGTATAATTACATACACGTAATTTTCTAAATCTCTTTTCAGAGAATTCCTTTTAAAATTTTATCCCACACCCTGAGTTGGTCTTTCGTGTAGATATATCCTTAAGAATAAGTGCTATTTGGGATTTGAGACGAGTGCAGTGAACATATTGACCAGCGCATCGTCTTCTTCGTTCCCTCGTTTTCCAAGTAAGGCTTCTGTTTTCTCCTTCTTTCGCGCCAACGATAATCCTGCAATACTTTTACAATATATTCACGCGATGAAATACGTTATAGCAGATTGAGTAAAGGAAATGTCCTGCCGGGATACTCGAAGAAACCTGTTCAGAAAGGCTCGAAATGTAGTTGGAAATTAAAGCGGTCCGCGAGGATAACTGTAAAACACCGAGTGTAAGTGTACGGAGTCGATGCTAACGGAGGAGATCTTCCTGCCAAAGATTTGTTCCGCTATGTCGAAACGTTCCATCCTTTGTTTCCTCCTCGCTTTTTTCTTTTTTCTTTTTTCGTCTTTTCATCGCCGCAACAGCGTTGTCCGCCATGCTCTTAACCGTGCAACAGCCGGACGAGAGCTCATCTTACGTAGCGTCCCATTCGACACGGTTCACGAACCCGTCAACCGATTTTTACCGATTAAGATGAAAAGATAAGTCGATTTCACGGCCGACTCATTACCGTTTAAGAGATCCGGTCTCACGGCTGTCTAAAGACGCGAATTTAAGATCAACGTTCCTGCAGCTTTTCTTCCTTTTCTTCTCCTTTTCGTACGTTTCTTCTTTTTCTTGGCAGGAATTTCGATAGCGTAGAAGATTAATGATATTCGGTTGGTGATTACAAGTGAAACAGATTCCAAACAGTATAATAGCAAAATTAAATAATTTCTACAATATCGTTACAATACTGTAACTTTAAAATTATTTGTAGTTACTGTTTATGATACTTCGTTGTATCCAAGATCTTTCTCTGCAAATGACTTATTACAAGCTCTTTTACTCTTTTCGCCATAAACAAGGAAAAACTCATTGTAGTTATTAAAATATTCCACAAGTTATTATGAAAAGTAATAGAGGCAAAACAAATTTTTTTAAATATCTATTTCATAGATATATGAGAATTGCATTCCACTATTTTATTGCAATATTTACCATAAGGTTTCATGTAAATCAGCTTTCGCGAGGAAATTCTTTTTCTTATAGAGAGATATTGAAACACAATTTCTATAGTATTTCCCAACTTAGATCCTAAAAACGTGAGATATTTGTCACGCTGATCTATAATCCTTGCAAACGGTAGTCGTAATAATTTTTTGGCAGATTCCATTGTTATCATACGTTTCGTAATTGTTACTCTGATCTTTAATAGTAATCGTTACAAAAGGTACTCGTAATAATTTTGGACAGATCCCATTGTTATCATACGTTTCGTAATTGTAACGCTGATCTTTAATAGTAATCGTTACAAAAGGTGGTCGTAATAATTTTTAACAGATTCCATTGTTATCATACGTTTCGTAATTGTCACTCTGATCTTTAATAGTAATCGTTACAAAAGGTGGTCGTAATAATTTTGGATAGATCCCATTGTTATCATATGTTTGGTAAGCGGAACCAACTGGCGGCGCTAGTGCGTTGAACTCTTCTGGTAGAGCTGCGCGCGCACGCGTATCGACGAGTCGAATTCTGGCTCGATTTCGCGGGAGGATGCTATGGTAAATGTAGTCGAGTGAACAATCGCGCGACCGGATTTACGTGTTGCCCGGAACTGGACGTATAATGCCGCGGAAGCGGCTGGGAAATTATATTTGTTATGGGGAATTGGCCGCGCGGTCGGGGACACGATTTCATCTGACCGCGCGAATTTACCGGACGGAACGGTCATTAAACGTCTCTCACCTGACTTTCATGCTGCCGGTAAACTTTTGGTAACAACTTCCACGTTCATATTTCATTCAAACTTTTCCTTTTTCCTGTCTTTTTTATTTTTTGATTTTCCTTCTTTATAGTTCATTCCACCGAAATTGGTGAATGCATGTGAATCCAACACAGTGTTTAACGAATGAGCAATGAATGCACGAGTGGCAAATACTAGGGGACCAATAATAACAATAACAATAATAATTTATTTATTCTAAGTCTTGTTGGATTTGTACGAAGTTGTACTGTTTTCGTGTAAATCACATTCGATGAAAGGATTCGAACCGTTTAGAAAATAACTGTTAATAATTACTATACTAAGAAGAAAAGAATATATTACATACACTACAGTAACTGTAATAAATATAGAACGAAATGGAAGTGACATTTCGAAACCCGTTAACGAAAGTTTTTATGTCTTAACAGAATTTAATTCTTCATAATTGTTGTAGCAAATAACGGATCTTCGAAATTGTGCTGAAAAAAATTTCGCGGGTATTATATCATTTTAACGATGATGAATCACACAGAATATCTATATATATATCAGAAGACATAAAATTTTCAATGGACTACATACGTCTCAACTATAATGCATAGGTCTTTGGTTATTTTTGTAATATGATAATCATGTTAGGTCTAGTATTAATTACACTAGGAAGAGATACACGAGATAATACTTATTCCATAATAATTCCAGGTAAGCGATCGTACACGCGTACTGAGCTAACTCTTCTTCCGTAATAATTTCAGGTAAACGATCATGCGACTGCTGCTCTTCAAAATATCTCCGCTGCTGCTTCTGCTTCCGGAAACTGATGCCGCAGGAGTCGGCAAAGCATGGCAAGTTCTCCCATACACAACCGACTACTGGAACCACCCATCATGGCCACGACTGGACTCTTCTGCCTTCGAAGTTCGCAGCGTGAGCGGCGTTGGTCACCTAAACCCCATAGAAACAACGCAAAGGAACCTAAAACTCGAGCAATCGAAAACCATCGAGCCAAACACCCTTCTGCTATCTAAACGCTCCGTGCAAAACCAAAACCAAAAATACATCAACCACGTGAAACCTATTCGCGAAGATTCTTCCCGGGAAAATCGCGAAGCAAGTAACGACGCGGGAAACCATCACGAAATTCTCAAAACGAGACTAGCGATGAATCTTCTACTCCCTAAAAATAAAGAAGAGGTACCAAAGGACGTCGCAGACGAATCAAAGGACCCCGTATCGAGAATTCGTCGCGACGCAGAGAACGAAACGAAGCTCGAGCAGATATCCACGTCGAAAAACGTGCGAGAGGTTCGATTGAGCTCTCCAGACACCTGGTCAACTCAACCACTTTCCGTAGAGTTTCCTCACAGGACTGGTTTAGATCAAATGATCCAGCAAACGATGGACGACGAAGATTTACCGAACGCGAGAGGTTATCACGCTCCTCGAGCCGATTTCGTGACCAGCCAACACAGAAGGAGCTACGAGCACAGGGAAACCAGAGATATGCCTGTGACCAGAGGCTACGACGAGTACGACATTCCATGGTACAGAAGCACCATTAGAGATCGAGAGTACGATCCTCTGAGCTATCGTCGTGGGTACAGTTATTATTATCCTGATCGATACAGGACCGAAAGAGACTACTACATGCGTGTTCCTAACGATTATTCTTATTATTACGATCGATACAGAGACGAGGATTTAGATCTGTATGGTCGGAGCAGACCCACGCCGAAGCCCAAGAGAATTATTTACTACGCTACTCTTCCAGAGATAATTAGGAAACCCGTAGACCTGAGAAATTACCCTAGACCCTATGATGGAACCAGGACACCGGTTTCTAGGGATGGAAGTTTCAAACGTATCCCTGGAAACGTTGATCCTAGCAGATATCGATACAGACATCTCTACGATGGTTACGATAATTATTCGAAAAGATCCAGCTTGTTAGACAGAAGTTATCCGTATTTAGAGGAGGAGAGTCGTCGGAAGGTGACGCTAGAGAATCTTCGAAACAACGATCCGTTTGATCAGAATAACGACAGGAAATTGGCTAATCAGATCTCGGTGAGGAACGATGGGAAACTACCTTGGCCGGTGCAGATTGGAACGGAAGTCAGCGTGAAGGATGACGAGAGAATTCCTGGAAGGAAAATTTTTGGGGAGAATAACGGATACGAGAGATTCCAAAACGCGCAGTTGCAAAAAGCATCGGACGCGACTGGCTCCAGCGAATTGCAGAGCGATAATTGAACCGAAAGTAGAATAAGCTTTTTCAGAATTTAGTAGCGAATTTTGGAAAAAAAAGAATTTTAGATACCGTTCGCTTTGACGTGTTACTACTGTCTTTTTCTATTGAATTTTTTTTACACGGATTTACTTTTTCTATTTATTCATGGTTATTTATAAAATCATCGTTCTCGATGCTTCTTTTAGGATGTTTTGATACAGGATACTATTCTATAGATTTAGGCGTTAATTATAAATAAATTCGAGTATAAATTCGATTTGTTTTAACGTTTTCAAACGTCCAGATAAAGTTTGGTGATGGTTCTAGGAAATATAAGTCTCTAGAAAAGGCGAACCGTATTTATTTCGAAATGATATTGAGAACAATATTGTATTGTACATTTTTTTGTTTATTAATATACAGCGAAACAATTTTGAAAAGAACTTATGCGAATTTCTTTCGATTCCTCTGCTATGTCTTGATAGTCTTCGTCACCTTTCTCAGCAGAAACTTCGATAAATCCTTGGAGAAGTGACTTGTCGCTGTTATTCGATTTAATTCGGCTATCCACGAATTCACCTGTAACGATTTCTTAATTAATCGGATTAACGTAGTGAAAGTTTCGTTAATAAAAGTTACCGAGTCCTGAGATTTTGCGTCAGTGATCCTAGACAATTCCTCCGGTGTTATATTCAAAATATTGCAAATAACTTCTTCGGTTTCCCTTTCACACGTTTCACTTTTCTCCAATGTCTTCTGCATCTCACAGTTTCCCTGATGCTCGTGCAACTTGTTCAAAAATTCCTGACAAAAAGTGACATCACTTAAATTCTCTCATAGTTTCGAACATTTGGTAAAAATTTCATTAAAATTTGTTTAATTTCAAGATTTTTTTATCGTAAAATTCTGTCAATTTTTACTAAAGTAAAAAAGTAAGAATTTAATCAAAATTTATTTAATTTTAAGATTCTTTAATTTTAATTTTAAAGGATCGATTAAAATTTATTTGGGATTAGTTCGAAACGTGAGCGTGTGGAATCAAAATTTCTTCGTTCAATATTGCGAAGCATAAAGTATTATTTTGTATTTTTCCATTTTTGTTACAAATTTTTATTTTCTCGTCATACTTCGATTTTATTTGTCTCCGAAAAAATTGCACGTATGAAAAGATGTTTCCGTGCAATTAAAAAAATTAAAACGTTAATCGTGGAATTGATTATACCTTTATAGCGTTTAAGTACTCAAGATTCTGGTTCTTAGAAACCAATATTTTCGTTTTCATAGTCTTGATAGTCTCTTCGTATTTGGTTTTAATGACTTCGATTTCCTGTTGCACCGTTTCTTCACACTTTTTGGCACATTGCGTTTCCACCTAGCGTTAAACAAACATTCTATGCGCATATAATGTACGTGGAAATAAATAAATAATTAAGCACGCAATATTCTACCTTCTCTTTTATGCTCGTTTTCGATTTCTCGACGTCCAACATCATTTTATCTTTTTCTTCGTTTAATATCGAAATCTAATCAGAAAAATTAACGAATAATTAAACGTATATTTCGCTTAAGAATTTTACCAAAAAAACACGCACTTTCGCTCTCAACTGCGAATTGCTACTGCGAATATTGCCAATCTCGTTTTCCAAATTGCTTATTCTAGATACAAGCTGACTTTTCTCTTTAGTCAAGTCTGTCAATTGGGCTTTGTAACTGTTCAGAAGAAACCCCTTGTTGGCGTTTGCCGACTCCGATCGTGCTAGTCTGAAACGTTAATTTCTCGTAAATTTATTTGCAACAAAGTAATCAAATAAAATAATCAAAGATGGATGATATTATTAACTAATGAATTATATTATTACAGAGATTGGACGAGGGTGGTTTATTGACAAAATAAATAAGCTGTAAAATAAATGAACTGCAACTTTCTATACTTGTTTTTGAGCTGAGAGATAGTCTCCGAATCTTCCTTAACCTTTTTCTTCAGATTCGTCAACTCTCTGCTCTTGTAGACCTCTCGAAAATTGCCGGAGCAGTGCTCCTTCCCTACGGTGTGCTGCAACCAGTCCCTGGTGTCGTCTATCTTCCTCCTTAAAGAAAGGTTCTCGCTGATCAGGTCGTTTAAATTCGTTTCAGTGGTCTCCATGTCTTGCTTCAGCTGGTCGAAGCATTTACTGATCGAATCGTGCTCCTCCAATTTGTTTTTCAAAGTCCTCCGGGCCGCCGCCAATTCCCCTTTCAATTTCTTCGATCTCGCCACTGCCATCCGTAACTGATAACAGTGAAACGCGTGAAATAAGTCTCTCGTTCTATCATTTCGGCAAACGATTGGTATTTGCTTTATGCTTGGTTTTATGATTTCTTATACGGGACGGTGGATTACGCTGTGTAACGAATTTTTAAACTCTTCTTTGAATTTGTAATATCCCTTAATAGTCTTCTTCGGGGTCTCGAAATTGTTCGAGTGAAATCGATGAATGGCTACCACCGCGTGGTGAGACCTGGTGATTGGTACTGGTTTTCCAAAGAAAAAGTTTTGGGATTAATATTCGGGAATTGTCGTTTTTCACAAATTTTTCTTTGGAAAACGATACCAATCACCAGGTCTCACCACTGGAGGTAACCAAGCATCGATTTCACTGAAAGGAAATATTAGGTCGTCCCATAAATTCGTTCGCGGTGATATTTACATTCCTCGTCAGAATTTATAAACTATATCGATGATTAACGTCTTTGTCAACGAAATAGGAAGAAGTCGTAGAACAAAAGGGCGACTAAATTTTTTCTTAATATTTAAAGGTTTATTCGACGTATAATTTTAAATGGTAAAAGTAAAAACCGGAACGAATTTATGGGACGACCTAATATATTTCGAGAAACGATAATTCCCGAAAATTAATCCCAAAGATTTGTCTTTGGAAAGCAGTACGCTACGCGCTAAGATTAATAAATTTTCAAAGTTACTTTCGCATCTTATTAACAAATTATTTCAAAAGAAAAAGTTTACGAATTATTACACCTATTGTTAATAACAAATTAATAATGTTAATAATGAGTTGCCGACAACGTATATTTATAATAAGAGTGAAAAAATGAATAAATTATTCGTTATTAAAAGGGAAAAGTAGTAATTAATAGAATCGGTAAAAGTCGAAAATCTTCGTCGATGTTCGGATGATCGACGGGTATATAAAGGGCGACTCGTGGACAATGAAATCATTTGTCGATTCCACCTCGAATGGGTAACATCTAAATTTTCGTGTGCGGGGTGATACGGGGTTCAAAGTGAGGGTAAGATTGTCCAACTCCCCTCCCATCACCCCCATAAACCAGTTTAGTAATAATTTCTTAGTTTCCAAATATTAATTAATTTTTTTTTAGCATTTAATTACTTCTTTCTTTCTTTAGATTTTATTTTTTCGTTTCTATTTATTTTTATTTAAGAATTTGAATGTTTCGTATAATATTCGAATGTTTTATTGTTTGGTTGTTTCTGTATCATCGTTGGGTTTTTAA
>NIJG01000019.1:980084-1007890 GCA_002201625.1 Euglossa dilemma | reverse complement strand
TTTTTTTTTTTCTCTCTCTTTTAATTACATACCTTTTTATGTAATTTACTCGTAATTCTCTCGTGACATTTTAATTTTCTATAGGATTTAATTTGATAACCGCTACTTCTTCGTTCGTTTGAACGGGGACCAAAATTTTCCAAAACAGAAGTACAAATACGAACGATTCTCTCTTGCAATATCTCATTTTCTCTACGAGCTTCGGCTTTTATATTTTCCAAAGACCTGAATTATATAAGAATTTAATACAAGTATAATATTTTTTACTATATCGTTATATGCAAATAAAACATTTTACGCAAATTTACTTTTTGTATTTTTCTTTCGCGGCGATTTTTGTCTTCAAAGCTTCTTCGAACTTCTCCTTTGTCAGTGCTAGTTTTGCCTCGAGTTCCAATATGATCCTCTCGTATCTAGTAATTACAAGAAAACATTGTTTGTATAGGAAAGTTATTAAATTTATATTGGAATCTCGCTCTAAATATAAACTTGAAAGATTCTTTATGATGACTTTCTTTATTAGCAATTTTTTCGGTATATTTGGAAAGTAGTGTCATCCTATATCAAACGATTCTACTAAATCACAGTTTTCTGTTTTACCATCTGTTGCATGTTCATATGGTAATATTATCGGTAATTTCAATGCAAGATAAGTCAGACATTTATTATCGGTAATATCAACGCAAGATAAGTCAGACATTTATCATCGATATCATCAACGCAAGATAAGTCAGACATTTATTACAGGTAATGTCGTAATACTGCATTACCATTTGTAGGATGAATAGTAATCCTCTATGTACATAAAAACAACACTAGTCATTATTTATTGATAATTGCAAAAGTAAGGAGACAAATCTTGAATAAAACTGATAATACTTAAATACTTTTAATGAAATGAGAATAAAATTATTACTAAATTTTATATGCACTTGGAATGAAATTATTTCTACTAATTTCTTAAACATACCAAGTGTAAAGTATATTAAAAGGAGTCCTTTCCAAATTTATATTTACACAATCTTTACTTTATTCTCTACGTAGGTAAAATACACTTATGGACACATATATATAGATTGTAATTACACTCTCTGTAACAGGTGTAAATGGAGGCTGAAATTTCATTAACCCAAGACCACGTAAATTTTTCGGCATATTTTTACGCGTTCGAATTCACTCCGAATTTTTGTCCGACTGAAAAATCGCCAGACTTTTTTTTGATTAAAAAACACCGGCTTTTATGTATTCTGTATAAACTCACTCGGCCTCCTTGTTCGACGATATATTCCCCTTTGTCCGCTGCTCGATGCGCTGATTCGATTCGACGTGGATATTTCGTTGAGTGGGAGGGGGCAAAAAAGGAAAAATTACATTAGCCGTGCTAGTGATATTGTTGTGAAAAAGTCGTCGTTTGATTTCAATGAAAATTTCAGTTGAACAGCGGTGTAGACTTTACGGAAAGTTTTAACACTGGAAATATATTTCTATTTAACTACAGAAGGTAAATTACCTTGCTATCAAGCTTGTCAATATCTTTCGATAATTTTAACTCGATAATTTTAATAATTATACTCTCTCGTCTCTCAGAATTTGTTTGCAACTAATCGAGATATATAATCCTTATTTTATTTCATTTTCCAATATTTATTTAATATTTATTTTACGCATGTGTTTTTACTACGTGTTTATATCTACAGAAATAACAAATAATTTCCAAGAACGTTAGATAAAATTCTCCTGATGTGTATTTTCAATCCTTGGAATCTTATCTGAATATATGAGAGGACTGGCTCGAAAAATAATCGATATAATAATAAAAACTGATATAAATTTTGAACGTTTAAATTCTTCGAATTCAGTAACACACGATTGGAAGTTCCGACGAATCGTTCGGATTTTCGTTCGAGAATTTTTCAATATTTTAATATACATACTCTTTGCATACCTCAGTCCCTCTGTTGAGGGCTTCCTCGATGAGCCATTGAGGGGCAGGATCCTCGTCGATACACCAAAATGCCGACGATTTTTTCTGCTTCATATAAACGCACGAAGGTGAAAAATTATTCTCATCTGTCGTTATTTTATTATCGTTCGAATATTTCTCGTTCACGTGTAAAGCTTCGATGGATGTTTGCGTGCAAATGGTCTTCGTTACGAAGTTGGTCTTCTGATCTGGAAAGAATTTTTATGTGTCAAGAAATACGTTACAATTTTTGGAATAACGTATTGTAATTATATATCGATTTCATATTAAAATTGAAGGATTTATAGCATGCGTATTCACGATATTTTTATAGCGTTATCAAAGGAGCATTCGGTCATCGAGTGTTCCGTGTGCTGCTGCCATCTGGTTCAATCTTTCAGTATTATATTTAATTCGTCTGTTGCTAAGTTCTGACGATAAGTTCGCACGAAATAATAAATACAAAAAGGCAAGCAACTGCGTGAAATTGTGTTTCTAAAAGTGTAAAACGCGATATTTGAATTAAAACTGTACGAACACGTTCATATATGTAAAAAAATTAGAAATAGAAATGTGAAATTATTTTTAAACACTAATACATCTATATATCTATACAACGATCGATAGAGCGTTCGTTAAGTATTTATTAATCTAGTATAATTAAGCATTCTTGAAATTCCGAAGTCCTTTAAAATTCTAGACTCACGAACAATAATAAAATTGCAGAAACGCACGTTAAAATTAAGAATTTCAAAATAAAAAGTTTCCAAAGTTCTATAACCCCAAAAATTTTCCAAGCTCTAGAATACCAGAATCATGGAATAACAAAATTACAAAGACACAGAGCAGTGATTAGTAAAAAAAAGTAAAAATTATAAGAACCTAGAGAAGCAGAGAAAAATAAAATAAAATCAGCGAACATAACCTCGAATCAAATCCTCGTTGAAACGCGTTCTACTTTATCAAGAGCTCGTTTAGCAAGGACTGCGTTGGTCCAGCGAAAATTCCACTTGTTCCGCGTCGGAGGTAACAGGAAATTAGAATCGAAGCTCGTAAAGGGAAGCTCGCGAGGTAACGCAAACCTTTACGGCCAAATTACTTAAACAAAGGCGTTTCCCGCGGAGATTACTGTTATTGGAGGGGACCCGGGGTTCGTAGCGGAACAGCGAATCGACAATGTCCGAAGATAGAGGGAAATTTGTACAAAAGAGCGGGTCTCGGGCGGGTAATACGATCGACCGGACGCGACTATCGAGGAAACAAAACGAACATCCTCCAATCTGGCTGGCCAGGCCGTATTATCGGATATTATCGGGCCATATGGAATTTCGGGTCGAAAATAGTCCCGTGCAGGAAATTGCTAACGACTTAAACGTTGGGGCGGTGCGCAAAGACCGTAAGTCCCATGGGCCCAGTTGTGATGGATGGACCTTGACCACTCTGTAATTTGAAGGCGTTATATGCGCACCCTGACGCGTATACTTTCCCAACGATCCTCCAGATGTCCCCGACGATCCACCATCGATGACGAATTCTTATTTACCCAGACTTTACCCTCGCTGTAAAACATTTTCTTAAAGGGTTTACGCGACAGATGTTTTGTAGACCTCGAGCTGTTCTCACTTACGTGTCAATTCGTTTCGATTAATTTGTGATCGTTGAAATTTTCAATCTTCGAAGGAACACGGGATACAAAGTATAAATAAGACGGAGCTTCGACAATATTCTGTTTATCGTGTCTCCTGTTACATGAAAGTTCTAGGAAAGTTGGGTTGTGATGATCTATCGTGATATTAGGGAATTTCAAAGTGACCGTAAACCCGTAAGTTATTTTATAAATTAGTTCTCAAAATATTAGATCCCAAATTATTAGGGCACAAAATATTAGATCCCGAAATATTAGGTCCCAAAATATTAGATCCCGAAATATTAGGTCCCAAAATAGTAGATCCCAAAATTCAGGCGAAGAGTAATTGACAGAAAACACAGATTTTTAATTACACCGAACTATCAACCGTCACGCCGTCAATTTTCTTTCGCCGACAACTCTTTACCGTGAAAATTGCGCAAAATTGAAATTTCGGGACACCCTAGAGCCACCTAGAGTTGTTCGTTTCTAGAGGTTATCCCGCTCCTTTCAATTTCCCATGCGGGAACAAAAATTCGCGAAGCTCGGGAACGAGTGGCGTAAAAAAAGTCGGGGGAAAATGGGAAATTGCGTGAAATGGTAGGGGGAACGAGAACGGCGATGAACGGCGTTCGATAAACTAGTGCTAATTAGACGGGACGGTTTACACGTGTAACGTGCGTGGACTAATGAAATTTGTTTGTCAATTAAATGGCGATGCCGGTGAATTTTCCCTATACTTTGCCCCTTGGTCGGTACACTAATTAATTTCCACGCTCGGGTTCACTTTATTTATGCGCGACAGGCTTCAAAATTGCAGCACGGCCGGCTTGTATATTTACGCGGGCAGGTAGACTGCGCAGACCGCAGTGTGCAAAAATAGCTTGCCGCGAATTGGGACCGGCGTTTCGCTGACCAAAACACCGCGTACTCTCTGTAAATTGATCCCAGACTGAATTGATAGCTGGGAATATTCGGGGCTTTCTTTATTTGAAAACGAGGGAAAAAAGGGGGGAGAAAAAAAAAATCGAGGGAAATATCCTTTTTCGTTGTGTTGCGATCTGGTTTACGCTGCTCTCGCTGTTTCCGCGTTAAGCGAATACACGTAGGCGTATGTAAGGTTAGGTTTGTTTCTTCGAAAGTTTTTAAGATGGACAAAAGTGTCTAAAATTTTTAAGTTACTTTCTAAACAAAATGACGACGCATGTTCGTAGAGCTAGGTATAGATTAGGTATTGGTAATAGGTTAGATACATTACGTATCAATAGATTAGATACGTAAGAAAAAACAGATAAATAAATAAAAACAGGTATACGTTAGGTACACGTAGATAACAAACACCGTTTCAAATTTCTCAAAACATCGAATATTTTCCTCACCGACAAAATTTCAACAAAACTCTGCAACGGAACGATTAATAGATACCGCCATAAGCAAAACAGTCGTCTAACCTCTTCGAATAAGAACACGCGTATCAAAATATTCTCCGGTTTCGCCTTTGGACCCATTTCCAATGGAGTACTTAGAAACGCGTAGAACTGGCCGCGACGCGACCGAATACCATGAAATTATTGTAGATAATACGCGGATAGTTAGTCCACGATTAGTCTGTCCAACGGATTATATTCCTCCCCTTTTCATTCCCGTGGTGCCCCGGGGGCAGCACCGTCGTGATAAATGACCGAATCCTTTAGTGTTTTTTAGCCGCGGACCGCTTAGCTGATTCGTTCTCCCCTTCCCCTCCCCACGGTCCCCCCTGTGCACACGAGCCGTCCTTTCCCCATCCCCCTGCCCCCTTTCTTCTCTGCCCCCCTCTGTCCCGGAACCTGCGCCGGCCGGACGAAGGTCGTCGCTACAATTTCGCCGTAAATCACTGCAAATCGTTGACGTAAAACGGCACGGGTAATTAGATACACTAACCTGTGCCTTTTTCTTGCGCGTCAGCCAGCGACTAGCCACTCTGCTCCCGATTCAACGTGCTTCTTTTCGTGTTCTGCAACAATAACATCGACAATCGTTTCATTCACTTCGAATTTTCAAATTGAAATCGGAGAATCGAAAAGGGGTATTTTTTTTTGTAATTCGACTGGGAGAAATNGAATTTTCAAATTGAAATCGGAGAATCGAAAAGGGGTATTTTTTCTTGTAATTCGACTGGGAGAAATAGATTTTTTTCACGTTTTCTCGAAGTGCAGGGGTTCGAGAATGTCCGTGTGAAAGGATTTGCAAGAATTCGTAAAATTGACGGAGTTACAGGTGTTGCACAATGGCTGAGGGAAATTTCAAATGCGGTTTTCTCCGAAGCTTGTTTTTCGAGCTTTTTGGTAGGATATCTCGCGTTTTAGTCGGACGATCGACTCGAAATTTGGGGGAAATCTTCATCGGGTGTGTCTTTTTTGAGGGAACCACGGATTTCGAAATTTGACGGTTTTTATTATCTTTGGTTGCCACCGAAAGGACGGAAAGCAGAAGGAAAATCGATGTTTGAATTTCAAAGTACTGCCACGTTTTTAATTTTCGAAATTTCGATTGTTTCAGTGATTCGTGTTATAGTCGTGTTTATCCCGATTAAGATGCTTTTTGGTTTTCTCGTTTCGGATAATCGTGTCATTCATTCGAGCTCATTTTTAAAATTCAAGACGATTTGCGATAATTTCGTTACAGAAAAATTGGAAACATTCTTTAATATTCTTTTATATTCTTCAGTATCGTGGTTTCCTTAGAAAAAAATCGCAAAGAAGTTGATTTTTATTGACCGAATTTCAAGAATACCCTAAATAAAAAAAAGTTAAATTTCAAATTATCGTTTCATTGTCAAAAACATAATCAAACGATAATTTCCCCTTAAAGCTATAATATAAACACATATCCACTCACACTGCGGATATACAAATGATAAAATTATGCATTTAAGGCGGACACTCATGAAGTCGTATTATACTATGCAAACTGTCATTACGACCACGATATGACATTTCAGACGAAGTATATATCCTTCTCCCATTTACCAACTTCAACGAAGGAATTAATTATCAGAGTGACTCAGACTTTTATACCCAGTCACACTCAGCGGAGTCTTAATAATTAAGAATCCCCATAAATCAGCTAGACCATTAACGAACGGGGAAGTTGGAGAATGTTTAAACGAAAACGCGACACCGCGGTTAATTTCGCGATTCGTCGAGGTTTATCGCCGAATCCTTTTAGCCGAGACAATAGGGCGCGATCACTGGGAAGAAGTTGCATCGGAAGAGGAGCGGAATCACGACGGGGGAAAGAAAAAAAAAAAGGACGGAATGATTGGGTGGTTAACGCGTCGAAGCCGGGAATCTGCCCTCGAGATCGTTAGCGTTTTAATGCCGCGAGAACTCCCCGTGGAATCGGTGGCACCCGGCTTGCCAGAACACGGCTTGGCTCTTCCCTCTTAAACCTCCCTCCGAGAACGTTCATATTTTCATTTGGTGTCATTAACGGATTACGCGTTGCGCGTTTTTCGGCGCCCGCGTAAAAGGGAAATTGCGTTAAGGCGCGCATTAACAGGGATGGTTTATTAATCGTAAAAAAGAATGAACGCTTCCTTTTCTCTGCTGGAAAGAAATTGGGGAGTACGGTTCCGAGGTTAGACGAGGATCGAGTGGTTTTGAGTTGTCAAGACTGTGAGGATTGTGTCCTTGCGAGATATTAAATGAAAAAGGTGTACTTTTGATAACAAAATCGTGGAAGATGTAAATGTAACTAGATGAAGTTACAGTCTCGGATTTAGAGAATTTTTCCTTTGAAGTTTCTTTGATAATATCAAAGTAAAGCTAGTAACTCCATTTCCTTGATAGTTTTTTATTAGAACTGGGTTTTAAGGTATTCAGGTTTTGTAAGGATCAGGTCCTTGCGAAGAAAAATTCAGTAAGGTATTAAAAAGGTACTAAATTGCTTCTTAAAGCTATAATCCTTGATTTAGAGAATCTTTTCTCTGTAGTTTCCCTGTTAGTTTCTCGATATCTCGTTGGACTGACTACAATAATTCCCATATTAATATTCTCAATTCAGTTTTTGAATCCTTCTTTCAAATCTAATAATCTTTCGGGTGATATTCGATTTATTAGACAATGCAAAAAGTTTAGAAAATGATAACAGGAAAAGAGTTTCACGAACGACGAAACACGGTAAAACACGCGCCGTTACCTCGACAAATTTCCTAACCTAAATTCTCGCAGCAACGTTTGCCAACTGTCGAACGACGAAAAATAAAAAGCATCAGCCTCGGACAGTAATAACCTAACGAATAAAAATAGTTCGATCGAGTAGCATTGGTGGCTGAGACCGATCAATTAACCGTGTCCCTATAAAATCGAACCTGGAATTACTTTAATCGCAGGTGGCATTACGCGATACCGGAGGGAAGAGAGGCAGGATTGAATTAGATGGCTTGCAATCCGTCAGGGATGCAATGAAATCACTTATAGGCGGCGTAAATGTCGCCGTTAAATTACATTTAATGCCGTGGCGGACACATCACGAGCCGAGGCGGTCGTAATCGATGAATAAGCGGGCCCCGTGGATTCCGTGGAAAACCGGCAAATGTGATTTTAATGTCAAGCGGCTCGCGAGAGCCCGTATTTTCCATGGGTGTGTCTCTAACGACCCGGCTCGATGGCCCCAGGCTACTTTTACCATTTTGTTACGTTATGTTTGGTTATGTTACGTCCGTTCGTTCATGCTGCCCGGCACATCTATTACCGATCCCGAGCGACTCGTGCCATCTCGCGAGGCAATTCGCAAACTCCCGTGTATTTCGCCGATTCCATTTGCTTTTATTAGCGGGTAAAATGGACCGCGGATCACCTTGATTTATAGGTTAATCTGGAAACTTATAACGCATGATTAATGTCCTCGCGGCTGTCCAGAACTCTCGCTATATTATCGAGAAGAATCCTAGTTGCTGGGTACATGACAGCTTTTACGCGACACGCAGAGAGGGGAAATTTGAAATTCACAGAGTCTAAACTGATATTAGACTAATACGCGAATCGAATGACAAGAGATAATCGAGATTGTAAATATTCTGATTACAATTGAAAGATTATAGGTATGCTCGTATCGACAAGATACTAATTATTGCAATATCGAAATGGAAGGTTCAAATTTGAGGTGTCATTCCTAAATTACGAGTGATAATACATTTTTGGTAGATAATTTTCAATCGTAAGTCGTATACTGTCAATTCTCATCCAACGTAATCATTTATAAATATTCTAATTACACCCTGAAGATCGGTAGTGATATAATTACAGGTATTTCATCGTATCGATAAATTATTCCAATTGCATTACATAGATCGAAGATTTCCCTATTTCCAAAGGCAATATCAAAATGAAATTTTCAAACCTTAAGTGTCAATCCGAAATTACCATTAACACTATATTTCTAGTAAATAATTCTCAATCCTCCCTTCTCGCATCTTAACTACGGAATGAATTACCGATCTTAGAACATTCTCGCAATCCGATATAACCAATACGGTTAATTCGTTGGAAATCCGTAGACAGCAGCGTTTTCACCGGTGATGATCGCGACGATCGGGAGCTTGGTCGAGGCGGGTTGTCCAGGGCAGGCGTACAGAGGGAGGAAAGCAGCGAACGCGTATCGGTTCCCTCGTTTCATCGAGCTCTCCAATAAGAGTACACCTATAATTTGTAACGTGGCTGGAGTACCGGCCTAATGGAAAAATGCGTTCCGGCCAATTTTACGCGCAGCCGTCAGGTTGCAGGGTTGTTGGCCGGGACGAGAAAAAAAGAAAAGCGAAACTGCGCGGGGGAGAGGACAAGAGACGAAGGAAACCCGCGAAAATTGGTCTCACAGACCGGGATTTAACCCTCGAATGTCCGTCACCACGTGCAGCTCCTTCAGAGAAGCAGTTTCGGGTGTAATCGCTCGATATCGACCTGCTCTCGCGTTCCAGCAACGTAACGTTGTATCTCTCTTCGTCTAAGCAACGTTACCTGTATCCTAACACGGTATAGTTACAACGTAAACGGTATTACACAGCGTAATAAGCCTGATTTCTAATCAATTATGCATCGATACCTCGATGTTTCATATTTCATGGGTTATAATACGGTGCATGGGATTTAATTATACCAAGATAATGTATAGTTAACTGTACACATATTTACGGATCAATAGCGTGGTGTATTTTTAGATGCAAATCAAATATGTTAAAATGGACCGAATCTAAACTAAACCTAGATCGAACGTTCGTGTAAATAGGTAGAATCAGCAGTGCGATGTTAATTTAACAGAATGTCTTGTTTTATGTGAATTTAAAAAGGTAACCAATTTATTCCGGTGTAAATTAACTAACCCCGTGGAATAATGGGGTCTTCTAGAGATAGGCTTGTCTCGGTACTATGCCTCAAGGGGTTGAAACTTTCTATACGTAAGCACGAATGCTTATAATTCTAATTTAAGATAGTTCTTAGGTGTGTCTTAAAGCGATAACATGGTAGATTAAGTTTAACATTGAAGTCATCGATCTCATAGTTTAAGTTTTCATTTGTAAACCTTTCATACGCTTTGGTTTCTCCTGTGTGTATTTTTATATTTATATTGTCGTATTAAACGTATATTAACAAAAAGAAAAAAATAAAAGGAAAGAAATGTATCAAGAGGTCAGTTTTGGGTTTAAAAGGACTTGCTATTCTCAATAACGCTTAATCTCAAATTTGGAAAAGTGTAAAATGCTTTTACACTATCATATCTCATCAGGACACATTTAAATCTCTTCTTTTTAGTGATTTCATTCTTTAAATTACAACATATCCGATATCTTTCTCTCCGTGAACTTGATCTTCGCGCGAAGAAGGAATCGAATAAACATTCCGCGAAACGAAAGCAATCGGAGGTAAAAAATGTATACGCATATATGAGAAAAAATATATATATATATAAAAAACGAAAAAAAAAANAAAAAAAAGGGAAACAAAGAATCGCGTCCCCGTTTTCAACGCGGATATCCCTTCGGACGAATAAATGTTATTCAATATTCCACGCGTTCCGCCGACAGATTTTCATTTACGGATCGCGAACCCCGTGTATGGGGATTTAAAAGCAACGCGGTATCGCTGTATCAGCGTCGGCGGCCGCTCGAAGCGTGTTCCGTGGTGTTCATTTCAATTCGCCTCTAATTGAACGCTGTTCAATATTGACGAGTTAAATAATTGTCTTTGGAAAACTGAGCCCGCGTAACCGTTAATCATCCCTCTCGTCGGCCCGTCGCGTTGCGCACGCGATCCCATAATAATTCGCGTCCTGCCGCGAGAACAGAGGATGGAAATATGGAAAACGGAAAAAAACCCGGTCGTACACGTTCGTCAGAGACGCGCTGCTGGGAATCCTGCATGGGAAAAATTAAATATCGCCGCGATGCACGTTACGTTAACCCTTTGGGGACGAATGTCGTAATGCACGTGGAAGTTTTTTAATTTTTCAGCATGGAAGATGCACGAGTAGTGGTACGAGAAAGATGAATCACTATAAACACTTTTGATTGTGTTTCAATCTGAATGAAAGTAGGGAAAAATGTTGTCAAAAGCAGTTAGTTTATGTTTTCAGAAATTGTAAAAATGAAATATCTGAAAAGAATCATTTTGAACCCTTTCACAGTTCTAATATTAACAGTGTTAATAGTGTTAATACCGTTGAGGACGAATGTCGTANTTAATAGCGTTGAGGACGAATGTCGTAATATACGTGGAAGTTTTTTAATTTTTCAGAATAAAAGCTGCATGGAATATGGAGAAAAATAATTTGAGTGCTGTCACTATTGTCGTATATATTTTTTAGTTCGGAGAATTTCCATGGATTTATTATATTTAATTATTCAGTATACAACGAATTTTGGGTTTCATTGATATTCACATCTGTCGCGTTAACGAAAGAAAAATTGGTCGCATCACGTGTCTCGAATATTCGCAAGATTTATAATGCAAATATTGAAGCTCGGTTTCGATTGGATATCAACGTTGTCTTTTAATTTTGGTAATATTGAAGTCCGATGAAGCGGCGGGTCTGTTGTTTAAAAACGGAATTCAATATTTATCGAAGATTACGTAAATATTGGAACAGTAGATCTATAAATAAATGAATTTAAAAGAATATGAGCAGTCATTTGAGAGGTATTACTCGATAACGTTAGGAATGATAATATTTTATCACTATTCTCGTCACACTTTCGCTATTTTCAAAAAACAAAACAATATTTTGTAAGCAGAATTGGACGATAATATCCAGCATCCTTTTTTTCACGAGCAACGCACAATGCGTATTTAAGTAACAAATTAATTAAGTAAAGTAGTATAATTAATAATTGCTAATTCTCGCTTACTCCTAATAACGATTAAATTTCGATATTCACCTTCCATAATTCTCAACTAACTGTATCATTCTCCTAACATTTCCTCAAACATATTCAAACTAAACACTCGCACACACACATTCACACCACATATTAAACAATTACAGACAAAACCGTTTCTCTCTTGGAGACTCACTGTCGCATAAAACCAAGACTCGCGTATTTTAACAAATACACCATAAACACGGCAGTATTACCCCTCATACTTACAACTTTGTAATAACGAAGTTGTTTAATCGCAAAAGAAAGAAAAAAGAAAAAAATACATGGAAAATTACGTGGAAATTATTTCGATCGGATAGGTAATATCCGAAGGAAACCGTGTGGTTAAAGGGTTATCCGAGGATAGGATAGCTCGTGTGCATCAGGCTAACGTTCACCTGTCATTGGCGTGGGTAACAACCTAACTTTATCCGACACTTGAAACTTGGAAATGCATCGCATCGAAGGTCTGTGCGAGGGAATTACTTTTAAAACTACCGAAACCGAGGGAGGAGAAGGGAGGAAAAGGGAGGAGAAGGGAAGATGGCCGGTGGTGTCGCCACCGGCGAAGCGGAGGAAGATCGAACGGGCCGAAGGACAGGAACAGCCGCGTATCGCAGTCCTCGGGATCATAAGCGAGTAACAAGCCATGCATTCTCGGACGTAAAGATGTCTCGGCAGTCGGCTCGGTTATATCTTCATTATAAGACCGGCAGAGTTACGTACTGCCGCGGCAGGCTCGTGGTGCTCAAAATTATGTGCCGCCCGCAGTTATCATTGCCTTCAGGGTCAGCTGCACGAATAATTGGCTTCCACCCATATAATACGCTCTGTACGTCTGGCCGAGTTGTGTCCGCGTGTGTACCACCGCTTCTCCGGGCCCCGATAGTCCTTCCAACCGACTCGATTCATCCGGAATATGTACAACCTATACGCATCGAAAACTAAAATAACGAAATTTTTTTCAATTCGAACGAAATTATTTAAGTAATAAAATAATAATAGTTGTTTAATTACTATACGATACGGTGTTTAAACTTGTTACCGATATAAAGGAGATTCGAGTTTTCATACTTTTCGATTCGTAATTCTAGAATTACTCGAATTATCAATCCAAGGTCTCGGAATTTTACTTTTTGCAACTATCGAAAATTAATCTCGACTGGTAGTGAGATAGAACTCTATTATGCTAGAATTCTTATTATACACTGTCGCCATGTTTAAAGATCCATTAAAGATCGGTGGTTCCTGTGTTAAATATAGTTATATTCGAAAGATTTTAATTTCAACCATCGGATAATTTTCGAATGATACAAAATCATCTTCGATTTCTCGATTCTACGGTCTCCATAATTCCCAATTTCGAATCTAACTGTAACAACCTCTATTCTTTTACTAATCCGTGTTTTCCGAGCCTAATTGTGAACGGTGGTTCCATTTCGCAGCGATTAGCAGACGGTGCGAGGATGGTAGAGCAGGTTTTCCATTCGGCCGAGCGACTGCAGCGACGTGGACCATCGTGCATAAAGGAAGGAGCGAACGGTCGTGTTCATCCGGTCTCCACGAATCCGCGACATCGTTGGAGGGCACCGAGGCGTGCCAAAGGGTAAAAGGAAGCGGCTGCAGACCGGAGAAAGGAAAGATCCTTCTTCTTCCACCGCGTCCTCGTCTTCTTCTGCATCGGGGTGCCTCGAACCGCGTTCGAGAATGCAGATACATAAATTCATGAGCGGAGTAACAACCGGTGACGCCACGCTAGCTTCCTCGCGGCGGCAATCGTATTCATGAACCGACACGGTAATTAGGGACACTAGCTCGCCTCGCAGCCGGAAGTCGCATCGGGAATCCTCCCTGTGCGGCATGGAACACCGCCGGAAATACTTATGCATTCCGTTCGTTTCGTAAAGAAAACGCGAGCGAACACACATCGAATCGCGGCGCGACCGACGTCTGCGCCCAAAGTTCGATAAACTCTCTCGCGCGACGCTGAAAGAGTTAACGGGCGAGGAGCTAACGTAAGTTACACACGGCCGTCGTTAGTATATAGCCATTTGATAGGCGGCGCGGGAAATTTATCGATGGCCGCTCTTTCTTTCCGTCTATGCCTTTTTTTTTTTTCTTCTTCCTTCTCTTTCGTTCATTCTTCCCCGGGAATGCGCCAGGCTTGCTGGAATTATCGCAATTACCGCGGTATAAGTAAATACAATTTATTATTGGGTTACGTGTAATTTATTATACCATCACGAGTTTATGCACGATTCCCGATATGTTTTACGAAGCAAACGTACTATCTACGGTTTGGAAGAACGTTAAGACTACGCCAAACGGGAATTTGATAATTAAATTCGAAATTTAATACATAGATACTGCGAATTTTTCAATGTTATTTGTCCAATCATATATCCACATCTGTCGTTGCAAATTTTCATCGATTTATTTATATATCTATACTTTTACATTTCTGAAGCGTAACCTGCATCAACTGTACAGGTGTTGGGCCCGGTGTTTAATTAAACAAAAGATTATCATTTCCGATTTTGCTTTTAAATTGCTCGACTTATTAAACGCTGCTATTACATAATATTCGCATTAATCAGAGCTATCTGACAGGCGGACTGAGCTGAAAAAACGAAGAGAAGATTTCTCAAACTGAAGCTCCTGTTTCTCCCTCTGATTAATTATTTATAAACCAATTATTAAAATCCGGCGACATGGGAAAAGGTGTATCTACCGATATGACACAAATAAAAACGGAAGAGGAGCGATTTAAAAACTAAGGACGGAGTTTTATTCGAAGAAGCAACGAGGTATAAAAATCTCAGAGGCGGATTGGCTGAAAATCGGAATGGCGACTGGACTGGCGACCAGTCAGACCACCCATATCATCGTACGTTCCATTAATTTTCCATTTTCCTGAGCACGGAACGAATTCTTTCCTACGATTCAGCGAACGGTGTTACACGACACTGGCAATTAACGTCTAAAACGATCGTTGCTTTTCTAGCAATTAAACATCCGAGGCATCCAGCTTATCCGCGGGATCTCGAAGGCAAACGTCGATATTTCATACGGATAGCCTAGTTACAAGCAGGAATCACGTGCAGCCGCGTTTACCGTGATAGAACCAGCGAATGCGAGTCCCCATCGCCTCGCAGCCTGGCGATGAACAAAAGAAGCCAGCGCGACTTAACATATTAGCGTTAATTAAGGCAATTATGTCTCCGCGTAGCGAGCATGAGACTGTGTCCGCTCTTCGGCTCGACTCATCCATATTCAACAGCCGTTTCCGACTGCAGCTCCAAGCCGACATCGCAACAGACGTTGCCGTCGCCGTTTCTGTCCTCCTCCTCGACGTCCTCCGCGTCCTCGGCGTCCTCCTCGTTCGCGGTGTCTTTCGAGGTGCTCGTTGACAGCCATCGCTGGCATTCTTCATCCGACCCGTTGACTCTCGAGGTCGTCCTCACCTGGTCTTCCAACTTTTACGTAACGCTGCGACTTTACGCCTTCGTTCTTGCGATTTCGTTTGTCATCTTCATGCAAACGAATGGGCAGTGTTATAGAAACGATATTGGAAAATTTCGAGTCGCTTTTAACGTGAGTCGTGAAAGAGAAAAATGTAAGCAAGTGGTTCTATTTTTTTGTGTCACAACTTTATAGTATCGACTGATTAAGTTTTCGTGACATTTATTGTTTCTTTGAAATCTGAGGTAAAATACGAAGGCGAGGAATAGAATTACTTAAGATAATTATAATTTTTCTGACATAGTCATGTATATTCATTCGGGATATATCGAGGAATTTGAATTTTCACTGTCGTTATTAAGGCCGAAATCAAAGTATTAAGAATTTACCGGTATTAAATATTATTTTACAGTAATTTTCTATATCTCTTCATTCGGTGTGTTTCAATTCTTATTTCTTCTTCACGTTTCTTCGAGTGTCCATTTAGTTTAATAACACAATAGTCTTTCAGTATCGTGTGCATAACGATAAAATAACGATAAACTCGTGCTCATGAATTTGGATCTTGGAAAACGACGTCGTGTAGCACCATAATAAATGAATCTTAGACGATTAATTACCGAGATTCTTATCGTTGGTAAATTGAACCCTGCACAGTTCGCAGCATTCACGTTTTAACATTGAATAAAATCCGGCATGAAATCGCTCGTGTTACAGCTTTCGACGAGTAAACTGCATTATTAAATCCCACACAGGAGACAATTCCTCGCGTACCTTTGCTACCATGACACGAAGTCCGTTATGCAACAGTAATCTGACAGATCGATCATTCCCGTCTTCGTCATTCTCCAGACTTCTTCACGAGGAACATTCATCCTCTAACACCGAACAGAAACAAATAATATCTACGACAAACCGAAACGATAAATCAATATTAAACCCATTTTCGAGCTAAAATTCCACTTAGACATAAAATCATCGTCACTCGGAAACCCAGAAGCATCCCTATCTCTTTATTAATCAATTCCCATCCGTATCAGCTCACCTTTAGCCTGAGTCGATATCGGGTTGGACAGTAGTAACAGCGAGGCGTAGACGTGGCGAGCAAGAAACTAGAAAAGAAAAAGAGAAAAAAAGGGAAAAGGAGAACAAAGGAAAAGAAAACAGAGGGAAAGGGTAGTTAGGAGGGAATTCGAGTATGAGAGGAAGGGGAGAGAGGAGAGGAGAGGAGAGAAAATCGACTGGACTGGGAGAGGAAGGATAAAGCGGAGTGAAAGGGAGTTAAAGGGAGAGGGGTGGTCGGCTAGGTGGTCTGGATATAGACGGAGTCGAAGGGGTGGCTGGCCGGAAGAGGGCGAAGAGGACAGGAGGGTGGTCGGAGGGTGGAAAGGAGAAAACCGGGCACGTCTAGGTTTTGCTATGACCAATGGCAGACGGGGACACAGCGCGCGCCGTTCGTATCGATCCAAGAGACTATGTTGGACTCCGTGGAATACCTCTCTCTCCCGGGTCACCTCATCCGTCCTCCGCGGATCTTCGCCTTCCGCCTCTCCCGCCTTCTCCTACAATTTATACCAGACTACTTCTTTCCATTCTTTCCTACACCGGATCCACGTCTTTCTATTCCACTCGGTCATTCCGTTTCGCCGCATTGCCTCTATTTTTCTTTACTTCCAATTTCCAGTCGCGGCATCTCCCACCGACGCGCTTCGCTGCTGTCGTTAGTAAGACATCGATAGTTCTCTCGGTTTGTCATTTGCTTCTTTCTTTATCGACATGGGTGGAAAATAAAAAGGAAAGTTACCGTGCAAATATAAAACTTTACTTTAAAGAAGCTTCCCATTTTTTTATTTTTCCCCTTCCATGTAGAATTTTTACGTTAAAGAATGTTTATAACATTGGTAACTCGTCCTTCGTGATGGCACTGGTCTCCAGACTAACAATACACAGAAGATTAACAGTTACGTTACGATAAAAAAAGCTTCCCAGTGCAGTCGAAAAATTCTCAAGGTAGAAGATTTCGAAATTAGTCAGAAGTACTAACGTGGTCCACGTTTCGATGAATTTAACGATCATAGTCAGCCAAGGTCTGTGGGCTGTGGATTGTGGGTGTCGGTACTGCCTCTAGCCTTGTTCCGCGTATTATTACATTGTACCTGATTTAAGCAAACCGTGAATACGTTGATCGTAAAGTTCGAAATCGTAAGTTGTTCGCGATGTGTGTAAGTACGTTGGATAATAAAGAGGCGAAAGGATTTGCGAAGGTTCTAACGAGCAGTGCGCCTGCGCGAGAGTCAGAACGCAGCTAGGTCCTCCCTGTTCCATAACGGGATGGATAGAGGGACAGAAGCAGGGGTGTGACACTAGGGGGGAAAGGAGGACCGGTATGTCACCAGAGTGGCGACACGCGCCGCTGGTGACACTCGGCTGGACATGCGTACTCTTTCGACCTATCGTTGCCCGGGTTATTAAAATTTTCGAGCCAATGAACATCCGAGGATCGAACGGCAGGGCTGCGCCCTCAGAGGACCTGCTTTCCTCCTGGTCAAGACGCGACGAATAGCACCGGTGCTCCCAGAAACGAATAGAAATAACGCGAGAGACCGAATCTAACCACAAATGTGGAAATTAACAATTTTTTTTGGATAGAATAATTTTCAAAATAATTTTCAAAATAATTTTCCAGTATTTGACGTTACCCAATTGGTTCTATCACTGGATTTATCGATGAATTTGTCTGTGATACATTGACATTAACCCTTTCTTGCTACGAAGGAGCTTTTCTTATGCTTCTATAAACTCGGTGATACCTTTTATGTGAAAATATGAAAAGAAAATCGTACGTTTGCGTTTAAAATGAGCGGAATTATTTTATTTCGATATTTCGCGTTTAGATAGTTCTAGATATTAACCTGTATCAACGAACACGGTTTACATTACATTAACTCACGAAGTGACGAGTATTTAACCCTTTGCACTCGAGAGTCGACTCTCAGTCACCATAAAATTTCGCAGAACCATATCAATTAATATATCGAATTTAAAATAATATAAGAATATGCGAGATATCGAAACCAAATAATTCTACGTGTTAATTATCACCCGATTCTTAAAATAACGTCAGTTTCATAGCAGAAAATCCATAAATTTTTACTCTTGTGTATCCAAAAAATCATCGACTGCAAAGGGTAAGCCAATTTGCATTTTTCTTCTCTGTTACTTGGAAAGGAAAAAGTTGCACGGAGAAACACATCAAAACACATCAAAACACATTGAAAAATCTATCGGATGGAAGACTTTTGCGGGTCGCTGTACACGCGACGAAAAATAGAGCGAGAGACGAAGGGAGAGAGAGGGAACGAGGTGGCAGAGAACTAGGATGATTTTATGGTCGTGCAAGTCGGGTCAGGTTCGCTGAGTGGCGGTTTTTGTTGCGAGCCAGGTTCGACCGGGCCCCGGACCATCCAGCATCTCTCCTCCGTGTGTAACGCCCACTCCATTATCTCGGTGATGATGAGTGCGCGGGCGGGTGGACCTCGTAACACACATCAGCGGAAGGATTACCCTTCGTCCCAGCGTCTCCTTGCCTGCCACCTCTCCGCGATCCCGACAGCTGCCCCTCGCGGCCGCCCCTTCTTACTTTACCTCCTCCTTCTCCTTCTCCTCCCTTTCTTTCTCCTTCTCCTCCTCCTCCTTCTTCTTCTTCTTCGCCGTGTCGACTAATGGGCAAAATGATTTGCGAGCAAAAAATAAATTGCCCGGGAATTCTTCGATGACGGAACCGACCGGGCATATTGTTGCGATGTTGCTTCCAATGAATGGCAGATGGCGCTTCCAGGAGAATCCACGACCGACGGTTTTCCTAGCAACCATTCATCCTACGGATTATTAGAGTTACTATCGTGTATCGTTTAAGTTCGTTCCATAATTTCGAAGCTTTGTAATGAAGTACTGGACAATTTAGGCTTTATCTCGATCGATGATATTTGTTAATGTTTTGGAAAATAGTGGTCGTTGTTTATAATAGAGGAAGTGTCAAAATGGAGTTAGTTAGATCTAGAGATGAAAATCCGCTGTGTTAAATCAGCGTGAATGCATAGTGGTAAAAAGTTTAATATGGAAATTACATAAAATGAGAAGTAAAGATCTTCGATGAAAATTGAGATATATTTCCTATGTTTCTCGAAATTTCGTCTTTCTGAAAAGTACTAAGTTAACTCACAAGTACCAAGGTCGATTATAACCTTAAACCCGATGTATCTCGACGATTTCCGGGTGAAAATTGTGAGAAGTAAACGATATCCGATAAAAAAGGGAAAAAATTCCCTATATCCTTAGAAATTTCTTTCTTGAAACTCCCAAGTTCGATTCTAACCTCGAACTCGACACATCTCGACGCTTCCTATACAAAAATTGCGAGAAGTAAACAGGAGAAAATTGCGAAATTATTCCGGTTATTCGGTGCAAAGGTTCAGCAGCCGTCCTTACGTTACCGGATCCGGGATTTTGCAAGGTTGTCACGTAGGAAGGAGGAACTGACGGACGTTAGTAGGCGGATCGACCTGCCTGCGGCGTAGCGTCCGGTCGTCCGGGCGACCCGGGACAATCTTATCTTGCTTTGAAAAAAATTGAGACGTCGGTTCGCGTCTTTGTGAACTTCTGCACGGATATACATAACCCGGCTTGGCCGTATCAGGTTCTCCGGGCTGCGATGCGGCCAGATAGGCCCGGGCCTGGCAGAGCTTACGCGTAATCAGACCCGTATCCCCGCACATATTAACGAGACGTATGCGCGCGCACCCCCGTGCATGATGCGTGCCGCGTGTGTCTTGCAGATTCGCATCGCGGACAAGAGAGCAGCGACAAATCGGCCAGAGTCACTCTGCCGGTATGTTACTCCTCCAGGAGGTATACCTCGTGGTAGCCGTGGGTTGAGTATATTTGTTCCTAACAGCGAAATAGATGGAACAGGATACGCGATAGATTCTACCCGCACAATGCTCCTTTATTTCTTATTTTTAATAAAAAAAACGCACACTTTTCAACCCTTATCGGATGCTAGCTTTTTACACGCGATTCTCGCTATATGTATATTACTCCTCCAGGAGGTATACCTCGTGGTAGCCGTGGGTTGAGTATATTTGTTCCTAACAGCGAAATAGATGGAACAGGATACGCGATAGATTCTACCCGCACAATGCTCCTTTATTTCTTATTTTTAATAAAAAAACGCACACTTTTCAACCCTTATCGGATGCTAGCTTTTTACACGCGATTCTCGCTATATGTATATTAAAAATTGACTACAAGATGCATCGATACGTCATAGATGTTAGTTTCTCCGTTACTGATGCTTCATTGACAAGACGATCGTGTTTAAATTTCACAGACAGTCAATTTTGACAGGATTCATCTTGTTACCTGTTGACAAAGTATCGTTGTCACGTGAGAAGCGACTTACGACCGTTAAGAGCTAATAATCAAAATGGTTTATTCAAAATAATTGAATATTGACACCTGTAATTCGCACTAACACTGAATACTGAAATATCGCATACCGAATACTAACCCTTTTGTAACCTGTCGCTCTTATTTAAACCTTGCTTTAAACCTCCTTTCATACTCATGTTCTCTTCTTTAATCATGCTTTTCTCACGTATCCTAAACATCCGGCTCTGTCATAGATAGACTCGTTCATCCGATCTCCTTGTACGCAGTCTCACCTATCCGCACGCACTTGAAACCAAGATCACACACCCATTCGCTCTGCCATCGCTCATAAAAGCTTTTCATTCCCACATTTTTATCAACCGCGAATTATTTATCGCGTTATGTATTTACCAGCTGACCCGAAACGTATCGACGACTTGCAATTTTTCGCGTTACAGTTGCGTCGTTATGTAACGGTGGGATAAATGAATTCTTTTGTTTTTATTGTTCGTTAGCAGTGGCGGGGATTAAAAAGAAAATTCTCGCAATTAACCAGCTGCTTACGGCGGGTCGAATGTTTGCATTGGTTCGAAGGTTGCCGGCAAGCGACGAGAATGAGGGAAAAAAACGAGACAATTCCGGTCTGGATGAATAATGCACGGGAAGCGAGCGGTGCAGCCGCGAGCGACATTATTCCCAGCGTTTCCCGAAGGAAATTAGGAAAGGTGGAGCGAACGCAGCGCTTCGCATCGCGCCGCGGCCAGTCACAAATGTAATATTCACGGAATAATACAACCGTCGACGCGGCGTCCGCCGCTCTTTTTCCTCTTTTTTCCTTACCGTTCTCCTCCTCTCTGGCCGCTTTAATAGAAACCGCGGCCCAAATACCCGCGCGAAATTAAACTATGGAAATCCAGAGGGCGCGCGACGCTTCCTGCGATTTTGCTCTCTCATGCAAATCGCCGCTGCGCGTTCAGTATTGCAGCCGAGTTTTCATCCGGCTTTTATTCGGATCGCCGAGTGATTCATCTTTTAAATTTTACTCAGCTTCCCCGTTCCCCAATTACTATTCCCTCCGTTTAAAGCAAACTCCGTGTCTACTCGTGTATCGGAGTAATAAACTCGCAGTTTCTTAAAGATCGAGATAAATAAGTTTTTTCAGCTAAGATCGTTCTTATTATCGCTGCTAGTGACACAATTTTATCGTCATTGGGCTAATTTTCGTGGAAAATAAAGGGATCTAGAATTTAGGAAAGGTAAGACTTAAAGAATTACTCGTGTGTTTTTAAGAATATAATTATATCTCGTCTAGGGCAAGAAAAAGATTCTATTTATAATTTTGTATATCATTCGATACGGTTCTGAACCGTGTATCCATCTGTCAGCTAATGACAACCAGATTTCCATAAAGTTATGTTAGCCGTATATCACTGACTATGCGTACGTTTCACAAGAATTTCACGCGTATATCTTTTACGCGTCAATCAACGCTTCATAGGATACAGAACTTTCGTTGTAAAGCGTTTAGCTTCGTTTGTCGTTTGCCAACATATTCCGACACAGCAGTGGAATAAATTACGCCTGACTACTTTTTAATCTTCTGTTCATAGTTAAGCAGTTAACACTGATCCCGTGTCTACGCCAATTCTTTATCGCTCTATCACACTTCGCTGAACCGATCACCGTCATTCTTACGAGCAATCTTCGCGATAATTATATTAACCATTCTACTGTCAAAATAATAAAATTAATTAATAACAATTAATTAGCAAAAGTATTCCCTAGATTATGGCCGATTAAATTCAAGTTTCTTTCAACTGTCACGTCAGGTATCATACTCACAGTGTACATTTATCATAGGTAATTGACCATAGGAGGTTAGGAACTACGAGTTAATTAGAAAAAATATTCCCTAGATTATGACCGATCAAACTCAAGTAACTTTCTACTGTCACCTATCAGACTCACAGGGGATATTTATCACAGGTAACTAGGAGGTTAGAAAAAATATTCCCTAGACGATAACCGATCAAATTCAATTTTCTTTCCACTGTCACCTCGACTATCAGACTCACAGGGGATATTAATCACAGGTAACTAGGAGGTTAGAAAAAATATTCCCTAGACGATAACCGATCAAATTCAATTTTCTTTCCACTGTCACCTCGACTATCAGACTCACAGGGGATATTAATCACAGGTAACTAGGAGGTTAGAAAAAATATTCCCTAGACAATAACCGCTGAAACTCAACTTTCTTTCCACTGTCACCTCGACTCCCATACTCTGATAGCGCATCGATCACAGGCAACTAAGAGGTTAGGAACTACGAATTAATTAGAAAAAGTATTGCCAAGAAGTATAACAGAGCATCCTCCTTCTCCTCCCTGCGCTGCATTCTCCAAACTCCTGCATTCAATCTCTCGTGTCCAAACTCTCGGAGTAAAACTCGGAAGACCGGGCGCGCGGCGAGATAGGAAGGAGGGCGCGTTAATAAGAAGCACGAACGAATCCGGTGTAGCGAATTCCATCCGGACGGTGGCGCTGGCGGCGCATAAATACGTATTAAGGTATAAAAACAGTTTACGGCGCGTATCTTTCGAAGGATCTCATATTTCCACGGACGGTTCTCGGCTCGGTGTCGGGGGAGTGTTGTTCGGAGGCCGAAGCGTACCGAACTCTTGCCTTCATTTTGTCCTAAAGCGACAAGCTTTAATATCCTGGCCCGGTCGTTTTGCTCCTTCCTCTTCCTCTGTCTCTCTTTCTACGCGTCTAACCTCTCTTTCTCTCTCTCTCTCTCTCTTCTACACGCTCTCGTCCCGGGCTTGCTACGAGGTGAAACTTTAATACAATTTCATTTGGCTCGCGCTGACAAACTCTCCCACCCTCTCTTTTCTTCCGAGCAACTTCCCTTCGCAGTCGCTTCTTTACTGCCTCCCGAAGGCGGACTATTTATAACCTTAACCCTCCTCGCAGCATCGAGGAAAATGTTCTTTGTTCCCGGGCTGACGGGACACGAGCTGCGGAGGAATCGCGCAGGTTATTCCGGGAGGACATTAATAATTTCCCGGTCTATTAGCGAGGCCTTTGTTGAATTCGGTAATTACCCGGTGACGCTTCTCCGTGAAATAGGGGTTGTTTCAACGGCGAATTATCGGTGAGCAGAAATTTCGGAACGCGATGATCTGTTTGTCCCAACCGTGAACGGGTTTGACGGTTTCTTTCTCGGTTTCACGACGAAATTTTATCCGTTTTGTCTGGTGGCGTCGCTGCGGAGATATTGTGAACCTGCAATTAGTTGTTGCATGCTGATTTTATCGAAGAAAATGAAAAAAAAGGTTGAAACGGATTATGGATTTATTTGTAATAGTCTCCTTCTCAAAATTGTCTCGAAATTCTCATTATGGAAGTGCAGTAGAACTGTTAATCAATGAAATAAAAATATTCTTCGAGTATAAAGTGTTACTATTATTATAAAAATTAACGTGCTCACGAATTCGAAACTAATTAAAATTTTGGGTTTGTAGAATAAAATTATAGAAATTGGAGCTGAATTTGAAAATACTCGTGAAGTAAATTTCTTTGGAAACAAACTTAAGATGGTTTGAAAGTCAGTGGCATATTTTTGTACGATATATCAAATAGTTGAACTTCAAAAGAATTATCCACAAAATTTAGTGAAAATAAAATATTTAAAAACTTGTTCCCTCAATTTTTTGTCAAACTTAATTAGAAGTGAAATTCTATTAGTCGATAACCTTGACAGAGCTAACTCGGTTTATCTTAAGTTGCCAGGGAGACATGGTCTGCGAAATCACGAGGTCCAAATGGAAAATCGATGCGACAGGGATATTAAAATTTGACGGCCGCGCGGAAGTGGGTTATATTCTTCGCACCCCACCGTCTTTTTCTCACCCCGTCCCCCCGAGGGGCCCGACAGACAGAGCCGAGCCGGCGAGGGTCGGTGGACGTTAAACGCTTTTAAAATTTAACTTCCCGACGAGTTATTCCCGAGCTCGCGAGGAAATCTCCGCGAGAATTTACTTTCTTTCCGTTTCGCCCGACAACGCAACAGATTGCCCGGAGAAATTGCCCTCCGTCCCTGGCTTTCGCGCACTCCCGGCCTTCCAGTCTAGTCGCAGTTTTCCTAACACGTCACTGATCCCTTTAAAACGCTTTCTGACTCCTCTGCTAACTGCAAACTCGAATACGTAATTTTTTAAACCCACCCAGCGTGGAATATCCTTTCCGACAATCTAAAAATCACGTTCTAAATTCTCAAACTGTGGAACAACTATTTATTTTTCACACACGGTGTTAGTAATATTATCGAAATTATTACCAGTCGAAATTCGAATCTGTGATCAATATTGACACAAAATTACTATATAAATATTACCAAAATTATTAGTAGAATTTAAATCCGAATATGTGATCGATATAGACACAGTATCATATAGTGATACGTTTCAACCCTTTGCATTCAACGATATTTTCGCTACAAAATCATGGAAATTCAAAGATTTACTTCCATAAAGCCAGTGACATCCTTTAAAACAGTAAATAAAAATTCGTACGATAATTAACGCTATGCCGTCCGGTGGCGCCACGACGGTGCCATGCGAGAACTATTCACAATTTCGAGGAAATAGAGAGACAGGATTGGAAAATCATAAGAACTGATTATGAGATTAGTAGAACTTGACGATTTATTGACGCGAGTGAAATAACTAAATCATAAATCATCTCCGTGGCAGTTTATCAAGTCTTTAATTGTAAAATGTAGTTGGTTTGGACTGGAAGATTTGGACTGTTATAGACTCTACAGAATTGAAGGCTTTTCCATTAAAAAAGTTTTCTAAGGAACGGAAAAGAGTTGTCAGTCTGTCAGAATGGGGTTCAAGAATTCATTCTTTGAAACCACCCTTTCTGTGGTCGCGTATTATCGTGTAAAAGACAGGAAATTTATTCACATCATATATCCCAGATTAATTTTTCGAGATTACGAGACTTGCCTTTTCAACATTTACCAATACCACTAGGCTGATGTAATTAAAGGTGGTTCACACGTATTTCACTAGGCTAATAAGATGCGCGTTAACCTTGTTCGCGCGGGAACGTTCAAATTACGGCTGGTTCGTGTTCGTTGTTCCTGCGGAACACGCAGCTGGACGTCTGTATCTCGACTTTCAATATATCTCAATTATATCGTAAATAAAATATGACCAGTTAGTTGCATGCACCCGGTAAATTGGTAGTCGAGGTGTCCGTTAGCGAACCTGTTCTCCTCTACCTTCTTTCTCATCTCCGTTCTCTAACAGAGTCGACCAAGCATCGGGGCCACTTTTTCTCCCCTTTAAATCGATTTTTCCATCGATACCATCGATACCAACTCATATCCTTTCCGCGAATTGCCAAGATTCCGTGTCTTCTGCTCATCTCGACTTTCCCTGGTAAGTCTCTACGTTGTTCTTAAGAGATGATTGATTAATGACGGGTTATTAGCTAAAGATTTTCTTGCCTCCGTTTTTCTCCTCGCTCTTCTCCCTCCAGCGCTGTGATCTTGGGAAAATGAGAAAGGGAGTGATGTATTCCGATGATTTTTGACAAGTTAGGTTCACTGGTAGGTCGCGTTTCACGATTGGCCAAGAGGTTGGGTTAAGTAAATATATTTGGAAAATTATCTTCTAGTTTTATGAGATATTCTAATCGCTTCTAATTTATTTGATCAATGGAGATTAAATAATTATTACTCAAACTTTTCTTTAGGAGCGTCGATTCGAATTTTTTAATAAATAAGGATTAAGATAAAAAGAATCGCATTTTAATTCCTATATCGAAAATTATTTATCAACATTTACGAGTTAGTTCGAACACTTACTGAAACTCAATTCGGATAAATATTTTAAGGAAATTGAAAGTGTTTTACCAAGCAAGAGTAACTAATCGTGTAATTAAAAATAATTCACATTTTAACTGGTCTCGGTTTCTCCTGTGACATCCTGACGCCATTGGTGATAGGAGCGTTTAAGCTTCTTACAATTGTAAAAATTAAATGAAAAGTGACAATTAGACTGTTAGAACAATTAAAAATAACAAATAAAAAAATATTTCTTTTTTCCATTGGATAAGAATGTTGTCTTGACTCATCAATTTATTACTATTTTCTACTTATATGCTTTGAATAATAAAAATACATCCATGGCGTTTTAAGTAAAACACGTGATTTGCATAACAGTCAAAGTGTTAATAATAAAATAAATCCGGCAGTGTCCGTCGTTGGAGAGAAATATAAAAACATAGCCTCGACTGGTAGGAAAAAGGACTTTCATTGGCAAAAACGATGGTTGCACGGATTGCCGAGGAATAATTGCAACACGTACTTCCGGACGCGACAAGAACCTCGCGCTATCAGAGGAGAAGGCTCGGATGACGGAGTGGAGAAAGGTTGGGCAAAAAGCTCGGAGAGGAGGACGTGAGGGTCAAAAGATTCGTAGAGGGCCACGCGCTTGCACGGACACCTGGCGTCGAGATCCGTAATAGCTGCATAAATTTCAAGTAATAAACGGCGACGCGGACGCCGCCGATGCCGATGCGGTCGATCGCTCCAACTAACGAAAAAATCCACGGCTAATCGACGCCGCTGAGTGAGTCGTTACGCGGGTCATAGGTTTTCCCGTCATTTTCCATTTCGTACCGCCCATTTTTCCACCGACTTCATTTCTGCTTAATGCCGGTACCTTGTCGTAAAAGTGAACTTGTTAGGTTGATCATTTTTAACGACGGAAGATTGATACCTGTGTCGCCACTTTTATCTCATCTCACGCGCGATCCTGATGGTTTTATCATTTTGCAACGTGCCATTTAATAGACGAACGATTTTCTAGATTTGTCGACACCGATGTTTCTGTCTCTATACCGCATTTTTCTCT
>NIJG01000019.1:943209-979894 GCA_002201625.1 Euglossa dilemma | reverse complement strand
TAATATATATATATATATATTAAATAATAATAATAAATAATAATAATATAATAATGAAAATTGCAAATGGAATTGAGATATAGATTCTTCGTATTTTTTAATTTTCGCAAATTCATCGAGGAAAAGATAAATATAAAAGACGTACTTTCGCATATGCATAAAGGATGTCATCGATTAATAAATATCTCGTTTATTTATGATTCGCAGATTTAATTTAAGAACCTTTAAGTTTGGCACGCGAAGAAAATTGAAAAGAACGTACAGTACAAACAAAAAAGGGAAAAATCCGATTCAGCATTCTCCTGTGTCTATCTGAAAAACTAACTAGCAAGAGTTACTCGTAACCTATTACCACGTAAACCAACTTCCTCTGTGGAATCACCAGGATCCAGAGGCAGCTCTTAATCCCGGTCTCACGAGGACGGATTTGATCGATACGATAGCGAAACCGAGGGAGAAGGGGCTTCATTAAAAATGTATGAAAGGAACGGGGGGGTCTACGGTGGACCTACGGTAGACCTATGGTAGACTTATGGTGATCCGGAGGCCGAGCTAGAAGATCCTAGATCACCGTCGACTACCGACGCCAAGATTTATCCGTAAGTAATCACAGGGTCGGCCCGGTTAACGATTATTATTGGTGCATTTTAATGCGACCCCTGCCGAACGGGGGTGTTATTATTCTTGCGGTTTTGCGGTTGTCCGAGAAAATTAGCGGTTCGTCGGGCGGAACACTCGCGAAAAGGGGCGGACGTGGACCGACCGACGGGGATCCATCTGTCACAGCGGGGCCGTTCGCAATTCGTCAGCGCCGCGGAGGTCCGCCGGATTGAAAAGTTTATCCCGGCGAAATTTACATCCCCGTTCCACGCGAACAGATTTCCGACCTTCTATCCACAGCGCTCCAGATGAAAGCGCGTTAACCGGACACTCTTCCGATCGGATAGTTCAGACCATAGCAGATGTTAGGTCGAGAGTGGCGCTGCAGTCGCTGGTTACTACAATCTTTACGGGAATTTTCATGTGAGTACTACTTTGCTCGCTCGAATTTCGCTGAGAAAAGTGTAAGGTCGAATCACCAGCAACCCTTACCAATCTTTATTCTAACGCGATGGCAGAAGTAAAGTGAATCCGTTTCTTTTATTGGCAGAAATTACTCCTTCCTATTACACTGATCTTATCGCATCGTGTGACAAAGAATACAAACGAATTATAGAATAGCAAAGATTAGGAGCGAATACCTTAGGCGAAGAATATAATTATACAGGAGGTTACAAAGATTGTTAAACATTAGGTTTACGTGACCCGTAAATTTGACGGAAAGGTTGCTCCAATTATACAATATTAACAGATTTGATTAACTTATATTGAGTCTGTTAATATTATAATTGTTTTCAAATTAAACTCGTATTTTTATCTAAAGAAAATACATTGTTTCCCTGTATTTAACTCGTAAATATGACAAATATTCCTAGAAATAGATATACGATAAATGTCCGTAAACCTAGCGTTAACGAAGATAACTATACATGAAGTATAGACTAAACAAATAAAAATAACAAATCGAGGATCATTTTCTGAATGAAAAAATATAAAAATAACAATGAGAAAATTATTTTTTGGTATATTTCGAGCAGGTTTCGCTACAAAAGATAAAAAAATTTTCACGTGCATTAAGGCATAAAGTGACGTAGTAAATAACATATGATAAATATACTACATATACTAATTATTAACTGAAAATATTGTAAATGCAAAATAAAAGAGAAAGATATGCCTGTTTTTATTATGTCGTGATGGATAATTACCGTAATGAACGGTAATTAGGTAAAAGGAGTATTACAGGAAACGTTTTAAGTTCAGTTGTACCCGAACACGCGTGATAAAATAAATTCGTGTCCTTACACGCACATTATTAGGTAATCCGCAATTTATGCTATGTTCCAGTCACATTTTAATTCCTACATCTGCTTCGCCAAGGGTTGCTCCCCTTGGGCCTTTTCCCGATTAAAGAAGACGATCTTAGTCATGCCATGTCCACCTGCAGCAAATTTCTAAATTATCATAGAATTATGATTCAGTCGTCAGGGTCACAACCGCTATCTGATCGTAGTACACGGTGACAATCTTGTACTTGAGAACATGAACCGAATAAGTAACGAATTATCGTTCCGTTACACGCGATGCGAACTACTTCTCGAAAACTACCTCGGAATTTTCATAATTTCACAATCTTCTTCACAGAATTGCTAAAAATTATTCCCTAATTAATCAATTATCTCTTTCCCAATTCGAATATTTATCTAATACATTAATCTCCTCGGAAATCAAAAGGGGGATAAATTAAATTGCTCGAAAATTCGAAAACCAAAAGCAAGGAAAAAAAAATTGCTTAAAAATTCGAAAACCGAAAGCAACGAAAAAATAACCTTCCTTATCTTATCTCAAACAGTGTCCAACCCTTGCACAGACACACCCCATCAACCTATCATAACGATGAAAACGAGTTCGAAAAGCAAACAAAGACATTAATATTTTCATTTCCACCCGCAAAAAAGAAAAAAAAGAAAATATAGAAAGAAGAAGAGAAAAGGGCTAGACGAAGACACACCCACAGAGAAGCGAGCCAATCCCCGTAGTGAAAATTGTAATGGAAATTCGGATTCTCACGAGGGGATGATGCCGATCGGAGGAGAAGGTAACCGGGGACTTAATTACAGGTGACCCGGTCCCGTCGATATAATGGCCAGCCTGGAAAGGGCCGTAACGACGCGGGGCCCGTCCGGCGCGTCAACGTTGATTTATGCCCGGGAAATAGGTCGTGCCCGCGAGGCTAGACCGTCTCCGGCGTTTCGGAATAAGAAAACGGTCGGGCGTCCATTAAAAGAGAGCGGTTGGTAGCCGGAAAGTGGAAGACTCGGCGCGCCTCGTGCCGCACGGCCAGACATCATAAACTGTTTATAAATCACCGGCGTATACCTGTCATAGGGTCCACGGCGAGGGAAGCACGCGTGTGCGCAACGGATGCAAAAAGCATCGCGGCAGGATAGCCGTATCTGGCCGGCCGCGAAGATCCTATCTTTTACGCGGATCCCCAACGCCGACTCTAACGCACTCTTGCCTCAGCCTATCCTACTAAGATTTATACCGTTCCTAAGTATTTACCCGGCCGTTCTTCTTTTTCCTCTACCGACGCCTGGCTAACCTCGCATTATATCGATACCTTAATCCCGTCTTCTGGTTGTTGTTGTTGTTGCTCGCTTCTCGCGTGGATACCGTGGCTGGTGTAAGCTAAAACGCGAGATTTCTGAAAAGTCGAAAAGGGTGACGGGGGGTTTTATGTGTTTTAGTTGTGAGATGACTCTTTGGATTCGAGGATTTTTTTGTTGGAGAGAAATAGGGATTAGAAAATGGTAAATGAGAAATTAGGAAAAGTAAAGTCAAAAGGGGAGGGTTTTATGTGTTTTGGTTGTGCATTGACTGTTTGCATTCGAGGATTTTTTTGTTGGAGAGAAATAGGGATTGGAAAATGGTAAATAAGAAATTGGGAAAAGTAAAGTCGAAAAGAGTGATGGGAGTTTTATGCGTTTTAGTTGTGCGTTGATTCTTTGCACACGAGGATTTTTTTGATTAGAGAGAAATACGGATTGGAAAATGGTAAGTAAGAAATTGGGAAAAGTAAAGTCAATAAAGGGTAACGGAGGGTTTTATGAGGTTTGGTTGTGTGTTGAGTTTTTGGATTCGAGGATTTTTTTGTTGGAGAGAAATAGGGATTAGAAAATGGTAAATGAGAAATTGGGTAGAAATTGATGTTAATCGATATATCAAGTTTTTAATAATTCTACGTCTTAATTTGTGTACGATTTCATATTTATCGTTTTAAGGATATCATCGACTATGTGTTCGAATTGAAAGAATTGAATTGAAGTATCGAATAGGGTCCTAGTCGATTACGCGAGATATGTATTTTGAGAGACATAATTGCGAAGGATTTTGTACAGGTTTGTAGATGGTTATGATTTCTGTTGGTATTCGTTGGTATCGACAGGCATCGACGTGTATTAAGTATTAAGATTGTGATATTGCTAACGTTTATCGTGTCGTGTAACATTTGCATAACGAGTCGAAGAAGTTTCCGCATAGTTTGCGTTCAAATATTTTTGCAGGTTATTTTTTATTTAATGACAGTTAAACGAATGGTTTTGGGTTAGGTAATGTGAAACGTAACACTTGTTCCTGTGATAAATATAATTAGCTCGTAGATAAATAAATAACTGGTATGAATAATTGATAGTTTACATGATCGATCTTGTATCGTTTGTCAATTGTAATTATTGTATGTAGAAAGTTACTATAATTTATATACATATACATCGTTTATACAAAGGACAAAAAAAGATATTTTAATTTTTAATTATGCGAGCATATCTGATCGTCATTTTTCTTAAATAACATACACGAGCTATTATATAACCTAATCTAAAACCAATCCACCAGATTCATATATCATTTCATAAATTAGCGTGTTAGGCAGTGTAAATATCAGTATTAAAAATTCTGTACTCGGAATTATTGTTCTGGTCACTAAACTTCGCACTAATCTCCTAACTACTGATAGGTTTAACATTAAAAAAAAAAATTCGCATTTCATATAATACATCGTCCAAAACCACCTAACACAACCACACAAAACTTTTTTCAATTTTCACTCGATTCAAAACCGCAACTACTTGTATCTTCAGCATGAACAAGCCTGACAGAGATTTACACCCCGAAGAAACTACACAGGGTGTGCCAAAAACCATAATTCAATCAGCCACAAATCGATTTTACCCAAAAAGCATAAGAAAAAATTTCAATCCAACATTTTCTCGTAAACGGAATTCCGAATGAGGAAATCTACCAAGTATTGGGTCCTTCAAAAAGTAATTCCTTTTTTCTTTATTGAAAATGAAACACGACTTTTTCAAAGTGACGTTTTAAGTGTTCACGAACGATCGAATTCGAGAAATTTCACCTCTCGGCAATCTCACGAGTCGTTATTCGGCGGTTTGCGTCTATCAATGATTTTCTCGTCATCGGCTTCAAGTTCTTCAGATTTTCTCTGGTTTTAGAATGACGGCGTGGCCGGTTGCGTTACGATTTCCGGGCCACCGTGTACAGAAAGACGGAACAAGCCGGCACCGTCTGCGATACGGCGAGTCGCGCAGGAATTCGTATTAATTGTTAAAAATTACACGGCATCGGCACCGGGATGCAACGAATCGGATCGCGGAACGGAACACGTAACCACGCCGCACGGTTTTCACCGGCGTTGCGGGGAATTAATTCAGCGGACGGCGAGTCACCCAGTAGATTAGCGCGGCAGAACGGTGGCCATGCGCGTCGTAAATTTTCGTTTTCTCGTCGCGTTATGTATTATGCATTTTCTGTCCACCCGGCTACGCTGGCCGTATTTAGAGCTCTTGACAATTATCTTTCCGCTGGGTAAGAAGCCATGTAATATTCATGGCGTGGATTGCAAAGTGGACGAACGGCCGGCACACAATACCCGTAGATTCCGAGATTGCGCGCTCACCGTGACACTAATACCGGAAAGGAAACGGAGAAAATCGGTCTTAATTGGGACACACCGCCAACGACGACCATGCTTTATTTAACCTTCTTCCGCAGCACCTGACCACTCGCCACCATTCGTCCTTCGACCCGTTATGTTTACTGTCGCAGCTCGTTCCTTTCGTCTTCGACACTTTTGCCGAACCCGATCTAACCGTTTCCTTGGAGCTCGCACGAAAAACTTTGTAGACCGATTAATTTTTAGAATGTACGTATATATATATTTCGCAACGTTTCTTTATATAACAGCAGTTGTTTTATCCGAAGATATATAATAATATGCTATGTATCGGTGGAGAAGGAATCGGTGTGTACAATTTTTGAAAGTGCTTGTACATTCTTTCTTTTCTGAGGGAGTTAGGATGATCATTCGCAAGAGCTTAATCATAGTAGAGACGAGTAAGTTGTTTTGAGACCTGCTCTTATCAGCTAAGTCCATGTAGCGATTAAGAGTCAACGGATCCTTGGTCATCCAACAGTTTGCTGGTTGTATAAACGTGGTAACAGTGGGCGACGAAAGTTAGGTTTGGATTAGATTGTAATTCGGTCTATAAAAATCGACTCATTTGCGATTTTTTTTTTTTTTTTAAATAACCATGGTACACATTGGCAAGTAATTTTAAGACTCGTCGAATATTTAGAATTTTTTTTATCTTAAACAAGGAATTAAAAAGCATCTTAATTATTATAAACACGGCTACAGCATTAACTGTCGAAAGAAGGAAATTTTGAAAATTAAAAAAGTGACAGCATCTTGAAATTCACATATCGTTTTTCGAGAAAATCGTCAAATAGTTACGAAAGATTATATTACGAGAGGTATAAATTCCAATTTACATTGGCAAAATCGATTCTTTTTATAAGGAAAGATATTTTTGAAATATCAATCATTCGAACGTACGAAGCGTTCGTGACACGCTGCAATTTCAGCATTAACATTATGCTGCTAATTACACTTATGATAGTTGTAAGTGTAAATAAGACGCGAAGATCAATGGATCTCCAACGAAATTTGCGAAAGAGAAAGTTCTTTCACTGGCAACAAATCATTTACGTATGAGTAATAATTAGAATTCGCAAATAATTTATGTGTAACTTTATTTACATTGCTATACTTATCATTATCATCATAATATCAGGAATTAATTACATCTTGATTTCCATCGGACAAAAGTGCTTAGAATTTCAATTTTTGTGAGATAAAATCGCGTTACCATTATCTAATTGCAAAAAGTCCTCCGTAACTAAACAAAAATTCGTAACACGAGCTTGTGTGCATTTTGAATATCGTACGATATATTTCGTGAATGAAATTTCCATAAAGTTCGAATTTCGCGTAACCTCCTTTCCTTAATCCTTAAAAAATTCGCGAAATACGTGTATTTTCGAGAATAAAATTTCCAAAAAGTTCGTACCTCGCGTTACCTCTTTTCCTTACTTATTTTAAATCTCTCTCTAAACATTTGCGAAATATTTGTATAGTATTATTTCATAGTATCTCTATCCGTGACAATTATTTCGTATTTCACGCGGCGTGAAATAACGCGTTTAATAATTTCAAGCTGAAAAACCAAGCGGCAACGTTCGAACACTTTTCACTAGACGCAATCTCCACGGTGTTTCACCATCTCACGCTTCTATCTCGACATCAGCGGCAACTCGAGCCAAAAACTCGGCTCAATCTACGCGTTAATTACGAGCCGATCATAGTCGGGCAGCGTAAAGGCAGAAAATTCCTGCGCGTCGCGAGCGTAAATCCAGGAACTAATTTCGCTGTAGTAAAACGCGAAACGTTGCCTGACACGCCGGGGGATAGGTAATTCGAGGTGTCGTGAGATGCCAGCCAGAGGTCGAGCATACTTTCACGCCTATCAGTCCCGGCTCTCGTTTCGCAAGCCGCCTCACAATTTCGTCGCTCGCCGACCGAGCCCCGATATCGCCGTGTCCCCACAGTCACGTGTCCTAATGTTCCGGTGACGCGACAGAGCGCCACTGTTCGCGAGAAAATCACTAGATCGAGATTACTCAACGTTATGAGCTTCTACGATATCATTAGACTCGGATTTTTAGATTTACACGCGTTCAAGTAAACGTTCGCTTCATCGCGAAGTTTTCCGATATCGCCGTGTCTCCAGAGTCACGTGTCCTAGTGTTTTAGTGACGTTGCGAGGCAACACCGTTCACAGAAAATCACCAGATCGAGATTACTCAACGTTATGAGCCTCTACAATATCATTAGACTCGGATTTTTAGATTTACACGTGTTTAAGTAAACGTTCGCTTCATTGCGAAGTTTTCCGACATCGCCGTGTCCCCAAAGTCACGTGTCCTAGTGTTCTAATGACGCGACAGATCGCCACTGTTCGCGAGAAAATCACTAGATTGAGATTACTCAATGTTATGATCCTCTACGATACGATTAGACTCGGATTTTTAGATTTACACGCGTTCAAGTAAATCGCTTCGTCGAGAAGTTTTCCGATATCGCCGTGTCCCCAGAGTCACGTGTCCTAGTGTTTTAGTGACGTGGCGAGGCAACACCGTTCGCAGAAAATCACCAGATCGAGATTACTCAACGTTATAACCCTCCACGATATCATTAGACTCGAGACTTTTAGATTTACGCGTATTTAAGTTACTGTTCGCTTCATCGCGAAGTTTTTCGATACCGCCGTGTCTTTAAAGTCACGTGTCCTAGTGTTCTAATGACGCGGCGGGACGCCACCGTTCGCAGAAAATCACTAGATCGGGATGGACATAATGAGCGATCACTACATCACTGGAAAAAAATTTTATTATTCGAGAAAGGTATATGTTCCCTTCAGTGCCTTTTCAGAACAACTCACTGGCTCGTGAGAGTCTAATTTAATGTTTATATGAACAATTCTTCTTGGAATTTAGATCTCATAAACCTTATCTAGTAAATTTATTCGCAGTTTATATCCCAGATTGATTTTCCGAGATTACGAGGCTTATCTTCTCCAACATCGAGTAACAGAACTTAGGTAGATATTTAACACTATATTTAAATTTCATAGAAAATTAGGGATGCGTAGTATCGTTATCTCGATGAAAATATTAATAATAAACTATTACCGAGGTGTAATATCGAATTATTGTAATATTTGATTACCATATATTATTATAATAATTACACAAGTAACTCTAACAAGCGAGGATAGCTCCGCGATGTACTTCAATTAATTCTAATTCGAATTTTAATTTTAATCATGTTAATTACCAACGGTCAAATGTGCAATGTCCAGACTAATAATTATCGTGGATCCTGCAGATGCACGGTAAATAAATACCGCAACTGCTAATTATTTAAGTACCATTGCCAGGCGTGCGGTTAAGTACCGTTGCAAGTTAGAAATAAATACGAAATTTCGCAATTCGTTCGGAAACGCGATCCCCTGGCGTGATTTTTCATCGCGGGTATCACCGTTATCACCGTCCAGACGTCCGAATGGAGAATTCTACAACGATAAAGCACGAAACACGATGATCTAATAACGCGCACGCATCCGAGCTGCTGCATCGAATAAATTACCAACTCTGGTTCGAATTACAGTCGGATCATAGCCCGGGGTAAATTAATCCATATCCACGAAACCGTAGTTCCGAATTTTTCCGTCATTCCCCCGGCGACCAGGGCCTCGCGTTTCCTCTATCGGCGCGATCGAGCCGAGCATTAATATTTGTCAATTATCTCGGAACCCTCCTGCGCGCGCGATTCATCGCGGGGACGACACGCGAGGATCCAGCCTGCGACACAGAAAGCAATTATAATTCCCGGTTCGTATCGTCCGCGTTATAATTGGGGCTCCGATAATGGAGAGGGCCAAAGAAGATTAAGAACAGACCGTTCCGTGCGGGCCGGCTCCATGGACAAAGAAAACCTAACCTAGAAATCGGGAGAAAAAGCGACGTGGAGGAGAGAGAGAGAGGGAAAGAGGAAGAGGGAGAGAGGATACGCGTAGAGGGAAAAGGAGAGACGATGGTGGGTGAAGGAGAGAGAAGGAGAGAGCCGTAGGTATAGTCTCGATGACTTATGTGGCTCTGACGCTATCAGCAAAGCGTCTCTAGAGTCCAGCCCGAGCCCCGGAACGACGCTCCTCGTAAATCATCGCGATCCACCCACGCCGGTATCGTCCCGCTCGCCACGGAGCTCGAGCTTCAGCTTCGAGATGCGATATGACAATTAACGAGGTCAAAAGGGAGGACCGAGTTTGCTCACCAGCAGACCTAGCTTCCTTATCAATCCTTTACACCACCGTTTGAATTTATTTGCCAGAAAAACTCACGATCATTTCGATTTTCCAAATTCTCAGAAATTCGGAATAGATAAATTCCTCCTGTTTTCCAATTTTTTCGTTAGAAGAAAATACTAATTCGAAGACTCGGAGATAGACGGGAATTTTATTACGTTTTAAATTAAACAAAATTGGTATATTTGTATTAACAAATTCGATTCAATCCAATTTGTTATTATAGGGTTAGGTTAGTAGAACTCCCATCGTACTCCAAAATGCTCCCATCATTCCTTTGCGAATGCAGCCACTGCAATATTTCGAAATGGGTGAATGCGCATAAAAAAAAATAAAATATTTGTCACAAAAAGTTAAAACGAAGTCGCGTTAGGTTAAGTTCATCTCTTGCACCGATACATGCAAACATCCAAAGAAATTACAAATCTTACGGTCGAAGACTCTCGTCGCGCGATATAAATCACGAAGAACGAATGGAATAAATCATAAATAAACACATTGGCAGATTCTGAATTCCTCGTCGAATTTCCGTAAGCTGTCAAACGTAACCTCTTCGACCAGTAGAAACCACGGTGCGATGCAAGGACATAGACGCAGCGAACGGCGTGCATGATTCTAAGAAGACGCTTTGAAACGTATCTGCGTTGCAGAAAGGGGACATCGCGGTGCAGCTACGCGAGCAGATATAAACAAACGGAGAAGCAGGTCTAGAGGAGAGAAAAGGAAGCCAGCAGGCGAAGGAGCGTGGTCCTTTGATTGTCATCCGGTGGCAGGGTGCACCCGTCGAGATACAAATGACAAAGATACCGCTGCGACCGGGCTACCGCGTTCACGGTTATCAACCGGCCTGATCGTCCGGCTACCAGCCACTTCTTTTTTCGGGCCCACTCCCACGCGAAAAAAGCGCAGGCGGCGCAACATTTTTATTAGGGCAATTCGCCGCGAGCACACGTGACTTCTCCTCGTTTCTCGAAAATTTCGACGTTATCCGACCGAGTCGCGTCCACTCGGCTCCTTCCGTTCTCGCTCACGCGACTCTCTTCTTGGGAATTGTAAAACCAAACGACCCTTTCATCTCTGTCTCTTTCTTCCATGCAACGCACTTTTTCCCAGGTTCAGCGTTTAACCAAGCCTTGTCGATCTTTTTCCTCGAAATTTCCCGACTTTGGTGGTATTAACCTCTCGCGATATTAATTCTTGGGTCGTGAATGGTTGTTCTACTTTTTCGACGGTGAAGATGAAATATTCCATATTTTCTAGTGACAATCCTTGAAATATGTGTTAGGTCGTTAGATTATTAGTCGTGGGTCGTGATTGATTAGTGGATCAGGTGAAAATCCTCTGAATCGAGATAGAAACGGCTTATCAAAAGATAAATTTTGGATGGTGAAATAATAATATATAAATGAAATAATAATAAAAAATTTCATTTATTATGCCATTGCACTTCTAATGAATTTAACCAAGGTGAAGTTAACCGAGAGTATCCGTTCGATATCAATCGCCTAATTTCAAAATACGAGACTTCGATTCTCTAGCTTCTTGCTTTCAAGCGTATCCATCAGGATCCAATTCTAAACTTCAGAGAAACACATAAGTTCCATCGATGTCCTGTGTTGTAGCCAGGAAAGAATACTGTAACAGGATACAGAGGAATGAAAAAATTTTCATTTACGACCGAAATGGAATTGCTGAATGGGCCCAGTGTAGAGAAGAACGGTACACCGAATTATAAAGTTGCTCATCCGCGAAAGATAAAAGATCGGACTGGTAATGTTTGCTTGCCTAGTTCTTCACAGTCAGCGGACCAACGCGATTGAAATATCGGGCCGTTAGAGGAATTCCAACAGCGAGACTATTGTCAGTGGAGGGAAGGAGTCGCGAGGAATGATTTTCGATGCAACCGTGCTTAGAGGACGCGTAAGTGCAACTCGTGGGCTCTGGGAAGCGTCGTGGCGTTGCGTACACACCGAGATGTCCTCAGGATAAACAGGCAGGCTTTGTTCTACGCTTATGAATAAAACATTCGATAGTGCATCTCCCGGAGCCATACCGTACGTACACACGCCGCTGCAATCCATTACTTTTACTCGAGTCCTGGCCCTTTTCCATCATCTTGTGTCACATACCTCTTCCCTTCCCTCCTGCGTCTGCTTTTATTCCCCTATCGTTCACCTTTTTCCAACCTCTTTCTTCCTTCCATCCACTTCCTTTCTCGCGGTTAATCATTTTTCGATGTCTACTTTTCGACTTTCGATCCTTGGGATATACAGGGCGACGAGAAGGAAGAGTTAAAGATTTTCGGGATTTAGGTTCATGTTCGTGTAATAAACAGTAGTTCTACTGGGATGACTAGGGTTACTAATTTGGTCCCTTTAATATTTATGAATTAGAGATTAAGAAACCCAGAGATTTAGAAAATCAGAGATTTAGAAACCCAGAGATTTAAAAACTCAGAGATTCAGAAATCCAGAAATTTAGAACCCAGAGATTCAGAAACCCAGAGATTTAGAACCCAGAGATTTAGAAACTCAGAGATTCAGAAACCTAGAAATTTAGAAACCCAGAGATTCAGAAACCCAAAGATTTAGTCATTTCAAGTGTACTATACGTTCAAGAAAATTTGGCACAGAGCGTTTACATGCTCGCAATTGATTGCCACTGCTCACACCCCTTCGATTACAGACAGTGGTCGCTATTAACCCCTAAACAGTGACAAAAATCACCTATGAGCCTTAGCGAGACCGAGTGAGATAGAATATGGCATTATCGATGCCATTTCTGTTTCTTAAACTTAACGTTGCTATCATCTCGCTCGATCTCGTCACCGTTACTTCCACAAGCGATCACTGCCAATCGAGAGAGTATGAATCATCCGTACCAAGGCAGATCATCCAAATCCGATCGAAGCAAATCGAAGAGAGTATAATAGCCAGAAGATCCAGTAGAAGCGATTGGGAATCGGCGGCTCGATAGCAGAATGGTAGGATGGCTACCACTCTGGAGCACCATAGAAACAAACGAGGACTCTAGGAGCAGGTTCCCGGCGGCCATAAGGATTCGAGACTCGCGCGGCAGCCAGAAAGCTTTTAACGCGGCACTCCTCTAGAGGCAAAGAGCAACGGTGGAAAAAAGAAGAAGGAGAGGACGGGCTCGGTAGCTAGCTAGAGAGTAGACGGTCGAACGAAGTCTGGAGGAACATGGTCGCTCGGTGAAACGGGATGAAAGAGAAGGAGAGAGTGTCTCAATGTCTCCCAGAAGGCTGAACCCGGCAATTTGTGCCTTCATTCGCACAAAGCTCGATGCGCCGTGGAAAATGCCGGCGTAAAAGAGAAGTTAAAACTATGCCGTCGTTCTTATTACCGCCCGGAGCCACCCTGACCTAGCCTCTCTCCCTCCTTTCCTCTTCCTTTTCTCTTCCTCCGCTCACGGAAGCTTCCTCCTGCCGCTTCTTTGCTTCCACCCTTCCCTCTCACCCCTCCTACCCTCTCGTTCCGCCGCGAGTATTCTCTTTCCGCTTACTTCGGGCTTGATTAAATAATTTATAAGCAGCCGCGCTGGAATGTCGCGTTGCCAGGGGTGGCTGCTTCTTTCGCTTCGAATTTTCGCTTGGTTAGTCTCTGATCTTGGATACAAGTTCGCCGCGACGACACGATGCTCTCGAAGGAGCGAGATGCAAAGTCACTGGCTAAGGGTGAGTGTTAGTTTTGAGGATAGATAACGAGAGGGTGAAGGGACTTGCGTGGGTAAGTTTCATCGAGGCTACACGTCGATAGACGAGAGAAAGTTCTTTCTGTCTTGCTGGATTTCTAGGAGGACATCGACGAGAATGTCGAATCCAAATATGTTGAGTAGATGGGGATGTTTGATGATAGGATCGAAGGTTAATCGAAGATATCTGCTCTGGAAGACGCTAGTGTCAGGCGGTGGGTGAGGTAAACGTCTCGTCGACACTTATTGTTGATGTACTGTTATAAAATAAATGGACGATATCCTTTTTATTAATTATTTTCGCGAAATAAATAGTGGTCTGGACAAAGAACGCTTATTATTAGATCTGGTGTTTTAACGATTTGGTCTTTTGACAATTCGGTTTTTCGACGATTTGGTCTTTCAACGATTTGGCCTATTGGTGATTTTGTCTTTTGACAATTTGGTCTTTCGACGATTTGGCCTTTTCGTCCAAATATATGCCGAGTCTCAGTAACAATATTACTACAGCAAAAATGATCTTATTACTAACGTCTCTATAATCAGAATCAAATAAAATTGATAGAATTCTGTCAATATCTCAAAAACTAATAGATATTATAAAGCAAACTTAAAATTGCGTATCATTCCATTGTCTTCTTCAAATTTCTTTACTTCTCTTTACAAATACACCTGTTTAACCTCGATTAGACGAACAAACAGACATGGTTGAGAAATTAAGAGTAAAAGGAGAAGGACACGGTCCGAGAAATCTTTAAGCGATGTTCGATACTAACAGGGAACGCGGCCAGACGTGTTATAATACGGGGAACTTCTCGTGTACGGGTTTAACGTTGCCAACAGGGAATCGGGTGTTCGAGGCTAGGGGCAGGGAGTGGATTACACGTGGAAAATTATTCCGGCGAGCAGCGTGTTTCGAACAATACCCGGTTTCTCGGAACACGGCCCGGCGATAAGCGGCTGCAACGCCGAAAATCGTAGATACAATAACGTAAATAATCGTTAGGTAAACAATAGCGTACCGTTGTTGCCCGTTCCGACGCTGCTTCCACGGCTTGTCAACTGTGCGCGTTATACGAGAAGCGAATTCCCGAAAATTGAAATTCCAGGAAAAAATCAGTGGGGATTTTTTCTTGAAAATCACGCGAATTGGCGTGCACTGTTCACGGTGGAAATACAAGATGGTTTAAATTGGATTATACGTATTTTCGATATCGGTTAGGCTCGATTACGCGTGAATTAGTATTATTATTAGCATTAGTGCACTGATACGGTGTGTATTGTATGTTAGTGTTAGTATAACATGCTCCGTAGGCTTTCGAGAATAGTGCGGACAGATGGAGCCACTGGTGCACTCTTCTTATCCCTATGTTTTCACGATTGCCAACTTACCAGCAGTGAACAGTGATTGATTTAATCTTTCACCGTTCAAAGTAGGTTTCAAAGTGTAGTTTCCGATTTTTCGAATTATTTTTGAGTAATTAATTATTTTATGTATTTCGAAAACATATTTGCAGTTATTTGCAACATTTACAAATACTCTAGCTTCTTGAGTGTGTATTTTTGAAAAAATACAATACAAGTTTCATTATGGCTGGATATACTTTGTGAAAACACCTTCTTGTGTTCGCAAAGATCTCTTCTTTGACGGAAACCACCAATGAATTTTGGAATTTTGGAATGAATTTTTGGCATTTGTAAAAATGTATGTATCACACGATTGAACCTTCGACTGTTTAGTTTAAAAGAAGATATTTCATGAAATAATAAGGGTTGGTGTACGATAAGTCCGGTAATCAGCTTTTCCTTGCTTTTAGGGATCGAGTGGCAAGTAATCGGCTTTGCTCCTTCAAAAAGGGGTATTTAGCGAACAAGGTGAAACGAAGTGTCGTAAAACGAAACAATAGACGTTTCGCAAACCTTTCGCAATTTTTCTCTTTTCTTTCTGAAAATTAATAATAATTTCTCAATCTCCTAAACCTTTTTAAACCAACAATTTATTATTATTAATATAAAGAATTCTCGATAACACAAGTCAAAAAATTTAGACGTGCTTCTATAGGGAAAGAACTTCGATAAAAATATCGATCAGCACTGTGAGTTATTCCACATTTTATTTCCAAAATTTCGTACAATTTTCAAAATTTTTAGATCCCTTAAATCAGCTATGCCTTATGAAATGATAAATTGCTATTAAAATGAAAATGTGACCCTACGTAGCTGTTTACCCTCGTCAAGAAATTCTCGATTACTTTTATTACACGTGCTGTAGTCGGACGTACGTTTCAGGCTGGCCTAGCCAGGAACAAAACAGAAGCAGAACGAAATTACGACTCAAAGCGACCGCGGAAGGCCGAAGTTATTCGAAGGGAGCATTCTTACGCGTGGCGTCGGTCGAATACGCGGAATATCTCGCGGCGGTAGGGAAGGAAAAATTAAGGGGGTCGCGAGAAGCAGCCACTTTGATTAAAGTATGTCGCGCGGTTTTAAGCGTTCCTCTGCTCGCGGCCCAGTTCCTTTCTTCCCGGTCTGAACGCGAAAGGGGATGAAACTTTTCGCTCGGGCTGGAATTTCGGAATTGCCAGCGCGAATGACAAACAGGAAGCCGCGAGGGTTGCTGCGGTCCAGGCTGACCTAGCTTTTGATCCTCACCTCCTGCTGCAAGACATCTCGGTTTATTATTAAACCGATCCTCCCTCGTGGAACGCGCGAGAAAAATGTTTCAAGAACGAAAAACTGATGGCTATCTTTTATCCGAATTAGCTTTCCTTAGCTTTTATTCAAAAGTTTTGGTAAAAACGTAAAATTCGAAGCTGCTTATTTATCGCAGACTAAATTAATACCTTTGAGTATTTTGTATAGTTAAAAAATAAAATTGTTTAGGTATTTTATAACATTGAAGTAACAATGACTGTATCGAAAAGTTATCTAATATTTCCAGTTTAGAGTGAATGACTTTACTAATTTTGGTACCACTCATAATCACCATACGTGTCACTAGTTATCCCTAGAATAGTTATGTTAACACTAAAATTACTGACCTGTATTATAATAAAAATAACCACATTTCTATTTCGCTAAAAATGAATTATTTCGTTAATTTTACTAAAGATACAAAAATTTTGGATAAAACATTCGAATTACTTTGTTAATTCTATCCTGAATCTATGATCGCAATTTATATAGTAATTCGAAGAATTATATACTTTATGGATAGATTTTCGTTGACAAATTATTTCACGTTTCAAAAACCACGTACGCGCATGTAACGCGTACTCGTAGTGAGTAGAGAAGAAAATATGGCTAGCCATTAAATCAACGGTGACACCACGAGACACGTGGGAATCCTTTCTATAGCCAGTCGTGACAAAGGATAGCGCAACAGGCGAATAATTACAGTTTCCTCGTTATTTTCCGTCGCGAATGCGGAGCAGAAAACTCGGTGAAACTTTTCTTACGTAACGACACGAGTCATTGTTCGTGACTCTTAACGAAACACGCGTGACGCGTTCGTTGAAGGCGTATCGGTTACGATTCGTGTGAACTTAAGAGGCAAGATGGCGGAATAGACGGCGAAGGAAAGTGATTGTCTCGTATAGATCTGCCTTTGGTATTTCTCTGGTAATTATATCGCTAATTACCGTTAAATTCTCGTACCATTAACGATACACTTTTTCCTACAGCTTCTTTCATGTAAATAATTTTAATTTTCTCCATTCGTAATATCCCTTTTAGGTTATGACGTTTCAATTAATCGAATCATTAACAGATGCAATTTAAGAGTGGAGAATATTTAATCGAAGAAGAGACTCGTTTATAGTGTAGCGACGTGCACCGATCGTTGATTAAAAATTTGTTGCGATGTGCATCGATTATTAATTAAAAATTTGTAGCGATGTACACCGATTATTAATTAAAAATTTCGAGGTTATGAGCCATTCTGTATTAGGAGATCGATATGTAGTTATAATTTAGGGATTTAATGATTCAATCGATTCCAGAATATTAAGTCGTGGAAGTATTTACGGATAAAATAGAAATTTTAGAAATATTTTATTTTAGATGTGGATTCCTAACCTGCAAATTTTTGAACAGTAGCGTGTATATATAAATGGTTGAATTCGATCATTTGGTATATTTGGTGCCATCGATAGCAAAGGTGTCCAAGCATGCACGTACCTTCATAACGGATTGTTTTCATTATCTGTGTTCCCTGAACTCGCCTAAAGGCCGAATCGCATCGATCAAACACGGTTCACAGTGTGACTGCGACACGTCGCTCTGACAAAGAATGATGGCGCGAGGAACCACGTGTGTGTCGTTCCTCCTCGTCCTTCTTCCACGCTTTCCCTCTCACGTGTCCAACTAGTTTATACAATTACTGTCCCGATTAACTTATTCACACCGATTCTCCGCCATTTTCCATTTTTATACATAAGAAATTTAAATTCCTTAAACACATAATAGCACTTTGCTCCAAATTCTATAGAATCTACCTAATACTAGGAAAATATCCTAAAACAACGGCATTTTCGGATCTTAGAAAGAATCCAAAATCAAAATTAAATCATTAGAAAATTTACGATTTCTTCTTATATTTTCCATATAATTTTACGTTAAATTTATAATTTTTAGGATCAAATTTCCTTTAGAGAATAATTCTCGTTGCATTTAAACCCGTTTTGAACACTAACCTCACTCTTGGAAGGAACCCAAAATCAAAATTAAATTTTCTTTATCTCCTATTACACTTTTAATACAATTTTACGTTAAATTTACAATTTTTGGGATCAAATTTCCTTTGGAGAACAATCCTAATTGCATTTAAACACATTTTGAACAGTAATCTTGCTCTTGGAAGGAACCGAAAATCAAAATTGACTGATCGGAGACTAAAAAAAAATGTGCAATTCATAAACTAAGAAATTTTCCGCCACTTCGGAGCGACATAAATCCTCCCCGCTGGGCAATCACAACAAAAGCTGGTAGTTGGAAATCGATGAAGGTCCGAGTGGTTCCAAGAGCAGCCGGAAGGATGGAGGGGAGCAGAAGGGCAGAATACAGAGGCGTGCAAAACGCGGTTTGCATTTCCGGCGTGGATAGAGGCCGCTCTTAGCTTTATATAATTGCGAGCTTTCATATTTGATGTTGCCAAGCGGTTCGCAGAGCCTCGCAGCCGTTGCCTTACACACGGCCCATTTCTAGCATTTTCAAGCAGCCCCACAGACTGCGCGGCGACCTGCAAACACCGGCTTGTTTGAAGCCGGGATTTACCGTGCGTTATTCCCGGATTTGCGGGAATCGTGCGCTCGCCCTTCAACCTCTCTCTCTCTCTTGCCCTGCAGCCAGATTTTTCAGCCCTGAGTACAGGCGTCCTCGTCTCTTTGCTTTTCCTTACCATCGCTTCCTCTATCGTGACTTAAATAAAATTCATCTCTAAATAAGCACCGTTAATTCCTGACTGATATGTAGGAATTTAAATTTAAGTTGGAGTTGGGTTAGACTGGGATAATTCGATTTCGTGTTATAACTAGGATTAGGCAGTTGACCGAACAGTTTCGGGTTAAATTCGAATTAAGTTTCTTAATTTTTTGGTCGTTTTCTTCTTCTTTGGTCGCTTCATGGACTGACTGGGGTTACTCTGTATCTTTGGGGTATATAGTTACTTTATATTTCCTGAAATAGTCTAGGTTAGGTTGAGGTTATGTTAACCATCGCTTGCTTTATCGCGACTTTAATAAAATTCATCTCTAAATAAGCACCGTTAATTCCTGACTAATAAGTAAGAACTTAAATTTAAGTTAGAGTTGGGTTAGATGAAGATAATTCCATTTCGTGTCATACGTATCGGATTAGGCTAGAATTATATTTCATTTTTCACATCGTTCAGTTGTCGAACAGCTTTGGGTCAGGATCGAATTAAGTTTCTTAATTTTTTGGTCGTTTTCTATGCTTCATGGGATCTGTTTGGCCACCGTCGATAATAACAGAAAGCGAAAGCCAGACTCTCGAAACTGGGAACTGGATTAAAAAAGCTGGAAAGCACGACACGGGGGTACCAGCGTCGTGTGGTCTCGCGAGAGGAAAAAGGAGAGGAAAGGAGAAACGCGAGCGTGTCGCCACTGCGTTTCGTAGATATGTATCCGTGGTGCTTTATGCGCATGCCCCAGTGTGTATGAGTGCGCGACCGTTGTTATATTCAAATTCAGTCACTTGGCTAGTCGGTGATTGTGCGTCGGCGAATATTCCAATATCCCGCGCGCCGGCCATATTGCAATTCTATTACCACGGGATTCCACGACCGGCATAAGTAGCAGCCGCCTGAGAATCTCTCCTCCTCTCCCGTCGGACCCCGTTTCCCTTTTGCATCGACAAATTGTTTAGGATTATTGCGAGATGATTTTACGCTCTGGGAGAACGTTTCGTTATGGAAAGAGTTCCAGGAGTATCTGCCGTCGTATCTTCCGCTTTTCGCACCTCTTCCTGAATGCTGATCGTATTGAAGGTGTACCCTTGTTTCCCAGCGATAATCCTGCAGATTTGCGAGGGTGTTAGTAACGTTGTTATACCTATTATAGTTTGAATCGCGCGAATGTTACGCTCTCTTTTCTATTTTCGAATGTCTTGCGCATCCGAGAAAATTTTTGGTTGGAGTCTAATGGATTGTCTCGAAAGAGTCTTGGAATTTTGAACGATTAGAATTAAAAATCGAGGATTTTTCGAAACGCTAACCTCGATTTTAGTATTGCAGAAAATCGAAATTCTTATGATTCTCTCTTCCCTCTGTATTATTTAATTTCCTTTCCATTAAATACTTTGTTCACTCGGAGAGGTTAAGAAAATTTTTAGTTAGTACAATGCACTATCTTAAGTTACAATTAAAATTAAAAACCAGGAATTTCTCGAAACGTTAATCTCGACGTACCTCATCGCTGCAAATCTTCGTTTCATCCCTTCGATCAGTTCCCCTCGATATCAACTTATTTCGCGAAGTAGTATAAAGCAAGAACTCGTCGCGTCTCGGGAATACCATCGATCCTCGTCGCGCCCATTGGAATATACAATTTCTACCTGATCAACATAACGCTGGTATCGAGACGCTGATCAATAACACCCCCCTCTGGCCAGCCCGGGCCACCCCCTCTGGAGTGAGAGAAAGAAAAGGGTGGGAAGCACAATAAAGTCTCATCGGTCATCCGAGGAATCAGGTTCTCCTCGATAGCTTGTTATTCCTCGGCGAAGAACAATGCAAATTGGTAGAGCAATTCGGATCAGAGTTTCTCGGTCGCGCTTCATCGAACCCATTATTAATACGGCTAATATTTACCGACGGGCTCAAAAGATCTTCGATGCCGGCCAACTTCTCTCATCCTCCTCCTCTTTCGCCAACTCCGGCGAGATACACCGCGTCTTCTCTGTTCCGAAGGATAGCACGGCCCGCGGGCGCAATATGACATTTAATTAAGAAACTTGGGCGAGCTCTCCGAGTGATATTTGAGGTAATTAAAAATGTATCCGTCGCGGTTCTTTGAGACAAGCCATTTTCATTGCTGCACAAAGGAGCCTCCCGGGGCTAATCTCTCCGATCCCCTCCCAGCTGGCGCTCTCTCTGCTCTTTTCTCGTCCACCCACACGCCGTTCGTTCCTCGTGCCTTGCACGAAATTGCCCGGGAGGTGACCGACGATGGGCCAGAGACAGAAACGCGCCGGAACGAACCGACCGAGAGAGATAAATAACCAGAGAGAGAAAGAAAGAGAGATAGCGGAACGCGAAACGCGGTTAGGTTAGAAAGGGACCGCTAGATGGAGACTGCGAGACGCCGAGAGAGGTTATGGCAGCGAGAGAAGGATAAAGAGACGAGTACAGGGATAAAGGAAGGAAGTATTCGCGAAAGAGAAGAAAAAACGTACTACCGGGGATGGAGAACCTGCGAGAGAGACAGAGGACTGGAAGAGGGTGTTGCGATCATGGAAGGGAGAACGTCGAGTGGAAATTCTTTTAATCGTTTGATAATCTCGTTTGAACCTGTCGTCTCTACCTTCTGTATCGCCGCTTTGTTTCCGAGGATTATCAACGATTCGTTTGTAATTTCTTTCGAGAACACCTGTCGGCTGATCGATTTCGTTCGAGACATCGAATCGCGATGAAAGTCCAGTTTGAGGTTAGGCGCGAGATCTCTATCGCTGTAATGGCCTCTAATTAAACGGATTAGAGAGATACGCTCGAATTTTATACCTCTGTTTCGCTGCAACAGGACGCAAATCGCAATGCGAGTACGATAATTAAGCGTAAAATCGCTTTTTATAAAAATAAGCTTCAATTTGTTAAAGTAAGCGGCTGGAATCGTTTTAATTATATCTCGTGCCGTGGTAATTAAGTATGCATTTAAAGTAGGCAACTGAAAGAGCAATTAATTTCAATACGCGTCTAAATCAGTGAATTGAGAGAACAACCGTGTACTTATTTCTCTTCGTTTTTCCAATCTAATTATTCGGAACCGTTGCGTAAACTGTTAAACATTCTTCGTGTCGATAAAAGCAAAGTTAAAGTTCTGTTAACCCTTTCCTTATTCATAATTCCCAATAGTAAGTTTTTTATTCGTGAACCATAGATCAAACTTTGCGAATGTGATGCCATGTTTTTAATAATTTCGGTTATTCGTTCATTTTATTCATTTTTTATAGTTTTGAAATATATGCGAAGTGACTTCTATCGTGTCATATGCACTTCGTGATTATTGGAAATTAAGTTTACATTAGTCCGGAATGTCTGTGCAGAATTTGGCCCTGAACGGATTAAATCTAGGTTAGAATTTATACTGGTATAAAAGTCTAATGATCTTCGCGAGACAAACGCAAACCGATTCCAAAAATTCCCCAGCTACGAAAAGTAACCACCGATCAAATCGTCAAAACTCCTAAAACAATTCGTAACCAACAAATTTCCATTAACATAACAAGAAAGCAGTGTTATCCACCCCGAAAGTATCAACCCCCGTATCAGGAAGGATCTTCCGTGAAGAAAATTCACGTAACACGAGGAATCGGAGAGAAACTGGCGGTAAGAATGCTGGCCTCGAGTCTCTCACCCATCAATCAGCGTTTCCTCCCAACCCAGCCACCCCCCGCTCTCCCCACCTACAGATTTAATTAATCGCTTAATTATTCGCAGCGCAGTAAATTATTCCGGCGACGAGACAGCGGACACGGGACCCGGCCGCTGGCCGCACACGCACACGCACGTGCACACACGCAAGACAACTAGCGCGACGGCGCGGTATTGGACGGCGGGAAATATCCAGGGCAGGGACAGAGACGCGCGTGTCGCGACGGCCGATGGTAGATACGGGAAAGATGAGCGCGCCGCTTCCGTGGAAGCGAGGACGGCCGTAATACGCGCGTTGCACACGGCCCGCCACCTCTCATCTGCATAACACCGGCGGACGCAGCCTCGACATGAATATTTACCGGTCATTTATAAGTGCTGCCACGCCGTTTATCGCGATTCGTCGCCGTGTCCCCCTCCGATCGCGGCCCGCCTCGGCCGCGATCGTTCCATGGATCTCGCAAGTCCCAGACTGTGTGTACCGGAAGCCCGATGCACCCCAGGAACCGCTCGCGTAACTTACCGTCGACCATCGCCGTCGCACGGCCGAGTTTACGGTGGACGGGGCCGCGGTTTATTGCCACGCCGAATCGTTACCTTCAACGCTCCGCGGATTTCTTCCACCTTTTTCCCATTACCCGCTATCGTCCATTCAGATTCGGTCTTCGTGGGACTTTTGGCATCGGTCGATCTCTTGGGAGTTGCGGTTTTTTTCTGGGGTCTTATCTTGGGTTTTTTTTTGGTTTTTGCGACGGTGTGGGTTCCGTGGATCTTAGGGTTAGGTCTTAGTTTTGGCGAATCGGTTTTGGGGGATTTTAAGGTTTCGTAAGACCTTTGGACCCTTGGAATTTTTGTCATATTTTGTTTTTCGTGGATCTCAGAAGTTTCTTGGGTCTTTTTAATATTACATTTGATTAATCGGTTTTAAGAGATTCCGAAGGTTTCCTGGGTCCTTTGGATCTTTGCAATTTTTGTGATATTCTAGATTCAATGGATTTTAGAGGCTTCTTGGGTCTTTGACGTTACTTTTCGAGAATCGGTTAAACGAGATTTCGATGGTTTCTTGGGTCTGCTGGATCTTTGGACCTTTAAAATTTTCTGATATTTTGGTTTTCGTGGATCATAGAGGTTCCTTGGGTCTCGTTAATGTTAGTTTCGGTGAATCGGTTTTAAGGGATCTCGAAGGTTTCGTGGGTCCTTTGGATCTTTGGAATTTTTTCGATATTCTGGTATTAGTGGATCTTAAAGGTTTCTCGAGTCCCTTGGATCCTTGCAATTTTGATCAATCGTTTTGCAATTATTCACACACGCGATACGCGAGGTACAAATACACACCACCGAGAAAAAGCAATTACTAGAACGAGATGAAGCGGAGGGTGATAAGAAATATGTAGAAAATTAATGAACCCCGACAAGAAGATAAACGCACGGTGATTTTGAAATCGTAGAAACGTATCTTCATAAACAGTGTTCCAAAGTAGAGCAACTTTGCTGCAACCGAAGATAAATTGCTGAATAATAAACGAGGGAACAAATGGGTCGCGTATAATTAATGACGCATACACGGGTTAACGTAAACTCGATGAACCGTTAAATCGTGAAACGCAGATTACGTGTTTATTAATTATTGACTTAACGAGCGTTTTGCCTTCGCCGAAACCGAGGTGTTGCCGCTGATCGAAATTCGAAGATATCGCATTCACCCTTTGCGATCCTATCTCGAGTGTGACTCGACATCAGAAAATTCTTACAAGATAAACTAAATACATTCTTAAAAATTTGTTTCTTCCGTTATTTATTTAAATCACCCCATTTCCCGATCGAAAAAAATTCCAAATAAAAAATTGAAAAGTATCGAGAGCTACTCGTAACAAAATTGAAATATAACTCGAACCCCGAAGTGTTAACCACTAAAACTAAAAGTAGTCTCCGTCTCTTTCTCTCTCTCTCTCTCTCTCTCTCTCCTTATTTCCTAAAAATTAACCAACACCTAATCCACCTCCTTAACAAAATCGCTCGAGTATTTCCCATCCCTCTTCACCTTCCTCCCACAAACGAATCGCATTCAAAGACACGTGGAAATCACACACACACACACAAAAAAGAAAAAGTTTCGAAACTAAATACACTTCTGCTCTTGTCTCTATTCGACAACCGGAAAAATCAACATTCGTTGGAAACATAACCGGAACGTGACCGGCGCGTATCGGGATGAATGGTACCGATGCGATGGGGTAAAAGTTTCGCGCGCCACCAACGACCACAGGAGTTTTTCATCCAGTTCGAGGCGGCTAATTTAATAAAACCGTGGGCTGCATGGGGTCTGCGGCGAGAAGGAAGACCGAGCGAGGATGGAGCAGAAGGAGAAATCGAAAGAGGCGGGGAAACCGGGCACAGCCAGGGGTGGCAACGACGGGGAGGAGGCAGAAGAGAGAGAGAGAGAGAGAGAGAGAGAGAGGAAGAGAGAATTTTTCATATGCTTACTTGCACAGAAATAATGAGCTTGTCCATAAATAAAGAATAGAAGCCGCCTCGCGGCGAATGGGTAATGAAGTCTCTCGTGGATAATTGTTATCGCTGGAAAAGCGTTGCCAGCGTTGCGTTTTCCGCGATGAAGCCAAACGAAACAACCCCCTGTTTGCCGTCCCTCTGCCCCCCTCTGCCCCCCTCTCGGCCTTTCCCGCCGTGTTCCTGTTCCCGACTCGGCTGGTATACAACCAGAGAACGCAGCACCGACACGCCGCCGCGAGGCCGCTTTGAACGCGATCGGCCATCGAAATTTCCGAAAGAATTCTGCCAGCGCAGCCTGATTTACGGACCTCGTTGCCTAACTATTTTCATTTGGCAGCGGGCAGGGCCGCGATTGGATAGTTTCGCGGTTTACAGTTGGGTTATAGGAATTTTAACCGATTCGATGGCCCTTGGTGATTCGCAGGATTTATGGGGTGCTATCCTTTGGCTATCTATATTTTTAGTTAAATAGCTTCGGCGCGATTACCTTCTTTATTTATTTATATGCGCGATGCAAATATGTGGATCGTGTATTTTGGAAGTGGTGTAATTCAATTTAAAAAAAAGAAAAAAGAAAAATGAGATATCGCATAATTTGTAATTAATTTAGTGTCCTTTTTCATTCCTTCGATACACGATTATCTTCTTTATTTCTTCGATTCACGATGTAAATATGTGGACCGTTTATTTTGGAAGTGGTGNAAAAAAAGAAAAATGAGATATCGCATAGTTTGTGATTAATTTGTTATAAAACGAATAATGATACAAAAGGAAAAAATGGATTTGCATTAGTTTCAAAATAAGCGGTAAAGTTGTAATATTATAGAAATGATCAGTAAGTTACATGTGTAACTTATATTAACACGAGTCATCCGATAATTTGTTTGTATATGTTTCCTAAATTTGTGCAGTTAAAATGGAATTCATAGTACATCGGTATAAACATAGATTGCTTCAGTAAAAAACAGAAAAGTTAGAAAAATTATTCGAATTTCGTTCTATTCATTTCAAAATACAATTATTCAAAGTAATCGAATTAGTTGCTTATTTTCTTCCGTTACCACTTTTCCAGGTATTATACTAATGACCGGAACAACTTCCGAAGGCCTGCACACTTCTCACGCCATCCCTCTATCGTCGCTTCGAGGAAGCTCGAGTTCCACCTAGCGCTAGAGCGTGAAATTCGTGTCCAACGCTCGTAAGCATTATCAGCACCGCTCTCGTTCTATAGGCTCGAGGGTCGAGAGTCACCTGACCAGTGACACGAAGGGTCCTCTAGTGTCGATTTATGTAAGGACGCATCGCGAGATCTACTCGTAATTCTCGTTGAAAGTCGGGCCTCTCCGTCTATGCGTTTATAGCGATTTCCCTTTAAATTGCCACGATTGACCCTCGAGAAATGGACGTTTAAACGGACAAGCTCGTTGACAATTTAGGGGAGGAGATTCTTAATCGTTTAAGTCTCTTATGGATATTTAGATGGACAAGTTTCGCCGAAATCTATGCGGATAAGCACATGGACATTTAGACGGACAAGTTCTTGGTTCTTTAAGCAGATTTTCTGGACATTTATGCGGACAGATTCTTGGTGGACACAAGTTTAGTGGACATTTAGACGGGCAAGGTTCTTGGCCATTTAAGCATTCTTTGAACATTTTACACGGACAGGTTCTTGGCCATTTAAGCATTTCCTTGGACATTTATACGAACAGATTCTTGGTCATTTAGACGGCCAAGCCCTTGACCACTTAAGCGGACAAGTTTCTTTGACATTTAGACGAAAATGTTTGTGGACATTTAAGCGGACATCGGTGTAATCACCGGTATAGTTTCTCGAGGAGGACACAAACCGAGCGAGCAAAGGAAGAAAAGAGAGCAGACCGATCCAGGGAGAGAGAGAGGGAGGTAGAGAAAGAGAGAGAAAGAGAGAGAGAGTGGGATCGTATCGGGTTAGCTGTCTCTGCTCGGTGTGCTTACTCTGCGCTTACCACTCCGTCTAGCTCCGAGGTATTTGATATTGACTTGCTGGAGCCTCGACTCTGAACTCCCGGGCTGCTGTAGGGAGTAACAGAGAGGGCGGGAGGGAGGGTCACCCCCTCCAGCCTTGGAGCGTTTAATTAAAAAGCTCTCTCTCTGTAGAGAAGGCTGGTCCCGTAGACTTGTAGCCGCGATATGCGCAGCCGATAGTCGACACATGGGTGATACCGGAAGCTCGGCTGCCGCGCTAAGTACACACCGGCCGGCCCTTACAAAGGAAATGGAATCCTTTACTTTCCGGATGAAATTAACTCGAAACTCGACGAGCCAGCCGGCTACCGTGATTATTTTAAGCTAGTCCACGGGATTTCGGGGATGACCGCGTACCCGGGGATGGCGATCGTGCATGAGAACTCTAGCAGTGGGGGAAACATCCTGCGCGATCGACACTAACTAGTTTTTCGTGCTGGAAAATTATAGGATTTCGTGGTTAGGAAGCTTCGATTTCATCGAAATTCAGAGAAACACAGGTCGATTCGTGAAACTGGAAACGGTGGAATATCTGGCAGGAGATTATAAATATAAAAATTGCCAGGTTTCACAGGGAGATATCAAAGTCAAATCAATTTTTGAATCTTCACTTGCGATTTAACGAAGTTTACCGACAATTAACGTAATATTCTATGCAGTGGAAATATGATCCATAGAAGCTAGGCTAATTATTGTAGGATTAACTATAATTCTACCGATCGTGTTACATTTGACACCCAGATAAAGCCCAAAATAATTCCAATCACCTAGGTCTAAGTAAAAATCAACGTTAATCTGTTATAAGAGTCCTTACAAACCTTCATCCCCAATTCTACCATTCTCTTTAAACGCTTTTCTCACCCCAATTAACACTCTGCTGATTAACCTCGAGTATACCGTTCTTCTTACCTCGAAGACTCGTATCATATCCGCGTGACTAGGTGTCAACAGCGTCATCTCCACCCTTAACCCTCTTTTACCTTCGTATCCTCCAAGTCACAACGATGCAACGCACGAATCAAACAAAAAAAAAGAAGAAAATACTTTCCAAGAATGAATTTTCGCGTTTTATCACTCAGAGCCAAAAAAGAACGAGTGTTATCGATACTCAGAATTGAAAACGTTAGAACCTACACAGGAAGGGACGTCTGGTACCCGGAAGCCTGGAGAAGAGTTGCATAGAGGTCCAGTGAAGGTCGATCGGGCGATTCGCGAAGGGTTATCGGCATGGACGCGGAAATGGCTGGGCTCGGCCTGTTTCCCGATCGACTTAATTGCCGGACGATACACGTGTACGCGGCGCGCTTAACGGCACCGCGGAAATTGCTTTTTCTACGACGCGGCCGAGGATGAGAACCCGTGAGAGCCGTCGTGTCCCCTGATAATCGCCATCTCCACCAACACAGCTGCCAGCGTAATGTCGCCTCGGTTGCACGCGAATCTCGGCTTAACGATTTCCCCGCGTCCGCCCGCGGAAAATCATTTCAGCACGCGTGAAGAAATGCCGTCCCGGAACCCGCCACTAACCCGGCACTAACCCGGCGCCGGGTTCCCAATAGTGTCAGCCCGACCTGCACATTTCATTCGTTCCGCCGAGCATTCCTCTGCTTTCGCCTCTGTATTATGTTGTAACTGTTCCCAGTTAAATCGACGCAAACTTGCCGCGAATTTTTCGATTCCAATACAAACATTACTCGAATACAGACGGAACTTACTATCCGTATGTTTATGGTTAGGGTTGAGATTTGGTTCGGTAACGATGTCGCGCGGAAATTGAAGAACGTTGTCAAGAATGACTTCGTTCGGAGTTAGGAGTACTTGCACGTGAGTTTTGCTGATTTAGGGTTGGAGTATAGACGAATGTCGACGAGTTGATATATTTCGCTGACGTGAATTTTCTTTAATCCTTTACACTTTGTTAAGTGTTACTTGAGATCAATTTTTGTCAAATGTATTCTTAAATCGAATTATATTCGACACTTTTTAATTTTTCGATTGCTAAACAAGAAAATAGAAAATTGAGAAGAAAAATAATTCTTTAAAAGTAATTCTAATTATAGGGTTAAAAGTGCGAATGTTATTATTTTATTTTCGGATCAAATCGAATGGGGCTAATATATTTACGAAAATATTCCAAAGATAGCAATCTTTTCCCAACACTTCTGTCNTTATTATTTTATTTTCGGATCAAATCGAATGGGGCTAATATATTTACGAAAATATTCCAAAGATAGCAATCTTTTCCCAACACTTCTGTCATCAACGTTCTATACATAGCTATTAATAACCTTCTACTCACTTTCTACTAAATTTGACTTAGCTGGTACAGTTATACGATTATAGCTTTTAATAACATTCTAGTAACCTTTATACTAAACTGCTACTCACCTTCTACTAAATTTGACTTACCTAACCCAGTTATACGATTATCCTCTGCCAAGATAGCGCTCGAAGGTTATCGGAAAGAGTCTGAAAATCGCGAGTATCGCTTGCTCGCATAGTAAAGTATCTCGATAGTAACCGAGAATCACTCGGACCAACGAAAACGGCGAGGAGCACGGTGTTTTTCATCTGCGATTACCCGCGTAGCCTGTTTCTTGCCGGAACGAAATTGTAGATGGCGTGGCGTGCGCCGGCGCGTGAACGCACGTCTCCTAGCGTGTCCGTGGGGCTAAATGATACAGGATGGCGAAACGACGCGGAGGAACGCGAGGCTTTCCATCTGTTTCGCCCGTTCCCGCGACGTACGCCTTCTCCCCGGCGAGAGAGTACGACGAACCTGGTGTAACTGATGAAATTTAGAAATGAATTATTCATTTAATCGCTCCACGGACAATTTACCTCGCGAACGCTTGCCTCCGCCGTCCGGGCGAGGATCGGTTTGAGAAACCTGCCGAGTTTCACCGTTTACCCGTCGTGAAACTGCCGCTGCGACGAGTTTTTACTGTTACAGTTCGCAACTCTCTTTTTTTCCGTCACCGTTATCGCGCGGTCCCGATTTTTGGCAGCTCGAGCATCCTAATATACGTCGAGTTATTTAGAACTAGTTTGTTTGGAAGAAACGAACCTCGAGTTAGACGATTTTTACTCTCTTTCAACGAATTCACGGAGGTACATTTAATTACGAATTATTCTTCTCCCATTCGTTCGAATTATTTATGATTTCGACATGAACAAGTCTATTTATTCTGGAATATATCTAGTCTGTATTACACGTGGCTGTTCTGTTCTTACCGTGCTACAAGTTCCCTTTTTCGTCGTCATTATGAAAGTGGTCTAAGTCGAGATTTTTTTAAATTTTAATTTCATGAAATGTAATCCGTTAAATATCCCGAAACAAAAAATATACGATTTGGACAGGTAATTATAGGTACATATATATCGTAATAGAAAGTAATTAGTCCAAACACCAGTAAGATGACGACACAAATCGATCTTTTGGCAGAATACAAACGTATGTACTACATGTATACTCAACGATTTATACTCGAATTATTTCAGTGGCCCGAGTATCGACATGTTCGGATCCGTTACATTTATTTATAAGCCGCGGAATGCAGAGTTGCATAAAGCTCGCAGAGAAACGTAGAAGTCACTTGTGACGTAATTCCGGATCAGTGTCTCTACGTTAGAGGATTAATAATTCAAGAGGTTTATTTTAAACCGGACAAATTGGATACTCTTGCTTGTATGCATGTTATGCTTCTATATAGCGTAGAATGCGAGGAATGTCTAATTCCTTCTGCATTCTTTACTAGCTGATTTACCAGAAGTAATTTCTGTTGTGTAACAGTAAAACCCTAGCTGTGTATCTATCAGCCTTCGCGGTGTCTTAATAAAGGCGACATTCCAATAAACATAACCGTTAAGATGATAACCGTGAGTTAGAAGTTCGTGTATCTAGATATAGGTGTGACATCTAGTGGACGGTTCGCATTTTGAGTTTTTTTTATTTTTCCCATTCACTTTAACCCAATTACTAACACGTTTGTGTTTTGTAAAAAAGAATTATGAAAGTAATACCACTACGCGTGATTTATTAAATCAAAGAATTCTAATAATAACAACACCGACGCTATTTCTTTTTCATACCAGCTCGTGGATTACCGAAATTTAATTACCGAAATTCCAGAGAAATATGCTTCATTTTCCGAAGCGAAGAACGGAGACGCGTGTAATTTTAATTCGAATTAAAATCCGAATTATCGCGTCGCGTGTCATCGCCTTGAAAATTTCTAATTTAAGGAGGATGAGTATTACGCATTGACAGATATTTACGCGTGTGAAAAATTCTCGCAGTACCTAACGTTTATTGCAAAATTATCGGTCGGCACACGGTATGCCGGGTTATTATAGAGCGTACGGTATACTTGGATGGCTGGTACGTCAATTGTGCCTCCCTGGCTTCTCTAATTCAGCAAGGATTTCCTGAAAGAGCGTAGACCAAATACGTCGGCGGAATTAAAACCGCAGGAGCAAATGATAGACTATAATGATCCGACCGGGAGCACGTTTCAATTATCTCTGATTAGAGAAACCGCGTAAACTGACTTAGGACGCGGAAGAGGAGAAGAAAAAGGCGAGGAAGCGTGCTGGCGCGTGTACGCAACGCGTGCATGTGCAACGAGGATCGCAGGCGACCAGAACAGCCGGGTCACGCGATGAGAGAAACGTTTTTCCCGTAAATGGGAACGAGACCGACGTCTGTTATACTCCCGGCTAGAAGGTTCCTGTTCTAATCAGACCGTGGTTTTATTGCAGCTTTGCGGAGAATTTCGAACTTCACGAGCCGTTTGCGCCGTGACGCTAGCTGAACTTGAGGAAAAAAAAGCATCGTAATCCGTTTCTCCGGTAAATTTGTGACGGATTCGCGGTCGCGATCCTCCTCTAATTGTTAATTGCACGTAACACGGCGGCGTGATTATGTAGCGGCTTCTGAAGAACAAGATGGCCGTTTATCACGTGCAGATATGGCGCCTGAAATAATGAGGTGCTTCATAGAATCTGATTCACCGAGTAAGATGAATGAAACTCCAGGGTGTAACGTACTATACGCTAAAAACGTATCGCTAGAAGTTTCTAAATATACCTTGCGCACTACCTGTCTGGAAAATTGCCGATCTTGAATTTTCTGCGTCGACTTTCCTTGCGGAAAATTACGTTCTACTATCTTAGTTAGTCTTAGTTAGCTTCTATGACAACAGAGAAATCCATGGATACTCTATTTCTCAATATCCATACTCAAAATTTCGTAACCTTAACCTCTTCTATTCAATAAACACCAACGATTAGTCATTATCGACGATAATATATAAACAAGGTTACAATTACTACGAAAAAAACGATATTCTTTTACCAATATAATTTCTTGACATTCTACGAATTTTAGTAATTAATAAGTATCGACACTTTCGACTAATATCCTGGCGAGTTAAAAAAGCGACACAAATAAAAGACTGAAATTCATGCAATAAATTCGCGAGATTCTACATGAATTTTGGCATTATTCGGGACTATTCGTTCCATCAAACGTCAAGATGCAAATCTCAAAAGTGAGAAGAATTCTTACCCACTGTTTATAGAAGTTGTTGATACTAACACTCGGCTGAAGCTCGGCGAACATCCGGAATGGAGGGCCGCAGATCTGGGAAACGGAAATCCGAGACGAGAGCGAGAAAGAGAGAGAGAGAGAGAGAGAGAGAGAGATAGAAAAGAGAGGAGGGAGGGAAGAAAATAAATCGGAATGATCTCCGCGCCGTGGCGGCCTCTATAGTTACTTGTAATTGGCTCCGTGAGAGAGCGCGTCTGCGGCCGATGATTGTCGCCAACTGGTCGATATACATCACGCGAAAGACACGGATGCGCACGCGCGCGAGCTGCCTCCGGTCTAAAAGGACCCGAAACGAGGAAGAGAGAAGAGAAGGGCCTGGAAACGTGCGCCGGTGGAAGATAGCGCTGACAAGCGGCCACCGGGGCCCTCGCGTGCAGCCAACCTTTCTTCTTCGGCTCATTCTACGCCTGCACCCTTCCCAGGCCTCCGTTTCCATCTTTAAAACGACCATCCACAGCCGATACCTTCTTTCCGAGATACACACACTCTGGCACGAATCCCAGTCGTCACCACTAATTTGGTGTCGATGCTGCTTTTCGATCGCTCCTCGGTTTAAGGCCTCGTCCGCTGCTTTCGCGACATTCCTTATCGTCGTTGATTTGTGGACGATGCAATATACGCGAATTTCTAATATAACACCGCGATTATAGATCTATGGAATCCTGAATCTTCGTTTCTTGTTTAGTTTAACTTAGTTTAGTTTGGTAGCGCGTAGCTTTACGAAGGTACAAAGGCCAATCGGGAAACTTTGGACGATGAAGTTGCTGCGCTGAATTTCTATTTATCTATGTGTTATCCTTTTTCTTTTTTAAATTTAAGTAGCTATTTTATGGTAATTGACAACTAAGGCTAGAATGTATCAGACCCTTAGTGTTATGCTAAAGGAAATGTCAGGAAACGTGTGTATGGTGGGAAAGAAATATAAGAAGAGGAACACTGCTTTGTATAAAGTTAGTTGAAAGACGGTATATCATTAATTCGCGGTAGTAATTTACTCGTTTAATCGGAGTTGCCGGTTTAATCGGATTGGGTTAGAAGGATCGAAGGAGACACGGCTAAACCGAATCTCGGGACACGGTGTTCCGACAATTCTTCCTCGTTGCGACACGCGTCGGTCGCTTTCCCTTTGAACGCGTAGGTCTTGGCGAAAATCTCACGGGAAACGCCGACAGAGGGAGAAAAAAGGAAAAAAAGAAAAAGGCGAACATACCGACTTGCACGCGCGAGCAGGAACACCGGTGCACATGGTGAAATTTCAATCGGGGCGAGCCGTTACGCGGCTGCGATACCGCATGAGACACCTTTTTTCAGCTCGTCAGCATCGGTGCCATGTACGTAGTGGATGTCGGCGTCGGCGAGGACACGTCTCGGACCGGCGCTGCGGTGTCGCCAAGACGCATTGCGCGTCGCGCTATCGGCAAAAAGGCCGGCTTTCCAATTGAATTTATTCGCCTAACGAGTGTAGATTCCGTCGCGCCGGCTATGGCCGGGACAAATGGCGCGCATCGCGCGGCCGCGTGTAGCCGGAACCAGAGAATTCCGTTACCCAGTGGAAAGCGTCGGGAATTGCCGGTGACAACGTTACGAGCTGAATCGAGCAGACCGAAGGGACCGATTCAATTTGCGTTCGTTCCTGTTCACTTGAAATTCCAGATCCATCTCCTCTCCTCCGGCCTCTGTTGCGTTTCACCGGCAGCGTTTGTGTTTAAATTATTTAACCAACGTTAGAACAACGTTACTCGTGTTTCTCCCCTTTTCGGGCTTGTTAATGCATTGCTTGACGATCAATACCGTGTCTTGAGAAAATTGATCTTTGTTTTAGCGTATTTCCTGGTATTTGAGAAATGGGATGTATGTTTTGTCAGAAGGGTTGAATTTACCTTAACCTATAAAAATTGTAAGTTATATTATCCTTAAATAATATTTTATTATTACTAATAGCACTACATCCAGAAAAACCGCGATTTCCCATCGATGCCTTTCATATAAATGGACCGTTTATTTTGAAGCGGTGTAAGTCTACGTTCTTAATTTCCATTGTTCATTGTACCTTAACCTAACCGCAAATCGTGTAATACCTCATTTCTAATTAAAAAAAAAAAGGTACACTTGCACCGCTTTAAATATAAACGACCCAAATGATAAGTTAAATTACCCCCATTCAAACAACATCCATAAGAAACCTCCATGATACTTCGAAGCATTACTATACCAGGATAAGTTAACAACACATTGCGATTTCGACACTGGACCACGGAGCTGATCTCTCAGCGATTCGGTGTTAATGGCCTAACTGGGAAGAAGATCAGGGTAAACAGGAAGTCGGGAGAGGGCGAAAGAGGGAGATGGAGAGTTCCGTCATAGAGGAGAGGTTAACCCACGCGTGTCCGGTTGCGCGGTCCCGCGATCCCCGTGGTTGCATCGTTTGCCCAGTCACAGAGAGAGCTGCATTACGTATGGCGATTGCGTCAGGGTGATATCGTCATCGGACAGGGCGAACACGACTTTAGCCTTCTCGGCCGGGGACACGAGCGAGGAGAGCAGAGGTGCGTGTCCCGACACGGCTTGCCCATTAGGTGGACCCGCCGCGCCATCAGATTAGATTCCGTTTCGTTCGCCGTTCGTCCGCAACAATGCCAGTGAACCGCGATGCATCGCCGGAACGGCGACGTTCCGGCTAACACGCTTCCTGGATTCGTGAATCCCCGACCCGGCTGGCCCCGTTCCAACACGCATCCCCTCGGCTCTGACCCCTGGGCCCTTTCCCCATTTTGCCCATTTTTCTCTACGTCATACCTATTTTTTACTTTTATTTTTATTTCTTTTATTCCTATTCTTTATTTTTATTTTTATTCCTCTTATTCCCATTCTTTATTTTTATTTTTATTCCTTTTATCCCTATATTTTATTTTTATTCCTTTTATTCCTACTTCTTATTTTTATTTTTATTCCTTTTATCCTAATTTTTTATTTTTATTCCTTTTATTCCTATTTCTTATTTTTATTTTTATTTCTTTTATCCCAATTTTCTTATTTTTATTTTTATTCCCTTTATTCCTATTTTTTATTTTTATTCCTATTCCTTTTATTCCTACTTTTTATTTTTATTCCTTTTATTCTTATTTTTCTCTTTTTATTCCTTGCTTCACGTTTTTGGTGTACTTTGCTTTTAGATACGAGAAGGATATAATTGGGTACACAGTTCTTTTAGTAACTTCGGTGATTTGTAACGTCTAATAGGGGATCGAAGAAACGGTGATTCTTAGCGACGAGTCGAAGTATGAATTGCTCAGGCGAATTTTCGTAATTCCAGGGTTTCTATAATCGGATGAAACGCTTCCCTTTCTCTTTCTTTCAACGTTCCCAACATTTCCTCGTTTCTCGGCATAAATATTGATTACGAGTCGTTACCACGAGGAATTGCGATTCCAGGCTTGCATTTCTGGTTGATATAGACATTAAGGAAACTTGTTTTCAGTAACGTGTTACTGGTTTTCACCGGGTTTGTTTTAATCAATCAAATACGTATAAATGGTTTAATGAATACAAGCAACGAAGCACGGTAATTAAATAGTACGACTCGAGTTTGGTTTCCAGTGACCTTGAACACTTAACCTATTTCGAGTTAATTATATCGATATACGACACGAGATTATTATATTGCCGTCGCGATGGAGCTAATAAAACGAACCAATCAAAATAAACAAAAAAAGAAAAAAGAAAAATAACGAAAGGTAGCAACGATAATTAAAACGACTAAGCATTGTTTAATACAGTACAAAGTACACAGTGTGAATAGATATTCAAAAATGTAACAACACGACTGATATTGTAGAAAAATTAGTTGGCAAC
>NIJG01000019.1:775408-929983 GCA_002201625.1 Euglossa dilemma | reverse complement strand
AAAGATCTTTAAAAATTTCTTGCCAGAAAATTCAAATATAATTTCGCGAAAAATTTATAATTCGGGAATTTGAGATTTTCATAAAGTTCAATATGCTCGAACATCTTCCTCTCATTCCAGTAAATTTATTTCCGAGGTGAAAATAGGAAAAGGACGACCCATCTCTGCAAAGGCTTCTAACAGGCAGCCGCTAATTCTTGCGTATAAGAAAATAACGTGGAAAATGAGCCAGAAAATGAACCACAATGTAGAAGAATTAAGATAATGAGTAAAATCTCATTAGTTGGAACTCAGCATGGAATATAGTTTTTCATACTGATAATGAAAATGTTTTACTCATAGGAAAATTGCTCATCACACGGCATTATTATTGTAGAATCTCATTTACGCGGGATAATGAAGCTTCTTAAAAATCGGGTAACCGAGAAACGTAGATAACCTAAGAAAAATTAGTATCTCTGAAATTATAGAGTCGGAGTAACGCTAATTCAGCCTTTTACCAACTTTTACGAACGACGTATCCGTGTAAATTGCGGAATATTCATCATCGAATGCGTGTGCAGGATTATATTTATAATTAACTCAGTTCAATAGAAGTGTTCGCGAAGTGTGTAGCTGTTATCAGTCACGAGAGACTTACTATGGTAATTAACCGGTAATGAGGATTGGTTCGGTACGTCGAGCGAATAAATAAAATCCTATAGATACGTATACGAATGCGCATATATAGCAAAGGAGGGAACGAACGGAGAAAAGGTTTTAATGGAATATAAATCTTGGAAATAAGCGGGGGTGGAGTGCATTCATTGTCGAGTGCGTGGTCAAGATTCATTTGTAACAGCATTTATTGTTCCTCCAATGCATTTTATCCGTGGTCGATGAAGATATGGTCGAGAATGGAAAAGAAGGGTCGTAATTAAGGGTAAATAAGGGTCGTAATTTATATTTCAGTACACCCTCCTTTTTTTCATTAATTTTAGATACAAACAAATTTTTCCAAACGACTTAATTTGAGATGTACAAGTCGTTTCCTTTGTAATTAAATAAAATACAGTGTTAAATTAATTAATTTAATGCAATTCAACTTTTATTATAATTCTTAATGAAAGGAAAAGAGCGATACGTGGGGGAGAACCAGATACAGATGGAAAAGTTCAGTGCTTATTGACAACAATCATAAAAGGTTGACACAGAATGTATAAGTAAGAACTCGTCTAACGTAAAGTAAGTATTAACCGGTTATATTACAGATAGCTATTACAGATAAATAGCTAGTAGGTGGAACGACTCCAGGTTGCTAAAAATGTTACATTCAGTGCTAAAAATAATTCTAAAAAAAGAATTCTATTTTCTTTACCACATTCCGATTAAAAAATCCGGTTAATTCGAATAATTCAACGTTATACGTATTATATTTATTATAAACTTCCTCTCTATTGCTATTCATTTATCACGTGACAAAAATAATCGAATATCGTTAATTATCATTAACTATGAGTATTTCAAAGATGTCACAAGGAATATTTGAAAATACCGAAATAAATATCTCGAAATATTGAATTTTAACTGGGAAAAGGTATACCATAGTCTCAAACGGGGCTTATTTTTTAAATTTAGCATATAATTGAATATTATTAAAATAAACGGCGTTACTGGATAACCCAAATTCCTAATTAGGTATTCGGAGCGCTTACTCACCGCGCATATAAATTACGAAGTTGCAATTTCGCCATAAAATCACTAAATTGAATCGGCGTATCAAATGCTCTCATCAAGGATGATTAACCGAATCATTAAAGGACATTGACGCTCCGATATGTGCCATGTGCAAGCGACGAGTGTTGTACGGATTCGCGTGTGTTGTACAGACGGATAAGTGCGCGCGATGCTACCCTATAATCCGCAGATTATACCCCGGAAGAGCGAATCATTGGCTAATACCCGTGCATACCGATTTAGCACGACATTTTCCAAATCCACGCATTCTGCTTTCACGCGATTTCGAAAATTTTTCTCCAAATTCTCCCTTCGCTGACGACACTTGGACGATTATTAAATCTACTTGATTATAGATGAAGCTTCAAGCTTAATTATTAATTCATTATACATTAATTCACTATTCAAGCTAATTACTAAAATAGAAGAAGCTTCAATTTAATGAAATAATAGAATAAAACCAATTATTATTTCAGATGAATTGGAATTTTAGAAAACTTTTAATAAACTTCTCTTTAATACAATTAAAACTTGTAAAAAATTACTTGTGTTTAATTTTTATAGCATTTACATGTCACTAAAATTTTCTACGAAATTTCTAATTACTCTGCCTTAGAGTAATTTATCTTTTATGTAAATACATAACAAAAACGTGTTTCATTGTATATGAAAAACGATATCTCGTCAAAATTTTTGTAAGAGATTCGTTGTAATTTTTTGACTTAGTTTTAGGTCATGTCACGATTTCTAATTTATTTTCTTCATTACAATTTATCTTTTATGTAAATACATAACAAAAACGTGTTTCATTGTATATGAAAAACGATATCTCGTCAAAATTTTTGTAAGAGATTCGTTGTAATTTTTTGACTTAGTTTTAGGTCATGTCACGATTTCCAATTTATTTTCTTCATTACATTACTACAGTATTTTGTATGAAAACCAAGGATAGGAGTATGCGCAACACGGAATAGGTATAAAATAGTGTAGGCTCGTTTGCACAATCCCAGGGCAACGCTCCGCGCCCTCTTCTTCATAATTTCTTTACAGCGCTTCATAACGAGACGCGTCAGCCTGTTTAAAGCTGTTTCCAAGCGTTACGACCAATCCGCGAGCTTTTTACCCGGCGGAACGATACCGCCGAGAACTGTTTCCGTGTTCGCTGGTGGACCACCAGCGAGAGGATTATCTCGGAATGGCACCGGTCCTATGCGCCTCTAAGTATCCGCCCTGTACAATCGGCTTTGACAACGGCAAAACAGCTAGTACACTTTGATAACGCGAATCTATATACCCGATATCCAAGGCAAAACGCTTATCGAATCCGAATACTTTCTTCGCGAGTAATATTTAATCGTTGCTTGATAATTCGAACACGTGGTTTTCGCAGATAACCTAAAAATTCTACATTCGTTTAATAACCTTCGTTTCATAGTTAGGTTCAAGCGAGCTTTGGATTAAGTACACTTATTTCTTAATTTATTCATTTATCGTCGTAAATTATTTCTAATTATTTGTATTCGTAATTTCGTAATTACTAAATTACACGTAGCAAATATTCATTTTACCAGTAGCAACAGCCTTTCGCAAAAATCTCGAAAACTGACATCCGTGCGTCTGTTATATACAAAGGAAAAAATCTCGAAAACCAAGATCTAAGCGTTTGTTACATATAAAGAAAAAATCTCAAAAACCGAGATCTGAGCGTCTGTTATACACAAAGAAAAAATCTCGAAGACCGAGATCTGAGCGTCTGTTATAAACAAACGAAAAAATAATTAAAAACATGGACTTCTGAATTTCTGAACAAAGTCCAAGATTTTGCACGGAAATCTATGACGAGGTATTTCAGATCTCGAGCAAGTTGCAGAGTATTTGGTCGGGAAAGCGAGGAGCCTAGCGGTTTTCTTTCCGCCCGAAGGCGCGTAAAAGAAGTTGCCATTCTCGTTGGCCGCTTTAGTCTCGGTTCATTCGATACTGTAATGTCGTCATCGTCCGGTAATGACCAGGATCGCGGCGGCTTCGGTGCCGGTGAAACCGCGCACGCGCGGATTGATAGTTCGTAGTTAGCAACGGGCCCCGTTCCCCCACCACCTTCTGGGCCCGCAGGACAAGCGTGTCGAGGCGACGCTCTCTCACGACCTCGCGATCGATGCGACACTTCCCCGTGGATCCTAATAGACCAGCCGGTAATCCGCGGCTAATAACCGCTTCGGTCTTTGCCCTTTCCTGGACCACCGGCAGTAAAATCGCCCGAGTCTCCTTGCGAACAGGCCCTGATCCTCGCCAGTTCACGTCCATGCACTCTCTACGCGAGAATTGTCAACCGAGTTCCTGTAGTTTAGAGGTGACTGACTCGAGGCCGGTGGGAGAACACGCGAAGAATGGCGAGTCCAGCGAATACGAGAGTTTGCGCAGGAACGTTAGATGGGCAACCAAAAGATCGTTTTTCCGAAATAAAAATACAGATAGCACTCATACAGTACGGTATCTTATAACACGGTAAAATAAATTGCGGAAACCTTTGTACAACACTGAACTTTTACAGCAATTTTAATATAATTTTTGATTAACACGTTTAAAAATTAAATTATCTTAAAATAATGACGAGAGAAGAAGAGTATTAAGATTTGCGAAATCTACAATGACCTTATAAGATCCAGTAAACAACCAAAATTGGTTTCTTTAAAGATGTTAGAAGGTAGAAAAAATGTAAATGAAGAAAAAGGTTCTAAAAATAACACGAATCTGTAAGAAGATAATGTTACCCTGCATCGGGATCTATTTTTCTTCAAGTTAAAGGGTTCCACGAACTAGGCTGGATGACGCGAGGGCTGACGTCACCGAACGGTATAAGGCCCCTTCTGAGAGACCCAAATGACACTTCTTCCGAATCGATCGCGCTACTTAGATCACAAACAATTCTGACATTAGAATTTTGAATAAATGATCTTAATTGAACGCAAGAGCGGATTTTTCAGGAACCCGTTTCCCTTGATCCCCGAGCTGTTATTTCCCCGGTAACGAGCTCTTCTCGAGGGAGAATGCAACCAGTGGAAGTTCACGCGAGTCGGACGGAGGATCGAGCTAGGTCGCGCGAACAGGTGGCAATTTGCATCGGATGGAAAAAATGAGGAAGGGCTGAATCGAGGCTCCGCCGGCCGGTATGCGCGAAATGCCGAGCGTGGCTGCACGCACTGCCCGGAATGTCAGTGGACGGGATTCCTCGTCCACGATTTCTCTCCGGCCTTCTCCCAGCATCCCTCCTGCACAAGATGTACAAGCTTCCAGCACCCCGTGAATCGTAGAAGCCACTTCCGTCGCTCTGTGAATTATCGCGGACTGCCCGCGCGAAAATTCGCGCTGTTTTGTCACTGCGAAACCTGTCTCGATTATATTTCCGATTTACCGCGTAGACTAAAATTTAAATACTATATAGCAATATCGTTTGATCCTCTGCACTTCGAATTGTATTACAATTTTATTATCTGCAGCTCTCGAGATTTACTTTGGTCAAGAAATAGGGCAATTTTGTTTACGCTGTTGTTGTATTTTGCAATTTTCAAGCGTATGATGTCTCTTGAAATGACGTTCCGGATGTCGATGTAAGAGTGCAAGGGTTGATATCAAGTGACCGCGAAGATTTAGGTTATAGGGATAATACGATATAGCCTCTACCCTAAGGATTCTTTAAAAATTCGTAGAAAATGTTTGAGAGAAGATAACCGTGTAAATTTTTTACCAATTTTATTTTTATCTTTAATCTACATGTAAAAAAATTTATATAAAGAAATACCCGGAACTAAATCGTGAATTAATTATCTGTGAAATGAAGTGGATCTTGTGGAACAGTGGATAGGGTAAATCTGCAAAGGGTAAAAAATGTGGCGAACAAAGGCAAACAATGCGAATAAATTCAAAGAAAAATAAAGTTGAAAATAATAGATAAAGAAAAATTGTCCCTAAAACGGTAATTCAGAAATTGTATCCAAATTAGGACGTAAAAGTATGGGTAATTTTTAATTTCGATCCTCAGAATCTGATTAAATGGCGACCAAGAGTCTCCTCTTGAATACAAATGAACAATTCCACTGTATTTAATATTTATTCGATAAGATAAACTACTTAATCCACCTATATATAGCGCGATATAATTACACCACTCGGAAGACAGCTTCAAAAACCTAAATCCGAGCGGAGGAAGAAGCGAAACTTCTTGTCTCGCGTGGATATCAAAGATATCTGACATCTCGGCCTAACTCGTCCGCAAAATCGGTCCACGTATCTCGCTTCCAGCTTTCACATCCGTCTTCGACTATCTTCAGCGGTGCACGCGCTAAAACCTAGCAGCGATCGCGACAAGGCTGGAAGAGTAGCGAGTCCATTAGCGTTATTCCAGCATCATTGACCCCTAAAAAGCCCTCCTTCTCTCTCTCTCTCTCTCTGGATCGGCAAAAACCGCGGGGCTTAAAATCATATAGCTCGCGCGGTGCTTAGGCGACGTCAGGTTTCCGGAGAAACAGATGTCCGAACGAAAGCGAGCGAGTGGCTAATTGACTAACGAGGTATTCGCGGCTCGTACACGTCGTCCATCAGCCGTCACCGAGGAAATATCGAGAGGTTGGGCGTCGGGGATAAAGGAAAAAGGAGCGGAGATAGGAGAAAGAGGAGAGAGGAGAGAGGAGAAGAAAAAGAGGCTGGCGTACGGAAGAGAGGAACGCGAAGATGGGCGCGATCCGGTTCGAGTAGCGCGCACCGCTGGCCAGGAGAAGCTGGTCCTGTTGGTTTTAATGTAATCGAGCCGGGCGTCCTTTATCATCGCGAGAAAAAATGTCCATTTAATCACGGCGTTTCCCGACGTGGGGTCCATGCGCACCCCTCCGGCGCGCCGCCTCGAGAATCATTTCGATATTAATGGCGGACGGTTTGACCACGTAATATGAGGAATCGTTGGCGCGCGCGTATAATATCACTCGGCCGTGCCAACTCGCTCGAGGAACACGCATCTTACACGGTCCAGCATGACAAATTAATCGTCTACTTCGCCAGCGTCTCCCGTACCATCCACTCGATCCCATAGTGCCCATGGTAGGGATGAAATTTACCGAATTGCTTCGAAGAATATCGTCTCGCGACGATGACATCGAATGGTACCCTCGGTTGTCAATTTTGTCAATTTTCTCGGAGAATAGAGAGGTCGTAAGGTAAATCGATTGGATTAGGAGTTCATTGAATATCTGTAGGATTATGGACGCACTATTTACGATTACAATCAGTGTCACGATCATCTAGTGACACGTCGACTCCTCGTATGCATCCATTCACATCCGCCCCCATAAAAAATCGAAATAATTGCCCGTGACAATCTGACAGAGGTTTAGAAGACAGGACCCTCACTCTAGTCTCGGATAGACAGGGTCACAACCCTTGCCAATGTTGTTCCCACTTTCATCGAGGTTAGGTGATAGGATTTTACACAGTTGGGTAGATAAGATTTTTCACACGGAATATAAGCAGTGCAAACGAAGCGCTATATTATTCGCATAATCGCTTCTCGCTATAAATTCGAAGATCAAGTCTCAATAAGTAAGTCGCCCTAAGCAACAAAGATCGGAATTCCAATTTCCATAGATAGTCAGTACCAACTTTACGATTGCAACTTACAGGCGTCGCATCGAATACACGCATAACTAAACTAGCTTTTCTCGATTACCGACTCGGTGATGCTTAAAATTTCGCGAAATTTGCGACGCAACGGGTCACGGTTCGCTATCCGCGGTAGAAAATCCGATGGTATTTTTGCCCGGTAATCTCGCGGACCAATCATCGGCAATCACAGTGCCAAATAGAAGATGACGGTGGAGCGGTGCTGGAGTCGGAGTTATTGCGAGTGCCCGTTACAAAGTCGGCAATTATCGAGGAGGAGTGGCCTCGGCCGACCTCTTTGAAAAGGCGCGTTGCTCGATGTCCTCTCCGGCGTCACGATGGATGCACCCGTGGTATGCCGTTGGATGTCACGGGGACTGGGCTGCGGCAGGTCTCGCGGAAGGTTAATTTCACCGCGATAAGATCGTACCAGCGGATTACGCGGCGGAACACGTTTGAACACCTGTAACGAACGTGATTTTCTTACCAACCTTTCGTCCGAGGCTGGCCGTACGGTTTTTCCTCGAGCTGTTCGAGTTACTCGACACGCCTGCTCCCCGCGATACCAGCAGACGAGCACCAGGACCTCTCGCCGATTCTTTCTCGACACGCCGCGCCGATTTCAGGTTCCGCCATTCGGGTTAACGACTCCGCCGTAGTCCAGCGGTCTGCGCGCTTATCGATTACATCTTGATTAGCAAAACCAATCGACCGTGCCAGACTCTGCTCCGCGAGCATTGCAAATCCCCGGCGATCCAACTGCCAACCATTTAGATCCAGGAATTCACGCCGACGGAACCGTGCTACGGTGTTCGAAAAATTACGGAAACCTAAAGAGATACCACGCTGTATCTCTATATATAGCAGTGGGTAATTTTTGTTTGGAAAGAGAATTATTTATCGTGAGTTGCTTCCATATGGTTAGACGCTGAATTCGGATCTCTGCTGTTGACAACTGGACTGTTTGAAGCTAGAAATTGGCCAGAAATTGGCCAGAAATGGTTAGAATTAGATGAAAGGAGAGGTGTCGTGTTTCATCGAGACAACGCCAGGTCACACACGCCTATAGAGATTCACCAGAAACTTCGGGAGATTGGTTGGAAAATTTTGATACATTCACCATATAGTCCGGACCTGGTACCAAGCGATTACCATGTTTATCTCGCATTGTAAAGCTTCCGTAGTGATATCGCGGTGGTATTTGGTCGCGTTTATAAATTACCATTCGACGCTTGATTTTCGAATACTATAACACGCTAGTTTGGGTCCTAGTAGCGAGCTTCAGTTGTCATTCGACAAAGATCGCTGTTAATAGATGTGTCAAACTTAAAATTACCCAACGATCCGCTGAATTTAGAAGTAAAACAATTTGTACACGATTTACGTGAATATCGTCAACTGTATGGTCTATCATTTTTCGGTAACGAAAAATTCGTCCAGTGTAAAGGGTTAAAGGTTTAATTCTCGGCTTTTAGGACAGGGAAACGATGGAATTTGGGGATCGGCGAAAGATGGAAGTGGCGTGATCGGGAGATACGCGGAAAAGGTGGGCCGTTGGTGGAAAATCCGACCACCCGCGGCGGATTCGAGTAGGCGTTGCACCGGTGCTCGGCCGACCGCGGATAAAATAGTGTGGGAGAGCCGGTGCTCTCCGAGAGCCGAGGCTCCGTTCGAAAGAAACACTTTCTCCGGTGGCCGGCCAATCCTGAGGACACCGTTCGACCCAGTTCATCGGTTACGTCTACCGCTCTTGTTCCGCTGCTTTTCATCCTCCGTACCCCGCAGGATCTTGCCTTCCCGATTCAAACTATTTACCTATCATATCGACCACTTTTTCCCGACGATAATCGCCGTTCATCTCGCACTGCGGAATTTCACTCCGAGACACTTGTTGCGCGCTGTTACCGCCTCGCACACGAGAACTCGGTTGGTTATTCGTTTAACCCTTTGCACTCGGTGATTTTTTCCGAAAACAGTCATTCCGAGACTTTTTTCCATAAAAAGAAGAAGAAGAAAGATGCAATCGTTTATTACAATTTCGTTCTATCAATATTACACGCTTCTGCCGCTCTATAACGACAGACTGAATTTAAAGATCAATCTTCGCGAAATAAGAAATACAATTTTGATAGAAAATTTCGAGAAACTGACAGCACCGAATGTCAAAGAATTTTAAATTTTTAACACCGTATACGCCACAGCAATATAGCTCTCCTTGCTGAATTTTTTCTATAAAATACTATACCGAAAAGTCATACCGTAAATGTTTTAAATTCATAACTCGATATCGCGTAACATCGAAAAAATTCTACCAATCTCCTGTTGCAATTGTTGCCTTATATGACTGTATTATACCTTCAAAAAGCCCTATATTATAAAAATGTAAAATATCGTAATTAAATTTAAATAATTAAAGAAGATGCGTAACTATTTATATGCATCCATTATCAGGTGCATTGTCCATTTCTTACTACCATAGGATAGCAAGAATTGGACATGCTTGCAGAAAACCATGCATAGTTATTCCTATGCATGGTTTTCATGTGTTGGAAAACATTTGCACTGCACCACACTTCACTATCACACTTTTGGGAGGGGGAGGGTGCACCGGGTCAACGCTATGGGCGGGTGGGGTAGGGGTCGGGGCAGGGCAGGGTCGGGGCACTAGCGGGGCACAGCTAGTGGTAAGGGGTCGGGAGAAACCGCAGGGACTACGCACCTGAAAAATCTAAAAAGCTGGAAAAAGGCATACATAAGGACATTCTTCAATTTTAAGAAGATTCCTGTACCAAAAGCATCAGGGTAATGCGCTAGCAGCATTCCGGGAAACGTGTGCGGAGATGGGATATTTGTAATCGCGGCGATCAATATCACTTGCGAGAAAGAATAATCGATCAGCATCCATCTAACGGTCCGCGGAGGGCTTATTGTCATTGCATATATGCGCGCGTACTTCGCGAAGTAAGGCGGCCTACGGTAAGGGGCTAGAAGACATTCCGCAAGACACCATAAGATACAAGCAACGTTCTTGCTACATTGAAACAGCAATATCGACTGGAGATTGCTCATAAGTGTTTATTCGATGTATTAAACAACATATTAAACGATATATTAAACGATATAATTAACAAATTATGTTATTAATACGATTAAGAAAATATATATAATGAAGGAATATTCGTCGAAAAATTGTCAATATTCGAAATGCTGTAACTTCGTAAAGAAACATCGTACGACTATGAACTTTGGCACGTTTTAAAGCTTGAAGCCTGTACTTTAACAAGCGTGTACAGTAGATTCTCGGAAATTTCGGAATTTTAAGGAGAAAGATCGGAAAGGAATCGCGTTAATGGTCTTACATTTTCAAAGTTTCATTGCGTATAGTACCCTGCTTCAATGAATATCACTCAACTTATTAGTAATAAAATTGGAAATTTTAAAAAATAAACTCATCTTTTTGGGACTTATCCCGTGATTGACAAGTATACTCGTTGTCGTTTGATTTTTGGGTACATATAGGTGAGAAGGGTCTGAAAAGGGGGCGCCGTTTCATAACGTTCAAGAAAATTTAATATAAATAAAACGAAACGATTACCAATCGTTAGAATCGTTGATAGAGGACCTCCTCACGATAAACAAGTCATTTTCATTCTCTTTATTTCATCGTTAAAAGAGTCAGCGAAAATACAAAGCTACGAGAAAAAGCCACAGCTTCGAATTACTACTGTTCACGACGAGAAAAGTCAATTCCCACCTGGAATACACGATTGTAAATTAATCAACGTCGTTCTTCAGTGTCTGATTAAATGATAACCAAGGCACGAGCGCGAAGGGTTGATCGCGAAGCAGCGTAAATTTTTCTCTAAGATTCCCCGGGAGCTTTTCCCCGATAAACGCGTTCCCCGTTGTAAAGTACGATTATTATAATCGTGTGAGTCGGAACGAGGTGAAATTAAATCGGGAATGCCTGGGAAAGTGGAGCATTAAACGAACGGGAATAAAATGTAGAAGGTAATCTCGACGGGAAAGGGTTAATTAAATGGAGAGCCAAGGGATAAGAGTTCAACTGGCTGAGCAAGGCCCCGATATTCCTATTCGATGTTCCTTTTGTCCGCACGGATCGCTGCTCCGGGCAGCGGAGCTGAAAGTGCCAACGATTAATAACCCGATACGCACGCAGCGAGGATCTCTCGTGCCCGCCATTAGTCGCAGCCGTGCTCTTATCTCGCCACGGTCTCTCCACGGCTACGGTCACGATTTCGGAGACACTGCTGCGCAACCGACCGTGTAATTTACTGCGAATCAGCGTCAATTTAGCGATACTCCGCTGGATCATCGCCAGCTTCTCTTATCTCCTCTCTGTTCCGACCAGGTAGTCCGGTTAAACGCACGAGAAAAGCGAGTAGCCGAGTTTTTAAGGTTAACTCCGCGGTGCAAATTAGAGCTGATGCATTTTGAGTTACACCAACGGGCTGTATTCTTCGATCCACCTCGTCGCATGCACGATGTTTACTCGATGTTTTATCGCGTTATATCATCCGACAGATCGCGAGAATTTTATCTTTTATTCGTGTCCAGATTTTTAGCAAGGGAGACCAAAATTCGCGTGGGAAATAATCTTGATAGAGATCGCGAGTTGTTAAACAAATTGTAGACGTTCTTGTGGGTATAGGAATTCAAAATTGAGGACTGTAACGCGTGAGCAATCGGAAACAAAGATAGAGTATGGAAAGAAAAATGTATCACAAAATTAGCTATTCGTATATTTTACAAAAAATTGTACAAAACGTTAGAAAACAAAACGTGTAAAATACTGAAATGGAATTACGATTATAAGAAGTGCCAAACGAGTCCACTTCGTTCTCCTTTGGCAGATCCAGCGTCAATAATCCCTGTCAACTGCAACGCTTTACCTCGAATGGGCGCGAAATTCGAATAAAAATTCGCGATTTTCGAGACACCGTTCAGATTCTTATATACCAGGTATCGATTGCCGCGAAAAGAGAAATACCTTTCGCGGTATGGAACAGTTTACCAGTGTCTGAATAGTAGAAACAGGAAAATCGTGTTAGACCCGTCGATGCGTTCCTAAGTCTGCTTATACCGGCGACATGTAAACAGGGATTAAAGCGCGCCCGCGGCGCCACCTGTGGACGGGATCGTCCACTTCTGGCCGGCGTCGCGACGTTTCATGCGTACACGACATTGTGAGGAACACATGTAACGCTACCGTAATATTACCTTAAAGATTACGCGCGGGCACAGAGAACAGGGGACTTTTATCGGACCCCCGAGACAGAAATCTCGATCGTCAGCGGTCGTAAACATCAAAGCACCGACGATAACAGCTAAGGGGACATGCTCGAAATCGCGGCGGTGTCCCGTACGGAAATTCTGTTTCGCGGAATGCGGACTCGTTGCCCGGCGTTGTAAAATTAAGCATCGCGTTTCGACGAGCAATCGAGCTGCGGGCTACCAGCTTCTCCCGATCATTCGTTCGCGAGGGAATGCGAGCCGATTGCCTGGAACGCTATGAATATCCCGGTACGAGTATTTACCGACCCTTTTTTCCCCCCACTTTTTTCCTCTACCTAACCTGTTAACTGGGAAAGACGAGTTAACTCGTCATACGAATCGCTGATGTTTTCGGCTTCGTTGTTTATTCGCAAAGGGGCCTTGGAACGACCGAAATTTATTCAGTCGCTTAACTTCTTCATTAACTAACTCGTAGTTAAATTAACGGTCTCAAAAGTTACAGTTCTTTAAATTAATATGCGTATCTTATCTTATCGGAAACATTCGTAATTTTACACTTAAAAAAAGAAAAAGAAAGTTATAATATGAACGAGAATATTCGGATCTTATCTTATCGAAAAAATTCGTAATTCTAGACTTTCAAAGAAAAATAAGTTGAATGAGAATATTCGTCTCTGATCTTATTGGAAAAATTCGTAATTTTATACTTCTAAAGAAGAATAAGTTGAACGAGAATTTTTTAATAGTATTTGTTATTTATAATATACTTGATACGCAACAATTTTTATTCTCTGTTAGGAAGATGTTGAAAATTGACGATCAGCGATGATTATAATTAGTAACGTAATCACCGAATGGATTACGACACCGATCGAACAGTTGGTCTTAAATGATGATCAGGTTTTGATACCTCGAACGCGGGGTTAGGACAGTAAAGTATTGCACGCTATGGCAGTGTCTGGGAAAGGATCATTTTCGTTACGTAACCGCAGTGAGTAGGTCTAGCTTTTGCACTTCGTCTACGTCGTGTCGGGCCAGTGTTAGATTATAAACGCCTGCTTTTCCTGACAGCTCTATAGTGATTTGTACGGAGTCCGATGTCACAACGCGAAACCACAGGGACGTTGACAGCGGGAAATTACCAACAAGACGTAAATTATCTTTCGAGGATGTTTTCAGACATAATTGGGTAAATTAAAATTGGATCACGTATTCTCGGAAATAATATTCTCTTACCTTCGCGTTGTCGCATCAACGCTTGAAATCTCGTCGCTTGCTGAATAAATTAAAAAAGATTTTTTTTTATTTTAGACATGTTTTGTACTATTATGTAGATATCCGTGAAAATACGATCAAATTGCACCGATTGTATGTAAATTCGAGTGTGACCTTCTTAACAAGGTTGAAAACAATTTATTTCTAGGAATAACGAGGTTAATATATAGCATCCGATGAACGGGATACGTCTTGGAATAATTTTGACGGGATACAAAGGCCAAAAGGACACATGATTCACAGAAACAGAATCTCGAAATGAAATTAAAATGAAAATAATTTAAAAATATCGTTATATCTGTTTTTTAAGGGGTACCTGTGTAATAACAATCTCGAAACAAAATTAAAATGAAAATAATTTAAATATATCGTTAAATCTGTTTTTCAAGGGGTACCTGTGTAATAATAATTTCGAAACAAAATTAAAGTGAAAATAATTTAAATATATCGTTAAATCTGTTTTTCAAAGGGTACAGATAGAAACACATAGTATCATAGCATCNTTCGAAACAAAATTAAAGTGAAAATAATTTAAATATATCGTTAAATCTGTTTTTCAAAGGGTACAGATAGAAACACATAGTATCATAGCATCATAGGGTACACATAGAACAGTAATCTCGAAATACAACTGTCTTTGAAATCGAAACGCAAGATCAGCGAATACGTGATCTTAACGACCGTTACGAAACCGTAATGTTTTGAAACGCAGGCGAACGTGTCGCCATCTTGATGGATGCGTCGTCGTCGGCGTTGTCGTCGACGTGATTACTCGCGGGCCCGCTCGATCGCCGTCCCAGGCCGCTATTAATAAGTTACTAATGGAATCCCGACTTACGTGGGCGAACCGATAAATTACCTCGGCAAAAGCGTACGGACAAGTTGCACTGTATTATACCGCGACAGGCCGTTGCAACGTTAGACGCAATTAACGCGCGTGTCCAGTGACAATTTCCAGCCCGGCAACGGTCTTATGCCAATGAGTCATCGATTTCAATTTCCGCGAGAAAGCGTTCTCGCATATTTTACGCGTGCTTGAAAACTGCCGAGTGCTTTACCGAGCACCTAGCCGGACTTTAGTGTTACTTAGTTTGACTTGCGAGCTGCGAGCCAGAGAGTAAAATATCCTTGCCTAACCCAATCACGAGCGAACGCTGTTTATAACCCATTGTCGGAAAAGAAGTGTTTCCAGATACACGTTTATGTCCTCTCCTCGTGTTATTATAGCGAATTGTGTAATTATTACGGCGATCAAAGTTGTAAATACCCCTGTCATGTGTTATCGAAATATCATTCTCTTAGCCTGGGAACTTTTTGTTACACCTCCAGTCACTAGACGTGACTAGTTACTAACATGGGGTTTATGTCAATTTCTCGGACAGGTTGCTGCGATTGCAAGATATTTGCAAATTTAATTAACTCGTATTAAGTTTGTTAATATACTAATTGTTTTCAAATTAAACTCATAATTTGTTTCTTAACACTTTTATTACGGTGTACTCGTTGTGGAACGAAACACCGTGTCAAAGGTGGAAAATATTACGCGAACGACGTTTTTAGCATTTAGGACCAAGTTTAATACACGGTAATATTTAATACACAGTATCGAATACCGGTATAAATAAACAAAGATAAAGGAATTTTATAGTTGGTATCTGTTACGGTAGCAGTTTGTCGGATAAAATATTTTTAAACAGCAGCGATAACTTCCGAGGAATATTCCGAATAATTGTCTACCGGTGTTCAAAGATGTTGGCAGTATCGGTGGTTTAGGGCCGGATTAAAAGGATCGTACGAGGGAAGGGGTAACTAAACATTCGCAACAGACAGATCCAATTACAGTGGAGCCACGCCGTGAAATCAAGCACCGGTTGTAATTGTCATAATAAGGACGATATTGTTGCCGCGTGTCAATTACGCCGGAACACGCGTAACCTCAGGTGTAATCGGTCGCTGTCATGCAACGTCGATGGCTCACGTAACGCGTTAGCCGTCTTCATTTGATATTTCGCGATTCCCGGTTTTACACGCGGCCGTTTCAAACCAGTTACGTTCACGCGGAAAGAATCTGTGTATCTATTGTCGGTAATGGACGACTCGTTCGGTTGCGTAACAGTTGTCTGGCAAACACACGGTTTGGACAGGTATTTAGTGAGCTGGAGAACTTTGCTGCATGATTGTCCGATGATGATGATCGGTTGATGAATACGTACACGATATAATTTCGTAATTTTAGACCTAGCTTTCCTATCATCGAACAGCTAAATAGAATGAAACTATCAGAATTTTTTAGATTAGGTAAATTTCATAACTTCATTTTCTTTAAAGCGAAAAAATTTACGGAAGTAAGAAATAATTAAATTAATATCGAGATTACGGGTTTATAATGTTATAATAACTACGATATATATACTTAATTCTCTTTTCGATTCTTTTATTACACATGGAAGGCGTATCTAGCTTTGAGTGTTTCTCTAGAGAACGATAGAGTTAATAGTCAATAAATTCCCAGAATCAAGAGTTTATAAATTCTCACAAAATTATAAAAATAAACCTACGTCTTTGATAATCTCAGCGTTAAACGTATTCGCTAAGAGGAATACGAGAAGCTCGTTAGATGAAAAATTTATCAGTCGCAGATGGACAAGGTTCAGGGTCTTAATCCTGAGCCGAGGAATTCGCGGAATGTTATTATCAGTGTGCAACTTATTAACGTCGTCTTCGATCGACTCGGTTGGGGCTTGTAAATCGATGAGACACGTCGGCTACCATACTCCTTAATGTTTGTTCCGTGTATAACTGGAAAGATTACCGTGTATCTACGGTTTATTAAGATAGCGATGCAACGCGCGTGTAGGGGCGCGCGCGATGTCAGCTTAGACGCCGCGTCTCAGGATCCATGGAAATTCTGCGATCCGCGCGTGCGCAATCATAGACCCCAGGGAGCCGCGAGATGCGCGGTGTAAACGCGCAATTTGCCCAGCCAATCGCCGGCCCTTTGGCTTCATCGCGCGTGATCTACCGTTCAAACACCAGAGCTATTCCGAATTTACTTCCTTTCGCGTTTTATCACGTTCTAGCGACAATTTTCTTCCGAATTCTTCTTATTCCGATTCTCCAAAAATCAAAATGTAAGGAAATATCTGAAAAATACCCACTCATTGACCACTGACAATAGGATTCTTATGAATCTATGGTCAACTAAACTCTCGATCGTTCGTAAACTTCGAAAAAGGGGAAAACTCTAAAAAGTGTGAAGAGTCGAAACAAACCTGTTTCGTGGTAAAAAAGTATCAATTCTTTCGACTTGTATCTCTTCGTGTCATTCTAACTCCGTCCTTACAAAAATAAAAAGGAAACGTAAACTTCTTAAAAAATTTTTAAAGCGAGAACTAGAAAAAATTAATTTTCTCCTCTCTTCTCCCTTTCCAAGTGACAACACTGCTTCAGTGATCCACAAATTACTATTAAAAAAAATAATAAAATTCGTCACACTTGTGAAAAAAGTTTCCGGTAATCATAACTGGTACAAGCGATGGCGGATCGCGTGGCGCTAGTATCGCGGCATCGTATCTCTCACATACGCGAAATTAATAGGGAATAAACGAAGATTCAGCGGCAGCGGAGTTTGTAATCACGGAATCGCGTTGGTCGGTCGACCACCCTCAAGATTTCCGCACGCAAGCCGAAGAGAGGCCACCGAGGCCTCGAGGTTGCCGCGTAAATCCGTGTCCGCCAAGTAAACCGAGATACAATTAGGATTTGCCGGTGAAAAACAAGCGACCAGGGCCTCGTTCCGCCAGCGGTAGTAGCCCGTGCTCGTCGTGGCTTTATATCTGATCGCAAGCCTCACAGACGGGGGACATTTTACGACTGAGACTTTGAATCGAGCTGGTCCTTGTTTGCAAAAATCCCGATCACGCGTGCTTCTGGGTGTTCCAGCTGGTTTCTTCGATCGATCCGAGATCGATGCCGATCCCAGTACTGGTTCCGGTGGTTTTTCACATTTCTAGTTACTCCAGGGACAACTTGCCGTTCCACCAGCCGCGATTCTAGGTTTCCACGCGTATTACGCTTAAAACCTTGTAATAGAGAGATATTATTACCCAATTTTTCGCAGATTTAAATCGACTTTCCTTCGATCGATAATATTTCAAATAAAACCCGAGTAGTATTAAGCAGCGTGTACATTAATGACAGCGGTAGACACAGAAGACGTAATGATCATAAGTAACTAGCAACTTTCCCCAGATATCATTGGATCTGGCGTCATTAGATTCTTTTTGTCGATCTATGACTCAGGCTTGGAGATAGTCAACCGTTGCGTTATTAACAAAAAAAAAAACAAACATAGCTTTTTACATTGACATCAGAAGATCGGTATTTTAGTTTCGTCCGAGATTGTAAATATTTTCTTATAGCGTCATTGCAAAGAAATTTTTAGACATAATAATTCGAGAAAACATTGTAAAAATTGTTAATTAAAGTATCGCTTCAATTACGCTGTGTATATCCTGTTGCGTTCTGTAGATAGGCGAAGCGATACGCTTTGACAACCATATGGCGGTGTCATGGCGCGCAGCCACATAGTTCCGGCTGATCCGGTAACAATCCTGCGTGTGACTCACGCGCAACGATGAATTCGTGGAATCGCCGCAAGCAGGACGAACGGTTGTCCCCTCGGGGAGAAGCCAAACGAAATGCCAACGGGCCATCCCACCGATCCGACAAATCCCCATCTCTCTATGCACGTGTGTCGCGAACGCCTCTACTTCGGTTTAATTAATCGCTTCGGCAAACTGCGAGATTGCGAGAATTACGAGGATTTGGACGTAGGTCAAGGTTTCAAGGTGGACTAGTATCGTAATTCGGGGTTTAAGAAAGTAACGTACGATTAATCTTCGAGTGGTGACCGTCATTTTTGTTGTATTGACTACCTGTCAATAGAGGTGACTTGACGTTGAATTGACTTCGTATTTTCAGTGGGGAGATTTAAGTATCTACTTAGTAGTAGACGTGGAAGATTTAGGTACCTAAGGATATGTCAAATTGATGATATGTCATTACTAATAATAGGGAGTCAAAATTCGATTTCGAGTCATCACTATTGCTAGGGAATTAAATATTGAGTTGTTACTATCGATAGGGAAATTAAACATTGAGATATTACTATTGCTAGGGACTTAATTTGACTTCGAGTCATTACTATTGATTGGAAATTACTTCGGTTTTGAGTCATCGCTATTTACAGCGAGTCAATTTCTCTTCAAATCACCACTATTGACACAGAGTTAATTTCACTTCAAGTTATCGTTATTGATAGGGAACTAATTTAACTTCTTGTCACCGCTATTGACAGGGAGTCAATTTCACTTCGAGTCACCACTATTGACACAAAATTAATTTGACTTCGAGTTACCATTATTGACAGGGAATCGACTTAACTTCGAGTCACCGCTATTGACACAAAGTTAATTTGACTTTGAATCACCTCCATTTACACGGAATCAATTTGAAATGAGTCACCGCTCTGACTTAACTCTTCAGGTGTTGGTCCAGGTTATCAAGGGAAGCCTCGAGGGTAAAGTTGCCGGGAATGAGAAAGAGCGAGGAGATTTTTCTGATGACGAATCACGCGTGAGAAGGTAAAAACGGTTTAGCCATCGGAATAATTTAGCAGAAGATACCGGGGAGAGCGAGGCGATCGCGCGAATTCCAATGCGGCCGCTTTCGTGCTGACTGCTCGTTACTCTCTCCCCGTTAGCCGGCCCCCGTCCTCCGTCTAACCGCGCCTAAATCCTGTAAACGCCAGCGTTACACACCCGCCAGCCGATATTACGGATCGCTGCGATCCTCCGGGCGCTACCGGTTCGTTCTGCATCGTCGCGTCCCTCGGGAAAACTCCCTCCTCCATATACAACCCTCCTCCTCCCATTTTCTCCTTTTTTTTTCCACCGAAATTTTCACCTAAACGGTGTCCCAAAATTCAGGCAAAGTGTAACTTTGACAGCAAACGCGGTATTTTTTTTTTTAATTAAAAATTGTAAATTGTAACCATTTTTTATCTTTCCTGTTTCAGCGTTTCATTTTTGATAATCCTGAATTGTCAGCTGTCGTGCTGCCTTTGTTTTTTCGTTGGCAATGCTTCAACGCACGAATGGCGCAAAATTCAAGTTTTGAAGGAACTTTGCGATTGTATATGCGTGTTTGTGGAGTGTCGAGATGCATCGATCGATGCAATAATAAATTCTACTATTAAATAAAAAATTAAAGGATTCTATTTAAAAACAAAGGATTACAAGATTAGTAGTGGGATGATTAAGAAATATTTCAAAGGTATCTTGTTAAATATTGAAGTTAATTTTTAAACATAAGGGTCTTTTCTTTGTTCTTCATTTCTACAGAAAGAAATAGCGATCGTGCTTAAGAAAATATTTCAGATTATCTAGATAGCTCGTGAAGGAGTAATTTATGTAATAAAAAACTGTTCGAATATTGTACAGCTATGGTTGCTCTAGTAGATGTACCGTGTAAAATATTTATTTTGGTACATAAATCATCGCGTACTTACGTTACAATAGTAATTGCAAAAAATAAATGGAATAACTATATATAGAATCGCGTATTGTTCTGTATTAATAGCGACGACTATTATTGGATAAAGAAAAAGTTGAACAGTCGTGTTCAAATTGTTATGACGTTCTGTTTATGTTTTCTGAAACGACTGGTAATATTTTACGGTCTATTCTTTCATCCGAATATTCCTGTACAATAGAAACCATAACGGAAGATAGAAGCTCCACGTCTCGCGTCTTCGCTAAACGTTATGGCTTTCAATATTAGTTATAGTTATTTAAGCACGCGTGTAACTTCGAAACGATATAGGAAGCGATATTAAGTTAACATATGAAATGTTCCACGGACTGGTACCGCACGTTAAATTCTTTTCCACGATGATGATATTATATTTTATGCCTTTTTTAGATAAAATATTTACATACAAGTATCGGATTCGCAAAAGAACGAATTTGATTTGTAAAAGAACAAATTCGATTTGAAGAAAAGGTGAATTCGCTTTGCAGAAAGGACGAAGGACGAATTAGGTTCGTAAAAGGCTGAAAAGAACAAATTCGCTTAGAAAAGGTCGAATACGATTTTCAAAAAGGCTGAATTCGATTTGCAAAAAGGTTAAAGTCCAGTCCATTTGTAAAAACGTGAATTCGATTTGCTGAAGGACGAATTTGGTTCGTAAAAGGCCGAAAAGGACGAAGTCGATTCGCAAAAGATCGAATTCGATTTTCAAAAATGCAGAATTCGATTTGCAAAAAGGCTGAAGTCCAGTGCGTTTACAAAAAGGTGAATTCTATTGATGGAAGGACGAACTCGGTTTGTAAAAGGTCGAATTAGGTTCGCAAAAGGCTGAATTCGATTTCGAAAAAACGTGAACTCGATTTCCAAAAAACCGTACGACGAAATTCAAAGGATTTTAGATGGAAAAGACTTGCACGTCATCGGATACACCTCTAACGACTCGGTATTCACGATTTCCTCGCATTTCCTCCTTCCACTCTTTTTCCTCTCCCGGCACGCCCCTTCCATTCTCGGCCCCCCTTTCCTAGCCTTCCACTCTCTCCTTTCTCTATGCACAGTCGCATCGGAGCAATGCGCTCGGCGCGACCAAGTCGCGGCGCGCGGCTCTCCGGAGCGTGTGTGCACGCGCGCGTAGGTCACCGCTCTTCTCAGCCGATGACGTGTTCACCGCGCGTTTCGCGGAATGCCACGAGCAGGCCTGATTGTAACGGAGCTAGGCCCGCGGGCCACTCTCGTCAGAGGGCGTCGGTGTGCTAGTGTGCATGGACGCGCGCGCCATCCGTCGTCGCGTGGGCGTTTGGCTCGGGCAGGTGGATGCCTGGCCCGCGGCGCTAACGCACCACCCTCCTCCTTCCTCTCCAACCCCCTTCCCCTTCCTCACCCCATGCTTTTCGGTTCCCCGGTCTACACCTGGTCCCTACGTGTCCTCCACTTTTCGCTATTCCAACCTCTCCTCCAGACACCGTGTCCTAAGCGAAGGAGAATCGAAATGTCTTTCGCTGTTTTTCAACGAATTTTATTCATTTGAGATTTCAGAGCGATAGATCTTTTTAACATACGAAGCTACGTGTAATGATTTAAAATGATGCACTTTCAGTCGACGGTGGAGGAACTGAGCCGCTAGAATTTTTAGATCCTAGAGAAATTTTAGTTTTTCGTTGGGTGAAGGTGATAGGGACATTGGTCCTTAGTTTCTTAGACCTTTAGTCATGTTTAGGTCCTCTTCTTGCCTAAGAGTCAAGGAATCGAGAGTGATTCGACACTCCTGTCACCTTCCACTTTAATTCCACTTTAATTCCACTTCAATTCCACTTTAATCCCCAAACGATGCGAATTTTTGCGTCAACCCGAATATCACGAGTCTAAATCGTGATGAGAGCTTTATGCCAACCCGAATATCACCAGTCTAAGTCGTGATGAGAGCTTTATGCCAACCCGAATATCACGAGTCTAAGTCGTGACGAACTTTTGTGCCAAACTTGAATATCACGAGTCTGACTCGTGATTAGTTAGTCGCGAGTCACGGATCATTAGAAAATTTGCGGAACACGTTAGTCTCGCGAGTAAATCTCGTTTGTATCGTGTTTCAAGTTCCAACAGTGTTATTCAATCGGGCCCAGCGTTTGGGTCCGGATTCTTCCGAGTGAAATGGTACGGCAATAGGTTAAGTAGAGAAAGAGTGAAATTCTATGATATTCGTAGGTTGATTTACGACAGAAGCACGAAACTAGCGCCACCTGTGGATAATACCGATTTGGTTAACGATAATGCCTGCAATCGATCGTTGCGTATCGATTGACAGTCGGGCTTATTTCTTGCTACCTATTCGGTTGTTCGTGCAAGGTCACTCGGCATGCATGGACTTATTTAGTAGTAGAGCATTGTGTAGGGGTTAAGGACACACAATGGTTTGGTCGGTCTAGATGTGTACATTGAATCGAGAATCGACAGAAAAGAACGAGCATGCTCTATTTATCGATCAAACTGTCAGCAACTGGAATTCGGAACCTTTAGTCGGTTTACTTGTTAATTGTTCCTTGACTATTGGTTACGTGTACCTAGAATAAATCGAATGCTATCTAACACGCATACATCACGTGCAAATCCGATAAACCCGATTCAATCGATCGAGTTTATGATCTCTCGAACAGCTCGTATCATTCGTTGATCCTTTTTTCGTATCTCTTCCTACATTTGGAAATCGGTTGTGTAACCTTAAACTACCAGGATAGATTAGGTTCACTCGTGTAAGTACATTTACGTAATCGGTGTTGTTCGGATCGAAACAAATATCAAAAGGTATAATTTCTATACAAATTATTACCATGACCCAATTCTCGATATAAACCGTATTCCTATTTAACGCGAGAACTACGATTTTTTATTGAAATAGGGTCACGATTACGTATGCTCTTTTCTTTTCATCACATCATATTAATTAATACCAATTGCACGCACTGTATTTGTACTTAAAAATCCGCTGATAAAGTCTGAAAGATCGAGCATAAAGTCAACATTGACAAGTATTACGACTGTATTAGAAACCACGGCTAGGCAAAAGAGGTAAATAAACATTCGAGTAAAACGAACGGTGTCACTGGGCTATTAACTCACCACCATCTGGGACAGGCCACTCCCACCATTTTTAATTCCACGGTTAACCAGTCGCGAAACCTCCGATAAGCCACTACGAATCAAACACACACGATCGAAACAACCATGATATCATCGAACACCCGCTAAAGAGGATTTCATCGGTAGTCTCGGAAGATTGGAAGACCGGAAAATCTCGAAACTCCGCTATTACACTCTTGACCGGAGTTAATATCGATGGACCAATCAGTCCAGTTTGAATCGCGTCAGAGTCAGTCTCGGAAGATTGGAAAATCTTGAAAGTCCGCTATTACATCTTTGGCCAGGACTAATAACGATGTACCAATCAGTCCCGGTTGGATCGCATCAGAAATAGTCTCGGAGGATCAGAAGATCGGAAAATCTCGAAACTCCGCTATTACACTCTTGACCGGAGTTAATAACGACGGACCAATCCGTCCCGGTTGGTTCGCGACAGAAATAGTCTCCGAAGATCAGAAGATCGGAAAATCTCGAAACTCCGCTATTACACTCTTGACCGGAGTTAATATCGATGGACCAATCAGTCCGGTTTGGATCGCGACAGAGAGAGTCTCGGAAGATCGGAAAATCTCGAAAGTCCGCTATTACACCCTTACCGATACTTGGATTCATCATCGATGGACCAATCAGCTCCGGTTGGATCGCGACAGACACAGAGCGGACACGAGAGCGGTCGTAGGAGGTTTTCTTTGACCGCTGGAATAAACGGATAATCCCGCGAGCATTGGCTTTGTTTGCGTTCATCGTGGTCAGGAGCTTGGGAGCATGTGCGGTGATTGCCGTAACCATCGGGCACGCCTGCCTGACTGGCTGACTGCCTCGCCAGACTTGGCCACTCTCCTCTCTCTCTCTCTCTCTTTCTCTCTTCTCTTTCGCTGCCCCCGCTATCTCGCTGCACGCCAGTGCACCGAATGCACTTTGCAGCGCGCTGCACCGCCAACTCGGCCGCTGCCAATGTATCACCTATCTACCTGCGCGACCGTACGCAACTGGCCCCCTCTCTCTGGGCCCTTTTTCTTCCTCTTCGTCGTCTTCTTCTTCTTCTTCTTCTTCTTCTTCTTCTTCTTCTTCTTCATGGTGAACCGCTCTCGTGCACCTCCGCCGCCTCTCCTTTTGCTCTCGTTCCTCGCTCCGATTCATTCGCTTTGCCTCTCTTTCCGATTCTCTCCGCGGATATATCGCATTCTTCTGTTTGCCTCCGAGCTGCTTCCTCCTTCCTCTTTATCCTCCTCTCGCAGTTTCACCCGAGATCTTTACTTTCCCCTGTATCCCGGCCGCGTTTATCTAGCTGCCCCGATACGCGGATACTCCGCGGAACAGATCCGGAAATTTTATTTAATATCGAGAAAGAACCGCGTTACAGCGAGTGGCTAATGGAGATATACTGTAAAGATATAGTCAGGGGGCACGAGCATTCCGCGAGTCGAAGAAAAATTCTTACGATTCCTATTATCGTCCTTTCGATGTTTGAAATTTCATTCGAGATGCGTCCGATATCGTATACTCGCGTACGAAGTTTATCGAAATTAATCTTCCTTGGGATGCGAGGAAATTAAGGAGAGGCGTGTTGGAATTATTCTGGAAGTATTCTTCCCTTTATTTTTATTTTTTAGATTAGTTTTGCTCACGTACAGCTTCAACCTGTTTTTATATTTCTGGAAATATTAGGCTTCTTCCTCTTACGACTATGTATTCGTCCTGGGTTTCTATGTTTATTTTGGGTTGTAATCTCAGGAGGTCCTTAACCTTTGAAATCATTCGAGTTTATCTTATCTTTCTTCATCATCCACGTATCTTTATCGCCCTGTTCCCAAACCAATCCTTTTTTTCAAATTTCCTAATCCTTTATCCTCTTCCGACCATGTATTCGTCCCCATTTTCTATTTTCATTTTAGATTATAATCTCAATTCCAAATTATTCGAGTTTATTTTATTTTTCTTCATCACCCAGGTATCTTTCTCACCCCGTCACTACCAACCCTTTCCTTTTTTCAAATTTCCTAGATCTTCGTCTTTTCCACAGCATCTTCCCTAATTTTTCTTTCTCTTTCTCGCTGGACTTGGCTGGCTCCGCTCTCACCAGGATCTCCTCTCTCTTATCCGGTATCTTCCGCGCTCCCTCTCTCTCTCTCTTTCCCTCCTCGCGATCGTGCTCGCCTGTCTCTCTCTCTCTCTCTAACTCTGTGCTCCTCTCGTCGCGGAGCAACTCCGGATCCGACCACGTTCTTCCAACGCTTATCTGCGAGCACGGCGAAGTGACTCACTCGGTGAGTGGTACGAGCACTTGTCGCGAGCAGCCGCGACGCGGATGCCGATTCCCCAGGTCCGATTCCGCGCTGGAAAGGTTCTCGGCCGCATGTCGCCCGTGCAACGGGTTGCGTAAGCCGATTTTACGACCGAGCCGTGCAGTACGTGCACGCAGGTGGACATGCTAAACCGCGCATGCGCACACGCGCGACCCTCGCGCCGTGAGAACTTTTCGTACTAGGCTCGGCCGATTTTCGTCGCGCCGGATCTCTATCTAGCTAATCCTCCACCGGTTCATCATCGCAGATGGCAGCGAAAATATCAACAAATTATTCAAATCTTCTGAAAGCATCGAAATTCTCTCCTATTATTTATGTAAAAAAATTAGCTCACCGTGATATTACTCCAAAATATTAATAGAGTATTCAAAGTTTCCGGGTCCACACGGATCATTTCATCGATCGGTAACGCCTATTGGCTGGATCAGTTTCCAAATTAAATATTAGGTCGTTCGGGTCAACAGTGCCGTGAAAATATGGCAATGACGTCCTTCATTGACTGATAGAATTGTAACTATTAGGTCGTTCGGAAAGTAATTTCGTTTTTTCCCAACAGAGGACCTAATTGTAATTTTTCAGAGCCAGCTTCACACTTCAGCCACATTAAAAAGATGAAAAAAAGAAATGAAATGACTTTCCGAACAACCCATAATTTATTTGGCGGATAGCTAGGCTAGGTTCTTTTATCGGTGAGTTAAATTCGTTTTATGGGTATTTTATTTACGCACAGGATTGTATAGTCGACGTTTTCTTTAACGATAGGTAAGAAACAGGATGTTCAGTGTGTATAGAGTTTTTCTTACGTGTAGTTGTTTGTTTGCTGTGCAATTGGGTTAGTAACACTTTCTCTAGTGATAAGTGGAGATATGTTATGGGTGCAATGATTAGGTTTGTTTCTTTGGTGTAGCAGGTTGTTGGTATGACGTAGCGATTTCTGCTCGATTCGATGTTTTTGTATATGATTTGAGTTAGGCAAGTAGGTTAGGTTAAGATTCTAAAGATTTTAATTAATGTATAAAATTAACAATTATCCAATGATGCACCTAATGTCGAGGTAAAATAATTTTACGTTTTAATTTATATCTTAATATCATAATTTGAAAATATCGACGGCTTTATGGAAGAAGGTCTTCGAGTTTCCATTCTTTTTCTTCATTATATTATTAACTCGATAATTCAGATTCTAAACAGATTCCAAAGATTTTAATTAAAACCTAAATTAAATATTAAATATTACCCAACGATGCGTCGGATGTCGAAGTAAAATAATTTTACATCTTAATTTACATTTCTATATTACAATTTGAAAATATCAAAGGCTTTATGGCAGATGGTCTCCGAGTCACTATTCTTCTGTAACTAAAAGATCGCCGAGTTCAAAGGGTTAACACCGCGAGGACCAATAATTAACGAGATTGGAATATTTTTGTGTTTCACGTTCCAGGGAACATATAGGATTCGAGAATCTTATCTAAATGGTATATACGACAAAGTGTTGGTTTAACAGTGGAAAAGTTGGATCGAGGTTATAAGTTACGGGGGTCCTTTTCTGAAAATCGTAATGTTCGGGTGGTTACGGCCTGTAAGAAGTTACATTGCGACCTGGATGAAATATAACTTACCGTGTACGTGTTACACGAGTTGAAGTGTTCTGTGCGGAAAATTTATTGGATTTGGAGAATATAGAAAGTGGTAATCGGAATAGTTGCATGCTGAATAGCACGTTTGCGTATGCTACACGGAGAAACTTTATACCGCGCTGTATAAGTGACAAGTCAGAAATACTTGATTTATGCTGGATCCGGTGTGAAGGCGGATATTTCCAGTTAAATATATACGGCGAATACTTGCACCGAGTCGCCGCGGAATTTTTACCTTCGAAATAAGATACTCGAGATAAGTACCATCCGTACGACAAACGACAAAGGGCATAGAATTCTTTCACTGTTGTGCTCTAACGATACATCTTCGAAACGTTTCGAAACGGATAGGAAAATAAAAAGAAACGCGACACTGGACAGGATTACGAATCTTTTGAAATCGTTTATACTTTTATTTCGCGAAATCTCGGAAAAATCGAGGTTGTGTCGCGGATTATATCTCAGAAGGAGATATTATAAAGATATTGTATATTAGATATTATAAAGATATCTACTCGCTAGTTTTTGAGATATTTATGATTAAAATAAAGATTAATCATAAATATTATATAAAATACATAATTATAAATATCTCAAAAACTATCGAATCGTTATCCTTATAACGGTATATTTTCTCGAACTGGATGAAAAAATCTACTAATCTGCAAAATTTGAAAAAAATCCACGACGCGAAGGACTCCGCTGGTCAGTTGGCAGGAATTTGCGAAAATTCCAAGGCTATCGGATAATCGAAGGGGGGACAAAAGGCGAGCCAACAATGTACCATCGATTTCTCATAAATCACACACATTACCCCTGGCGGAAGAATCAAAGAGACACTCCCAAGCCGAAATATCACCGGTAACCACAAGTTGGCCGGATAATCGATAACTCTCTCGAATTTCCTTTATCCTCGCCTCCCATTGTGAACGATGCAGGTAATGCGGCGCGAAATTTACGAGCGACATTTTTCCCGGTTCCTGTGATAACCGGCCGCGGAGCCCCGGCCAGATTATATTCCTCCACGCTGATATTTCCTCTTACGCCGGCGCGTATTCCGCGTGGGAGTGCGAGATCGGATCTCGTTCAATTTCGTCGAGAGTTAATAGCCACACGACTTCACGTAACGGCACGGTGTCCGCGTTTTTCCGCCGCGTCGCATTTACTTAGCCGGTCTGCGCACGCGTGCCAGCGCACAATGGCGCATTCAAAGCGCGAACGGCCGATTACTCGATTACCGGCCCCGATACGGCGCCCTCTCGACCGATTGAAATTTCCATGGCTCCGGGAACGCCGGGCTTTTAATGATCCACGCCATCTACCTGATTTTTCCCGAGATCACCCNGAAACGGAAATGAATGCGATATTTCGTATTTTTTTCTACTTTTATAATTAAACGGTTTACGAGTAATTAAATTATTGGTAATCTATCTTCCAATCTTTGGTCTAATCTTGTAAAAAAAAAAAAAAAAACGGAAAATGGAATAGCGGATTAGCGCGAAACACGTTGAATGTTAGAGCGAGAACAATTAATAAGGCGGGGAACGTGGGAATGAATGGCTGAATTGTGATGCTGAGCGTTGATTCGTCTCGGTGCAGAAGAATAGGTCGAATTCAGATGAAGTTTCCTCTTTCTCTCTCACTCTTAGATAGGGATTATTTATATCGGGATTTAACCTTCAATTGGATACGTACTTTTTTGCTATGGTATGCGATTTTATCCTATCAATTATGCTGTTTTTTATCGAATGATATTACCATGTGACAGGGAAGTGTCCCGTGGTCTACGAACACTCAGAAGTAAATTGAATATTCAGGTGTGTGTGTGTGGAAAACTAACACGAATGCAAGATTCGAATAAGTCTCTCTAGTTCCGTAAAATATTTGAACCGGGCCCCGTGAAAGGTCATGCCGATCCTATGTATTAGAAAAATATACCGAACGAAAGAATTAGATAAAATGAATTTTAAATATACACATATTCTTCTTTTAAACCTTTGAAAAGGACAGAATATAAATTTCTAGATTTTGTCTCGAATCGAAGAATGATTCGATTATTCATGGCGTCCTATCGATTAGGAAAATGACCTTGAATGATTAATCCATTTCGAACGTACGTTACGATATAGAGCAGGTTCTAACGCAGACTGTGACGGAAGGTCGTTATTCTGGGTTAGGAAAGTGGCCTTGAACAGGTAGTTCAGTCCGTGATCGAATAATAGAATTCGACTCGACTATCGTGGTAAATTGCAAAAAAAATATTGCAACGTGAATTTAATTCGAATTTAATTAAACTAACCTAGGAAATAAACGTTAATCGATAATATACGGATTCGTTTAACCTGTTGAATATTTCCTAGCGAATTTTGGTTGATTTTTCAACCACGAGCGAAGAATGCTCCGCCGCGTTCTATCCGTCTGCTCATAGCGAATGCAATTATATTCGCAAAATTGTTTGACTCGTGTCAATATTCAGGTAAAAGCAAGTGAAATGAGACGAAACCACGGGAAACCCATCATACCCGCCGCTTCTCTATAATTAAGTACAGCAATGTAACCTTTCGACCCGGTTTCGAGGTTCTGAAATCCCTCAGCTTCGCACGCCAAGGCACCTGTTAATTAGTTAATAATTAATAACGATTTAACGACACGTACGCGGACAAATGTAGCTTCGAGGAACAATATACCGGCAACATAATTCATTGCGTGGTTTTTATCATTACGATTATCGCGTTAATCGATCCGACGAGGCGTTAAGTTAATCAATTGACCGACCAAACAATGTCAAGTCATGATCGATTCAATACCGTGCACGGTAATTAAACAATAATTTACCAACGGAATATATCGCTAATCATTTCGGCAAATTTATCGGTTTTCATCGGTTAATTTATTAAGTAATATTATTATATGATTTTAAATCTCGTAGTATAATATATGATCGTAGTGTAAAATTCTGCAAAAATATTTTTTCATACCAATTTTATATAAACGGATATTCTAATCGGATCTTCGTCATTCTGCCGTTTCAAGCACTTCCTTGCAAGGTAATCTCACTAACAAATTTGAAAATTACAAAGTACAATTACTTTGTAAAATAATTTGGAATTAGTACACAGAGTATAATAATTAACGGTTGATAAATAAACTGTTTTTTAATGGAAATAGAATAGTTATCATAACGTAACAAAGGATTGTCTGTGTAATAATTAATACGATACAACAACAAACGCATTTAACAAGGCTTATCAAGGATTAGTATAATTTTAAACACATGGCGAGACATATTTATTTCTGTACTTAAGAATTGCGATTTTATTATTTCCTTATTCGAAATGGATATGTGGAAATATCCTGCGCATTGAGCAAACTTGCGGTTCTCTCTTCGTTTTTTCACAGTTTTTGTTCTTTCCTTCACTTCCGAATCCGCGATCATAGTTCAAGTGGAGAATCCTATAAAACAGGAAACAGCCATCAACCGTGCTTCAAGGCTGATCTTAAGCTGTTTAATTGCGACGAGCATCAATCATCGTACCGTTAATCCAATCTCGAATAACGCCACCGTGCACAGCAGACGCATAATGCGCCGGTAATTAGGTGTTTACCTGCGTCTGTCGCTTGCTCAACCAAGGGATTAAATCGATGAAAGATTCAGGTGAAACAAACAGGTCAACGAATATTTGCAAACTCGACAAATGCACGAACAAAGAAATTTATTTACGAATATGGACATAAAATCAAGACAACGGGTTATTCGATAATTTCATCTACGTTTTTAATTCATCGTCACAGAACTCTAATGGAAGTTCCATCAAAAACAATAAATTGGGTTTTTTAAATCGTTTTATTTCTTTAACTTCATTTGCTATAATATATTACGAATATTCATATGAAAACAGTATTGGAACATTTTCCAAATTTTTATGCGCTATATATAAACTCAAAGGAGTCCATCAAATATTTTTAGATTATGTGAAATTCCATACTTTCTTTAAAATAAAATATTGAAACGCAAGGTAAGACGCTCTAAGTTTCTCTGTTAGCGAATAGGTTGAGTCAAACTTTTTCTATTTTTTATGCATCGCATGCATGATCGAAATATGCCAAGAATTGGGATTTTAACTTATTCACTGCCAACTACGAGACACTCGTAATTTACGCTATAATTTTAGACGATTGCAATCGGAATATATTGCTAACTCCCATTTTAGTTCTATATCTGTAATTAAATACCATTATATTTTGAGAAAATGCACGTTTTCTTTGAAATAAAATCACAGCGCTCTAAATTTTCCTAACAGCGAATGGGTAGAATCACTTTAGCCTCGTTCGTTAAAAATTGTCGAGACCTTTCTCTATTTTTTATGCACCATATACACGATACGATCAAAGCGAGGGAGAAATTAGGTTTTCAAATCGCTCGGAGTTGCGGACGTTAGCGATACTTCCAGGAAGATTCGTCGGCCGCGACGAAGAGATTAGCGAGCCCGGCGATACGTTGTTACCGGTGGTGCCTGGATCAATTAACATAGCCGATCAAGAAATCAATCACGAGGCATCCAGCCGATCGACGGCATTAATCACCGGTCGCGTCCTTTTTATTCGCCGCGTTTCAGTTTGCAATAGTAATCTCTGGCTCGCTGCGGGACACCCGCGGAATCCGATAACGAATCCTAATAACCGTTTACCGGGATATTAATCGCGAGATTATGACAAATTTTCGTTTGCTCATTCACCGGGCCAGGGTATAATCCGGCGAACGATCCCAACAACCGATTACAACCGTCGGGATAAAGTCGCGAACATCTCGGATCAGCCGGTTAATTGCTAATTGAATTAGTTTCCTAATCGCGACTCGAATAGGCAACGTTCGTCATCGCTGCGCAATTAATCATCGGCTTAAAAAGTACCGTACGCTTGGATTACGGTGCTGCAACCGTATCGGTTACCCTCGGACAAGACACACGCGCGTGTGTGGAAACGCGAATGTGGAATTAGGATTAGGGAAAAGAACCGCGAGTGTGTTAACACCGCGTGAGATAGAAAGTTCCGCGAGAAATTTACTTGCTCGCGATCCGGCGTCGCGTGTAAAGCCGAGGAAAAAGAAAGAGGAGAGGAGGAGAAAAAAGGAAGGAGTATCGAGGTGTGCGTATAGGATAATTGCTTTTGGATCGTGATTGATGTTAAACGTACCGGGTAAATCGTAAATGGCTGGGAAATTTACCGGGATACTCGTGGAAAGTCGTAACGCATCGCTGTTTCCGAGCAATTTCGTTTTTCCCCCGATCGAATTTTAAATAATACGCGACGGACTTTGTTATTCCGATCGGCATCCTAAATTAAAGCATCGTGGATAATGTATTATCCTACGTTTCTCCATACCTATTGGATCAAAGATGAGGTACACGCAATGAGAGATACCTGAGGTAGTCTGGTCGTTTGCTTAAATTGTCACGGATTTACTTATTATAGAACCTACGTTAATAAGTCCTAACTGTATTGACATTTCTTGTACACCGATACTTTTCTTTGTCTGCTTATATCGAATAAATATTCCGTTTAAAATAAAATAAAATAAAATAAAATTTGAACGTTTGAATCCAATTCTTCAACTTTGCCTGTCCCTGAACGCAAGGACCCAATGTTTGAGCCTTTTAAAACTTCACATCCAATTATGGATCCGTATCCAAATACCGATTGCGCGATCGTTTTGTTCATATTTTCAGGTAATTCTCGTGGAAGTAAGAAAATAGGCGAGGAACGAATTGGACAAACGTTGGAAAACAAGCTCGTACGCTTTCGGACGGTATAGCCGCCATGTTTCTGTCCAAATGGTCCGGCGTGCACTTCGTACCGAAATCTCGGAAATCTCGGTGCGGCGGATTGGAGGCGAGGAAGAAGAGAGAAAGAAGATAGAAGGAGGAGACGAAGAGAGAAGGAGAGAAGGAGGAGAGAAGGATGAGAGAAGGAAGAGAGAAGGAAGCGAGAGGAGATCGGGACTCTCACGATGCCGACGGAACGATCGTACGCGAGCGTTCACGATTTTACGCCCGCGAGATCGCCGGCCACGATGGCAATTAGCCGATAGCTCGAACCGTCGACGAGAAGGCGGAGAAAGAGAGAGAGAGGGAGAGAGAGGGGGAAGGAAAACGAGAGAGAGGATGATCAATGATAATGATTCCTTCGAACGTGATCGACACGGTCGGCGGATCGGCCACGTGTGCCGCGGATAGAGAGAGAAACAGAGAGAGGGAGAGAGAGAGAGGGTAAGTTTCACCGCCTCGGTTCTGTCCCGTGGTCGAAGCCACTTCGACGATCCTTCTCGACCTCGCTCGATCGATAATGCGAATTCCGTCGGGCTCGTTCTTCAACGATTTGCATACCGATCGAGCGGACCGAACTTCGATGATACTTCGGGAGCACGGATTCTATCTTCCTTTATTTCCATTCTTTCTTAACGCGCCGAATGCCACGATAATTTCACTTGGTTTACCCATCCGGTCAACGTGAATTTCTTGTTACTCTTTACGGTGGAATATTATTTACAACGAATGAATTCAAGGGTTAATAACTTCTAACACGGTTAGATTTTGCACGCGGCAATTTTTTCGTTACAACAAAATAGCAATTCCAAGACCTTCTGCCAAAAAGTCGAGGATACCTTTAAACCGGTAAATAAGAAATCGCATACAAATTAAGACGTAGAATTATTTTACTTCGACATTCCGCGAATCGCTGGATAACTTTAAATTTGATCTATAGATTAACATTGATCTTTAGAATATTATTAAACAACGACCGAGTTGTTTCTCGAGCGCAAAAGGTTAATGTAGCTTTTGCAATAATTAAATCGCTACTAAAAACTTACGCTACTTACAACTAACGAATGAAAGAATTGAAGAAGCCAAAGAACTAAGAAAACGAAGAACCGAAGAATATTACGGGCATAATTTTTCAAAGTATGTATAGATATACCGAAAAATCTAAAGAGATACGATATCTAGTAGCAACTGTAGAAATTCTGTTTCATGGATTGGAAGATTCATTTTTGTATGCGATATAGCCTTACCTGTGTACCGTACACCTATCGGAGGAATTGAAATTGCTCGAGGAGTGTTTATCCGAGTGAGGAATCCGCTTGCGAGTTGTAACGACGAAGCTGGCCGCTGTGTATGCCGCTCACGGTCGTATCTAATAATCGGTGTCACCTCGTGAGTTCCACACGAGCTGAAATATCGTCCCTGTGAGTGCGTTACGGCTGTGCTTTGAGATTACCGACGTGAGTCACTTCTACGGGAACGCGAATCTCGCCGAGTAAACCGATTACGCGATATTTATCGACGCCCGAGTTATCAGGAGCGTATTAGGCAGGACAAGAACCGGAGTTTAGTTTATGAAACAATAAACTACTTGGTTTGTTGTCGTTTTTTTCCTGCGCGACGTTTTTCTTGCAAGGATTAGCGGAATTTACGGGACACGTTGAGCGAGAGAGACGGGAAAGAGGAAGTCAGTTGGTAAAGTTGGGATATAGTAGATGTCTATAGAAGAAATAGCGACATGAAAATGTATCTAGAGGTTCTAACGGAAATACAGATACAGTGGTAAGCATGTGAATATAGAAAAGTAATTTTAATGGCACAATTATCCGATTTAAGCACCATTGAATATCTCTGGAATTATGCAAAGAAGGAAATTAAAGTGGTAAAACCATCCAACTTAAACGATTTGTACGCTACAATTGAAAATGCGTGGAAAAATCACATGCTTGATAATTCTAGCCTAGCTTGATAACTGAACCTAGTTCTAACAATTAGCTTCGTGATTTTTTACCAGGATTTCGACACGACTGATTATTATAGGGGTCTACACGATAGAAGCCTATTAAAGAAGAATAAAACTGTTAGAAGTAGGTATTAATTTTGTGTTTTGAAATAGTAGGTCCGGCACTGGGTCTACAAATTAGTCTCGTGATTTTTTACCAAGATTCCGGCATAAATGATTATTCTAGGGGTTTACACGAACTACTCGGTATAATCTGACGAAACTTATTGGAAAAGAATGAAACTATTAAAACTATATCTAAATTATGGTTTTCAAAATACTAAGCCTAGCTCCAACAATTAACTTCGTGACTTTTCACCAGGATTTTGAAACTTTATTTGAGAAGAACTTTAATCTATTCGAACGGCTAAAGATGACACGAAGAAGCGACGAAAAGTTACCCCGCGAGATCTTAATGCAGTTTGACTCATTGCCAGTCGGCCAAAGATATCTTTCCCAGCCAGCGCAAACACCGAATTACTCGAGCGTCGATTATCTTTACACGACAACGTGCGCTGAATAACGTTGTGAAATGTCACCGGAAGAATTCGATTTTCAGCTTTCACCGGCGTCGGTGACATTTCGGTGGACGCTCATTAAGGGGCCGGCGTTCCTCGCCGATTAGACTCGGCCTCGATCGATCCGATCGCGTGTCCCCGTCGCAGAGCAAATCGCTCGAACGTGCGGATAGATCCGCGACCGCGGCCCCGCCGCGATCTCCTCGCCGATAAACGCTGAAACTCCATTGCCACCAATCGATTATCCGCTCCTGTCCGCCTCGCGCCGTGCACTTGCTTCTCGTGAGTCTCAAAGTCGTTCGAAGCCTCAGGGATCTCCAATTTTTCCGCCATTCGTGCTTATTTTTCCGCGATTCGCGCTTATTTTTCTATCATCCACAAATTTCGTCGATCAGCGACTCTTAAATGGTATCCAAACTACTCCGCGAATGTTAATATGAACATTCGCTCGTGATCGTAATTTCTTCGCGACGCTCAAGTCGAATGACAAGTCGAAAACTGAACCAATTGTGAGATAAATCACGCTAGATCGATCCGGCTGCGTGATTTACATAAATCTCCGTCGCGTAGATTCGATCTGATCGGTACCATTACACTTGGCGGGGTTAAAGCACGGACGTAAGGATCGATCAAACTTGAATTTCAGGTGTTTACACCAGGTGCTTATATCGTGGTCCTTTTCTACGCGTTTTTGTCTCGATCTGCTAGCCTAATCTCGTTACCGAACCGACGTTTCCATTTTCTCCTTTTCCTTCGATCTTATTATCCGAAGCTTACGAGTTCGCCAGTGCGCACGATAACCTGTCAGCTACGCGTCGGTTAATACGTCGCCAGGAGCGTTCCACTCTCGCGAGAGGAGCTGCGATGCGAAGCTGAAGAGGTGCTGAAAAACCAGCGTGTTTTTGCGCCGAATAGATAAGGAGTACGGGTAATGGGCAAAGGAGGATAGGACAAGATGGAGAATTGCAGTGGAAATGCGAGAACAACGTGGTTGCCCGAAGTGAGAGAAATCCAGGAAACAGTGGAGCAGGTGGAAATACAGAGAGAAGAATTACAAAATATATNATAAAAATATATAAAATATTAGATTATGCAAAATTAAATTAAACCATAGCTAAATAAGTTCCACGTGTGATCAAATACCAGTTTCACGTGATTTCTGATCTAGTTCTTAAACTGGTGACGGAATCCGTACGAAGGATAATCCAACGCGAGACAGAGAGAAGCTGTGAGAGCGAAGAGGAAAGGAGAGAAATAAAAAGGCACGAAGAGCGGGACGAAAGGGAGCAACACGAGGAGAGGATGTCCTAATAGATTATTAATTTACACGTCGAGGATGCTCCGTAGGAAGGCGGAGTACGCTGGTAACACACCTGTCCCAAACCCGTCCCGCTTGATTATCTTGCATTATGCAAAACGCGTTTTTTACAGCGCCGCAACCCTCTAATAAACGGTTGTCCAGGCAACGGTTGACATAATGCGCGGGCTATTAGCTGTGCTTCCATCCTCGGTGATTTCGCGTCACCATACTATGTAACCACTGCTCTTACCATCGTTTGCTCCTTCACGGCTGATCCCATTCAATCTGTCTCTCGGTTCGACAAGCCGGAAATAATATCTGCATATATAAAGACACGTCGAGCATATACCATGCAAATCTAACTTAAACTCGTTCAAATATAATAGTAAAATTTTTGAATTAATACGAAACTCTGATTAGAAGGTACGGATTATCTACGGACCGTGAATTTCAGGATAAGCTGTCCTAGAAACGGTAGTAAAATTGGAAGTATGTGATTCTACGTGAAAAACTAAATCGAAAGTGAAAAATAAAATTTTTTCATTCAGAGCTTCGGTGTTGAGATAATTGACTTTGAATACGTACTGCGTACGCCGCTCGGCGTTGTGTACGCAGCAACCATTCCAAGTCGATTTTCTCCACAACGAAGCTCCGAATGAAAAAATTTTATTCCTCATTTTCGATTTGTTTTTTCAAGCACACCAAATTTCGATAATCGTATTATCGCATTTTCATCGCGTACTGTAAGGACAGACATGTGCGTAGGTAAATCGGCACCTCCGGATCAGTGGGAATTCGAGGAAAAGAAACGCGTGGGAAACCGATCTCTAGGAAATTATCCTAGGGAATTGGAGTGGATATTCAAAGTCTATTTTTTAGAGAAGGAAGCATCGGAGGAAAAAAATGTATTTCTTCGTTTTCGATTTGTTTTTCCAAGCTCGACGAATTTACGTATTCGTATTACTATTGAGAGGGATCTCCGGGGAATTCTGGTGCGGAATCGGCGTATCGGGCGGCAGTGGAAAAAGGAGGAGCACCTCGCCGGTGCGGCACGTAGCTCTGTCTACCTGTTCCTACGCGGCTCGCACGCCCACCTGGGTAAGCGTTGAATTTATCGCGTTATTAATCTGCGAGCCCGAGTGCCGCGCACGCCTCACGACGGACGGCGACGGATTTACGCGCGATGCGCGACGCACGATGCGCACACGCAGAGTCCGCGGGGCAGCGGCGTCGTTCTGCGCGATGAAGCCGTCAGGAAAATCGCCTGTCGAGTCACCGATTGCCACACGCGAGCACCGTGATAGGCAAAAATTCACGATTAACACCTTATTAAACGGATAGAAGCAACGTTTCGATAATACACGCGTCTTAAATTGCACTCGACGATTTTTTGGTTAAAGAAGAGTGGCAATTCGAAGATGTATTCTTGAATTACTCGATTCAGATACTTCGTACACTGTCAAGTTATCTCAAATTTGATATCTCAGTTAAAATGGATTTGCAAAATTTTATTAAACAGCGAGTGAAGGTCGTTTCTCAGTGCAAGGAGTTAATAAGTTCGATATGTGGGTTAGAAATTAAATATCCGAAAGTTTCATAAATTTATCGATAGAGTGCAAATTTTTTTTGAACATTTATTAATAGATGGTAGTAGTCAGGGTCCTACTTTCTATCTCAAGTAGTTTTCGAGATAAGAGATATTAATGTATCTCGGGAAATCAAACGGTTTCGATAAGACTGGATTTCGATGTCTGTTTCGACACTTGGGTTCTAGTTTATAGCGTAACCTTCTTACATCGACAATCGTTTCGAAGCTAATTGATTCGCGGTAGGAAAAATCCAGCAGAAATCTTTCACCTTACGTATCGCCGCTGCGGCTAACAAATTTCTCCGCTATAAACCTAATGCCCCGACCAGTTGCTATCGACAATAATAATATCCAAAGCGTCGTATCGGACAGATCTGGGCAATTAAGTTTATTATTCATCGGTGATCGTATATATTCGTAGTTCCACGACAACGCGAACCAACGTCGAACCTATTACACACATACCGACCAGGAGTTCTCCACTGACGTCTAACCGATTTAAACTCCTAACGAATTCCGACTCGACCTTAAATTTCGCGCTGCTCGAATACCGATAAATTTGACAAACTCTGTTTTAAAAATAAAGAATGAAATTCGAAGGATTCGAGAGTGAAAAATTACTCGAACAGAAATTAAAATCGAATTTCATTCGTGACACGAGTACTTCGAAATATTTAACGTAATAAATTATCGGATTATCGTTACTCGAGTTGTCGATTTAACGTTTGACGAAAATATTAGTTTAGAATTAAAAATTGGAAAATTTGAAATATTAGCGTGGAATTTAAAAATTAGACTTCGACTCGCGATTCGGATTGCGGACTTTCTAGCCTGGACTGGCCCGATGAACGAGGATCGGGTCCGCGTGTGTCGATCGCGGACACGAAATGGCCAATAAGTCAACGTTCCGTGTTGCAGGCCCATGAAAGGAGCCTCAAAGGCGCCTAAATCGGCGTGGAGCCAATTTCCCTGAGCCTCGCGAGAAATCGCATTTCCCGACAGCTCCTTTCCGATCCGCGACCGATACCACGAGGACGATCGTGAGACCGAGCACCAGCTGCTGCATCGCGATGCTAGATCGATGGATCTGGTTATTTGTATGCAGATATCAGAATCTTAACTCGTACCTTTGCGTGATACCGTTGACACCGTACAGGTGGATCTGCGAGGCTCGAACGGAAGAGAACCGTGCCCCGTCGATCGGAAGTGTCGATTAATTGACGCGAGGCAAACGGGTATCTCGGGTTTTGCATATCGTACAGGGTGTCCGGAAAGGTGTCGAGAAAGAAACTTTATAAATCGATCGCGTAATTACACAGAAGAAATATATAATTAGATCGACGCTCGTTCACGCGTCTACCCTCGATGATTTCTCAATTCCGATTAATATTTACATTTACTCTCTCGTTTGTCCTTTTTTCTTTCGTTTTAATTCTACTAAATTCGTTCGTATCGGTATTCCATGAATGCAACTCATCCTTTCTTTCAAACATCGACTTTTCCTCCTTCTTAGTATATTATTCTAAATTTCGCGCGATGACACCTGTCGCGTATCGATACTCGCCCATAGAACGCATCTTTCCAATTTCCAACTTTGACATTTACGCTTGGTTACCCGCTAGATACCTGTTGCAATCTTGATACTCTAAACGTATTTCGAAGATTCAAACCACGCTTTGCAGTATACATCGGTAGTAAGTACTACCTGCTGGACTAGGTAGAAGCTGGAACGCATCTTTGCAATTTCCGACTTTGACATTTACGCTTCGTTGGTCTGTAGATACCTGTTACGCATCGTTTCGTAGATTTGGACTAGGCTTTGGAGGCTAGATCGGTAGTAAGTAGAAGCGATGGGAGGTTTGATGCGGCGACAGACGCGGCCGAGAGCGGAGGACGAAACGAAGCGTATCGACTGGCCGGGCTCGGTTGCACCGAGGCGAATGGGCTATGCAGGTATCCGGCAAGAGGCAGTCGCGGCCAGAGGCGATTAAAGAAAGCGACACGCCGCATATGTCACAGCGTTCACACGCCCCGGCGCTGCACCGAACACCGACACCCACCGCGCCTATGCGCGCCGACTGCGATAGGCAGTCGGTGTGTATACGGCAGCAGGCCGTTTTCACGTTGCAACGTGAACGCGTTCGCCCGTTCCTCCGTATCGTCGGCTCGTGACTGTGCACCGGCCCTCCTGCTACAGAGATGCAGGTAGCTCTCTCGCGTACCTGACCCCGTGAATGCGATCGCGAACGCGCGTCCGTTCCGCTCGGACTGCGTCCGCACGTACACCGCACGTACACCGCACGTACACCGCCAGCCGCGGCCCTCTCTGTTCCTTATTATTGACCGGCCTTTGCGCCCACGGACACGTTGCACGACTATCCGCAACCGGCTGGTAATTGATTGCGCGCCGGCCCTCGCCTCGCCGAGCCAAGCCGAGCCGCCATCCTCCTGCCTCTTCCATTCCTCTTCGCTACGGTTTCTTCCTCGCTTCTTCTTTCCGACCCGAACATGACACAGGGTGGGCTTCCCGATCATCAGTCGCGAGATCACATGGGTTTCCGTATCATCCGACCAGGTGATTCTACGGATGTCCAAACGAGTGACGTGGATTCTTACGTTTCGATTTTTGGGGAAAATTCAAAGGGAAATTTGGTGATTGAAGCTTTGTACAGTAATATCGGATTAATGATTCGTCGACTCTTAGTCACTAGAAGGACTGACAGCCTAAATCCGCAATCGGATATAGTTACCCTTATCTACGTAAACCATCTTTCTCGGAATCTTATAAACTATTTATTCACAAAAATTGTTCGTCGTACAAGTATTTAATATTAACAACTAACCTATACCTCTGCTATGAATCGAATATCCCATGTCTCGCTAACGCAACGTCATTAATTCTTCCATCGTTAATTCATCCATCTATCACACCGTTTAGAGCGTGCCCAATTCGAACCTCGATTTTCACGCGCGAGAGACGCGGTATAAAATCATCGTCTCGATATGCGGACTCACGAGAACGCGAAATTCCATAGTACGATTCCGAAGCATCGGATATTCGATCACGTAGAAGGCCGAAGAAGGTAGCACAGGTCATCGCGAGAGCACATACTCTAGGAGCTTCGTCCACTGGTAGAGAGATTCGCGATGAAAGAGGAAAAATAGGTTGGCGGTTGGAAGGAACAGCTGGCCGAGGCATCGGAGACAGACGGGAACGAAACGGAACGGAACGGAATGGAACGAAAGGATGGTCCGCGAGGAGAGAAAGACGGATCAGAGGCAGGTTGGCCGTAGCGACCGTAAAATAAACAAGCCGGTAATAAACCGGCAGCGATGTCCAGCGTTGTAAATTACCCCGCCACGAAGAGACCTAACGCGGCACGGAGCCAGTCGCGTTTTATGGACCGCCCTGCACAATTCCCGGATCTGCGATGATGGCTCAATACGGCCGGACACGCGGCACGCCGTCTCATTCCTCTTGCCTACCTTCTTCCAATCCGCCATATCGGTATTCGCGATTCTTCAGAGACTAGAGAAGTTGAAGGTCCAATAGGCGAATTTATGATAACTGCTTCACGGTTCATTAGTCATGAGGAGGAGTATAGTTCTATAAATGTAATTTTAACCTGTAAACGTATCGAGTAAAAATGTTCTCCACTATCAAGTTTTATTCGTATACCAAAAAATATTAGATGCCGTTAGAAACGTGTAGTAACGCAGAGATGAAGTTTACAGATCTTTTGTTCTACTGTAAAGTAACGATTTTAACGATTTTAACATGTTCCATCAATCGTGCTTTCCGCGAGGCACAAATCCAATTGTCTAAGCAACGCACTGTGAACAAATTAGGCGAAACTATCATCCTCTTTCAAAAATTTTCTCTGTATGTTTTTTTTAGACATTTTCTGCTGTGTCTCGGAAGGTATAGTCACGCGTGTTTCACGAGATTCGACAAAGAACATATGTTGCGATGTTAGTAAAAAATACACAAGGACAAATCGTAGAGTGACTTTTAAAAGAAATAATACTAGTCGGCGATTAACTGGCGGCTGGTATGGGATTCGAGCAGAGCGCCGTCTTGAAATCGATTTATCTCGCGTCGAAGAAAATCAGAGTAGAATTTTTGATAGCCCCGAGGCACGAAAGGATGGAACGTGTTAACGGGAACACTCAGCGAGCCTAGGTCAATGCCGATCGACCTCTCGCTCGGGCGCAGTTTCTTTGCCAAATACGAAGGTCGATCGATCGAGGATGTAGCCGATGACGTAGATCATCCTCGATCTTCGTCGTTGCGAAAGGTCAACGCGTGTAATCCGACGCGTTCCACGCGTCAGAAGAGAGCGTATGATGTTTCTTCTGTACTTTCCAAATTGAATCTCGAAATAAAACGAAAATAAAGAGGAACTTGTCAATCACGAACATCGATTGCAAAAATATTTCCTCTATCTCGTATTCTACCTGCTTTCACGCGTTCGCGTGTTTTTAAATTTCCAATTTTTTCACGAGATATTTCGATATGTAACTCGATTCACGGAGGTTGATCTATTTCGTGGAAATATCCCATCATTCTCGATCCATTACGCGGAGCGCGTTAATTCGCGCAGAATCTCGTCGAGTGACTTTTACCCGTTTTTCTCGTCGACGTCGCGGCTGGATTCGACGCTCGAGATGGCCTTGGGAACGCGACAAAACGCGAAATCGCGATGCACACCAGTGCGTCGATTTATGTTCCCGTGGTTTTAATATCAAACGCGAAGAACACGAGTGCGCCGAGGGAGATAAGCGCTTATCAAGGACGAGGTCTATAAATGGCGATAATTATGGCGCTAAAAGGTTGTAAAGGAAGCCGCTTAACTGCGAAAAATTGTTCGAAACGATACCATCGTCGTCCCCCTTCGAGACATTTCAAACCTTTCGATCCTTAATTGCCCTTTGATTAATTTCCTCGCTTTATTCCGCTGCTGCACACCAGTTTTGTATCATTCATCCAACGGCGACTATTAATCAAAATCAATCGGCCGGGTTAGGTTAGGTTACGGCTCCAACGTACTGCGTAGCGTCTATTCGATGATTCGCTATTTTCTCGTGAAATCGAGATTAAATTTTCTTACAAATTTACCATTATCGTATAATCCCGCAATGACAAAGCTCTAACGCAAAGTATCGCGTGCTGCGCAGGATACTTTTTTCGATACTTCTGCGCATCTCGCAGCGCTTCACGCGGAACAATGACGCCACCTCGTGTTTAAATCGGTAATGAACAATAACGACAAGATTTCGTCCGGTTTCCGTCGAAACGCTCGGCAACTGGCTCAATCCCGTGGATGGCGAGCACGCAATCGTTCCCGCGGTCTCGGAAAGTGTAAAGCGAGCCGAGAATTTCGCAAGGAAACGGAGACGGAGTGTGGATGGACTGGTTGGGCACGGTGTTGCGTACCAGCGTGCCCGTGGTACGCGTCCCGCGTACGAGTCGCGTCTCCTCGATATCGCGCCGACACGCACCTCTGATAATATCTTTAATTACCGCCACCTCGATGAAGGGTCCGACTCGCTTCGGCCGACCGCCCTGTTGCAATTGAACTTTGACGAGTCGATGCGACGACACCGATCGCCGACCGATACCCGACCACCGGCCGCTGTTAACTTTAAATTACCAAGCTTAATCGAACCATTCTCCCTCCTAACGTGTAATTTCCTACATAGTTTATCGTTACGGATTTCATTTTTCGACAGACGGATGTACGTGCAACAATTTTCACTCGCGACGTGCAAATTGCTCGCAATTGTAGAATCGTTGATGTGCGAGTAAGTCGATGGGATTTCTAGGATACGAAGAGGATTGGATATTTATCCGGTATGTATCGTATTATGTTAAGAGGGGATTTGTTTTATTGTTTTAATCGATAGTTACCAAATTTACAGTGTAATCCTCGGAATATTAAGATCTCAGCAGCGTGTATGCGACTTTAAATACTCTTTTTTTGTAATTCCTTTTTTTGAATTGGAGGGAAAAATGTCTCGAAAATTCGGATATCAGTTTGCTTCAAATTTCTCACGCATTCGCACTCGATGTTCCACGCATCTTTGGCTAATTTAAAATTTGATATATCGATCAACATCGATCTTTGGAATCTGATTAAATGGCGACTGAGACTCGCCTCTCAGAAAAGGGTTAATTTGCCTCAGCCGTAATTTAATTAGATTCTAAAGACCGATATTAATTAATATATCGAAATAAAATAATTCTATGTCTTAACTATTATTATTATTATTTACTACTTTTCTGTAACGAAAAGATCGTCGAGTGCAAAGGGTTAAAACGGTTAATCGATTTCAACTTCTTATTTATAATCTTCAGTTTCACTTTTAGTATCACCCCTCGGAATAAAATCGCCATTCAACCTAATAACTAATAAAAATAACAAACCACTCAGATCTTCCCACTCTTCTTCAACGTTGCACCGTCTCGAGCAATCTATTTCCAGTCTCCGCGGCGATTCACGCGAATCCGCGACATGGAGCCGTCGGAGACCCGGCCGAGAGGGAAAACTGCGTGGAATTCGGTGGCCGGTTTGGTCTAGGAAACGAGCGACGAGCGTTTCCTCTCGCGAGGCGCGGCCGAACGTGGCCTCGCGATCCTCCACTCGTTCAACGTCCGAAAGACACGCCCGGTATTGCTTTCAATTAGCAGCACCTGGAGATCGGTATCCGGTACCATCGCGGCCAGCGACAGAGGCCGAGCTCGCCGCGCAAAAGTCCGCCGATAAAGCGCGCCGCGGTCCGCGCGGGAACTTAATAATGGTAATTACAAGGCAGCCATGGAAATTTATGATGTTACCGGGACGAACGCGCGAGCGTATGGAAATGCGCGGCTCTGGTCCCGGCTAAAAATCCTCGACCGCCGCTGCTTTTTCCCTGATACCCTCTTTCCATCTTTCCCTCCCTTTTCTTCAAGCGCCGCATACCTATGTAACCGACCACTATTCCCTCGAATTATCCGGAATTCCCATGGGGACACGCCTCGGCGTCCGCGAGAAGTATTCCCGCGCGTTCAGTCGGCGTGCGTGCACGCACGATGATCCCTTCCATCCTTCTGTCTCTTAATTCCTGCCCAATAGCCGTATTTGCATAAACAGCGCAATTAAGGCTACCGGTGCCAATATCGTCCGCGATGGAAAACTCCGTTTGATGTTCCGGCCACGAATTCTCGGCAAATGGACAACCCGTGTCCGTTGATTGGACCGGTAACAACTGATACGTCCTCGGTAATAATCCGTTTCTCCAGTTGCTTCCAACTGACTTTGTCATTCAACAGGATTGCGCTGGTTTATTTTGCATCGTTTCCGATATCTTCGCGAGTTTACAGGAGGTGGGATAAGGGATTATTTTATTGGGTCATCCCATAAGTTCGTCTTTTTATTCTTCTATTTAAAATTACGCGTCGAATAAATCTTTAAATATTAAGAAAAAATGTAGTTGCTCTTTCGTGACGACATTTCGAATGACATCTTAGATATTACATCGGTTTATCGCGTTATGTTTATAAAATGCGACGAAAAATGTAAATTGCGCCGTGCAACGAATTTATGGGGTGATCGAATGCAAGCTTCTGATTATATTTCGAAAATATTGCAAGCTCGCAATGTTGTGTGTGTAGGAATGGAACGAGTACGGTTCTGAATGAACGCGAAGAGCAGTTGGGAGTGTAAGGAATATTTATCAACGAGTGAAAGTTTAGGGATACGTCCCGAGTTTCTGAAGTACCTGGCCCACCCAAAGATGAATAGAAAATGCGCGAATGAAAAGGAAAACCCGTGCATGAAAGAAGATAGAGCGAAAGGTTTAAATAGCAGTCTAAGAATGAAGGGTAGTTTAGTTTAAAACAGTTTTTAGTTTGAAGCGAGCCAGTACCGTAAGAGTTTCAGTTGTAAGTCGGTGGTTTTTAATTTTCAGTTTTTAGTTTTTAAGAAACTTCTGGTTAGTTGTCAGATCACTTGTCTACTCCAGCTTATTGATCGTTTTAATGTTATTCCCACGTATTCCTATGAGAAACAGCAATGTTATTCAAATCAATTTCTTCTAACAAAATACAAATCTACATGTATGTGATAATATTATACGAAAAGCTAGCAGATTCCTGGAAAGTAATTCGTCGGAAAAAGATTGGATCCGCGCATCTTTTCTTGGATAAAAATAATCGTCTTGCGTAATTGGCTCGTAAAAGCCTGGATAATCGAAGAGGCGATCAACTCGTGCTTCGGACAAATAATTTCCAGGCAAATATCGAATATCCTCGATGATCGTGCTCGGTCTAGAGCAACTTTCCTTTTTTCCTGTCATTATCGCCGTATTATTCATTTCTGCGCTAATAACACGTGACTCACGATTGAGCACATAAAAACAAGCTTGGATTCGTTTTTCTGTAAACATTGCGAGACCTTGCGTAGCACACTTACGCTGTCCCGAGTTCCGCTTTACCCCATTATGATTATACCATCATGGGATTTTTATCTCCGAGCCAATCTAATTTAATCTGTTTAACCGAGATAGCGCGTTTAGTTACTGATTTATCGTGTACATTTTGAATTACAAATCTAAACATATATTATACGTTTATTTGAGCGTGATGGAAAATCCGCGTAAGGATGCGCGTACAAATGTTTTAGGAGAACAATGGTCTGGCGAAAGTGATCTAAGTGGACGACAAACAATTTTACGGAAACCTTGAGAAAGTCAGATGTACGTAGCAAGAGGCATATTTACCCATTATGATCAATGGACGCGAGTTTACCTATACTAAACTACGATACATCCACTGATCTTACATCACTCTAACATGGAACCGTGGAGAACACGAATGGGTTAAAATATTTTCTATACTCAGATTCCAAATATTTTCACAGAAAAATTTAACCATTTATATTGGAGAGACGATTGAGAGTCGTCATTCGTTTCAATGCTGTAACTTAAAGAACGAATGTTATTTAAAGCGATAATTATATTAACTTCTCGAGGATACTGATACACTTTTATAATATAATGTTTATATAGTACTTTACTTTTATAATACACACTTTTACTTTACTTCTTTATAATATAACAAACGCAATTGTTAATAAATGTTTTCACGAATAGTTATCTTCGATTTGCAACGCCTTAGTTACGTATCCTCACCCTCGGTGGGTCACGTACCCTAAACGTTCAATTTCGCATTCCTAGACTTTCACTCTTCACTTGCATTCGGCACCGCCATAAATACACCGTTCATCCGATCCTCTTTCACGCGGTCACTTTCATCCTAAACACTCCTGACATTCTTCCAGGGCCGCGCTTATTCCATTCCCACGTTATTGTCACGGGACAATCGACACGGTGACTTTGAACGACGAATTCTCGAGTGTTACTTCGAGCAAAAAAATATATTTGGTTCTGTGTGATGGAGAAGTTTTGGAAATGTTTTGGAAAATTTTGGCTGTCTAAGAATCGGTTATCAGTCGACTTCATGGAAGAATATTAAAACACCTAATGTCAGATCTAATCTCCCCTATGTAAAAACCATAAACACCAGATGCGTTACTTTAAAACCAACTGTTCTCCGACAATTATAAACATCCTTCGCCACTCACTCGAACCACACCCCAAAATCTAATGTATAAAAGCCGAGCATACTAAGGAATAAAACAGTATAAAGCATCTCTTCCGACCATACAGAATCCGTACATCTATATCTCGTATCTTGTCAGGGTCGACACCTCTGTTACTGGTTTATCTCGGTTGTAAATTAATCGTAACAGTGTCCTCTTTGCGTTACCATCCTTAAAAACTCTAGATAGCTACATTTTACGATTCCATCGATCAACGAAAGGCATCGTTGCCATATTTCCGCGCAATTGTTGACCCGAAAATCCAATTCCTCGAGTCACCGATCCGCGCGAAGCTAGTCAAAGCGGATCGCGAGAAGCAATAACCTATCGGAGTAGAGGCTGCCACCGTAAAGCTCGGAAGCCTGAGCGGTATCGGAGGGTCGCGGCGGATGGCGGCGCGTCGGGGCCCGTGGGCCCGGTGGCTGGCGGCGGGGTCAAGGAACACGGCCGGTCGACCGATCTCATTTTTCGTTGGCGCGGAACGAAACGGAACGCGCGCGTATCGGGGAACAGTGCTCGCGTGGTCCCTCTCGGTTACGGGGATCGCATCGCGGGCTGACCGATGTTAAATGGCCGCCGCGGCGCGCCGGGACGCAAACTAATGCCCGCGTCCAGCTCGTACATAGCGGCGCGACTGCTACCGCTCCGGCGAGTGCCGGCGAGTGCAGGCGAGTGCCGGATTCCGCGGGCCACCGCGTAATGAATCCACTTTGCGCCGTGCCGCGTTTCCTCCGACTTTTTCCCTCCCCCCCGCTCTTTCTTTCCCTCTGCCAGCCACGAACGGCACTTAATGAAATGTCACAGGTGTCCTACCGATCGCCGAGCTAAATGTCGCCGGCTTCCCATACCCCGCCTCGGCGAGCCAAGCGATTTCGACTTTACGCGGAATGCCGCGAAGATGACGCCGCAGATACCGCACGACCGGTACCATGCTCTCTCTCTTCCGAACCAGCCATCCTCCAATCTTATCTCGCGCCAACGCTCTGACCGAGACTCCTCGCGCAATACGAGACGCGGTGTTGATCCGTTTGTCACGAGAGTGACACCTCTCGTGTTGACAAAGTTCGTAAGGAACTGTGCTATACGCACAGGAAAATAAAGGAACCACACGAGAGGCATCGTTGAGAACGATCCGTTCGTCGAGAGAGTGACACCTGTCGCGTGGAAAAAATTCTTAAGAAACTTTGCTATACTAGGAAATAAAGGAACCATTCGAAACGCGTTCAGAACGACCCGTTTGTCAAGAGTGACAGCTCTCACGTTGACAACGTTCTTAAGAAACTGGAAATAAAGGAACCATTCGAGGAACAGTAAAATATTAGGTCGTTTGGAAATTCATTTCGATTTTTCTCAACAGAGGACCTAATTGTATTTTTTTACACCCAACTTCACACTTCAGCTGCAGAAAAAAAAAGAAAAACGAAGTGACTTTCCCAACAACCAAACATAGTCGCGTTTCGGTCGCGAGAGGTCTCTCTCTAATTTCTCCACCGCTCTCGTTGCCCTCTCGCGGCGCGTCGATGAATTATGACAGACAGAGTTACTCGCGATCTGCTTGTTCGCGACGATGTACACGATTCCGTCGCTACCTCTCGCCGCAACGATCTATCGGTCGATCGATCGATTCGGCAGGCCGTAAAGCAACTCTTCCACTGGGGGCAAGACGCTTTTTCTCCCCTCTCTCTCTCTCTCTCTCTTTACCGTTGGCGAGAAACGTCCGCCATCCGTCAGCGATCATTACGCGGCTCGCGGATTTCAATGTCCTTGTTAAAAGGGATTGCCTGGCGCGGTGACCTACGACACGCGGCGAGCTGACGAGAAGATAGATGGCGGTGCACGATTTCGCCGAGCGTTCCGCTCGCCGCGCCGCACCGCGCCGCGACGGCCACTCGTTACGATTTGTTGCAGCCCGGGGAACGGTGTCGCGAAGGAAACCTGCGCCGAGGAAACGTGACGTCTCTATCCTGCTCGGTCTTCCCCGATTTTTCCCACTTTGTCGCCCGAACACCGCGCGGATACTGTTAGACCGCAGAGTAAGCAATGGCAATTTTGCCATACCTCTCTTTCGTTAGGTGAGCTGAGGTTAGGAGGGTTCGTTGTATCGCGTGATATCGCTTCGAGCATGTAGGGAGAATTTTCTAATGTTAGGATTTAAAAGAAATTTCTAGGAAAAATTCGAAGATGTATGAAATATTAAGTCCTCCCATGTTCGTGCCGGTTTTTACTCTTATCATTTCAATTATGCATCGTATAAACCCTTGAATATTAAAAATAGTGTAGTCGCTCTTTTGTTTTACGACTTCTTCCTATTTCGTTACCAAAGAAGTTATTTATCGATGTAGTTTATAAAACACGACGGAACGTGTAAATAGCGGAACAAACTTATGGGATGTACGAAAATTTGGAAGTTCTGATACCTTTTAAAATCGTGGTAGAAAATCTGGCAAGGTTGTAAATGATATGCAAATTGCTATGTAAGGTTGCGACAGGCTCGACCGATACGATTGGCTTAATTGTTAAATAATGGCTAATCAAACGATGAATGTCGAAGTATTGGAAAGTCGGCACAGTTGTGGTAATTCCATAGAGGCGAGCAAGAAACGTGGCTACGGAACCCATTGTCGATTCGGCGAAACGTTTGTCTTTCGATTATTATCGCGTGTCGCCACTTGCGAAACGGCTGTCATGTTTTTGCTGGTTAACAAAGAACCGATGCCATAGCGACTCCTTTAACCTTCGTTCGATCGTATAAGTATATATGTATTTAAATATAGATTTTCTACGCCATTTATCATCGTATGAAATTTTATAAAGTTTTACGAAGAAGATACTCCTGCTTGTTATCGTTATTCAATCTCCATTTCAATATTTATTACAATGCAGAGCCTGAAATTATAAAACTTACGAAATTACGAGGATTGTAAAATTGTAAAGGATATACTGTCAAGCGAAAATCGTAGAACTATAAAATAATGACAAAATTATGAAAGCTACGCCGTTTATAGCTACATTTATACTCGCCATTTGTCAGTTATTTATGCGTGAGATGTTTACTTTCACGTTTATATTCGTCAGTTAATTATTTCCAAGTGTTAATCCTGCATAACGTGTCTTAGAACTCACACGAGCAACATGTGCACGTTTCCATATTTCATTCGTATTATGTAACTTAAATTTTCAAATTTTATTTTCCACGCTACTTTCATATTCTATTGCAACATCGCGTAGCCAACAAACGACATTAGTCTCACGACTGTCGCCAGTTAATTAGTTCTCGATCCTTCCATTAAAATTTCTTCGTCTTTTTCTCATAGGTACAAAGAAATTTCCATATGTTGGAAATTTCCGAAATTTATGTTTCAAATTTCCGAAAGTTACGGGAATGGTAGGGTTCCAGTTACAGCGTTTAAGAACTGCGATGTCCGTGGAATTATCAATAAACGGAGGAACACAGGTTTCGCAGGTAGATGACGGTCGTTGCTTTTGATTTACTTAACGTGTTTCGTTTAGCAGGAACAAGTTGGTCTCCTCGGTCTAACGGGCCACCTTCGGCTACGTACAAGGTAGATCCTCCGAGTGACGTACACGGAAATGTTCCGTACAAATGGTCTTAAGCAAGTTGTAAACTCGTAAAGCGCATAAATTTGAAAGACACGTGGAACAAGCAAGAAACTCCGTCGTCCTTGTGACTTGCGTCAAGTACACAACTTCGTGATTCGGCACTGAGCAAAAATTCTACTTTCTCTCCCGTAGATAATTTTTCCGACTATTTCGCATTGCGCATTATATATTTGGAAACGAACATCGCACGATGGAATCGATCTGAGAGGATTATCTAAAACTACCCTTGGTTGACAAGATCATCTTCGAAGATAGCCGAAGCCCATATACAGCACTACCGTGTGGACTTTCGTCCCTTTCACATTAGAAACGCAACTTCTTTACTTTCTCTCGTCTAGATGGCGATTCCCCCGGCCTGTCGGCGGATTTTCACGGACGAAACAGCGACGCCGGTGTCCGTGGAATCGACGTCGGCGTTAATCCGACCGGAGCCGTGCGAGCTGCGCGCGCATAATCGCGTTCGCAGCGAGCGTTCTCGTTGCTTGTCACGGGGCCCGCTACGTTTCCGTGAGCGGGATTTACGCCGCGAGCGTGGTCGTCGTCCGGGGCCGGGATAAGCGGCGTTTTATAGGGCCCCGTGTGCCGCTCGCTCCGTCGCGGAAGAGACGCACTTTGTTCCGCGGCTGCGAACGTATCCCCGGGCCCCGGGCCCCGATCCACCCACGAGGAAGCACTCGGAGAAATCGGAGAGGGAGAGATAGCCGGTCGCGGGAGGAAGCCACCTCGAGGAAGATCACCGTCCGAACCACGCACCGGCTGCCCTCTCTATAGGGTGTCGCTCTGGTTAACGGATCAACTCGTTTCTTCCTTAACGACTGATTTATCTGCGATTCTTCTACTTATACCCGTTAGATTCGTTTTTAAGACGGGGATATTAACGAAGAAAATAAGTAGAACTTGGAATTAACCCTTTCATAGCTAAATTATTCACAGACTGGGCGTAAATTTAATTTCCAATAATCACAAAATGCTTGTAATAAAACAGAAGTCACTTGGCGTATATTTCAAAGCCACAGGAAACAATTCAGATACAAATTACTTCGCAAAGTGGGACCTGTAATTCCCAATAAACACGACATGGATAAAATTAAGTGGCATGAACACTGCATTTACAAAGATTGAAAACTGTATCGAATATTCTGCTATTTTATTATAACCAATAATAAACATCACCGCGTATAACGTATACCCGCTGTGTCTTATTCTCGTTGGAACGAAATGGAACGAGCAGAAAAACTGTCGAAGTAAGAAATTCATTGTCAGACGAGACGACAAGTTTCGCGAGAGCTGTACTATAGATCTGAAGTTGGTGGAAATTTACGAGCAGCCGGAGGAGGCTCGTGGTCTTCCATCAGCAGCAAATCAAGGATGTCCATTTCGCGGGACACCCTGTATGAGAGGACAGGCCGAAAGACAGCGGCGGAGGAGCAGCTAGGCGCAAGAGGGAGTGACGGAGGAAGGCAGAAGGAGAGAGACTCGGCAGGTGAGGTGTCACGAGGCGCGCGAGTAATATATCGTTGCTCGGCCCATCGTAGGTGGGTGTGCTCGTCCCGTGGTGCTCGGGCCCGGGCCCGGGCCCGGGTATCTCACCCGTGCCCCTGGCGCTAAGAGGAAGAAGGCTAATGCCGGTATAAACGCGCCCGATCACTTTTTTCCTCGGGCCCTATGCCTCCCCTTCTTTCTCCACTCTCTCTCTCTCTCTCTTTCTCTCTCTTCCGCCCTTTTCGACGATCCTTCTCTTTCCGCGAGATTGCCATTAGCAAATGCCAACGCGAAACGCGCACGCCCGCGCTCACCTGCCTGCCACCACACCTCGTCCACGTTATTCTCTCAGGTACTACTATCGCCGGCTTACCGACGGTTCCTAGAGCATTTCATTACCAACCTACAAAGAATTCCTTGTTTACTGGTATTAACACGTTGTACGCGGGTTACGTACTGTGCGTTGCTCGTTTGAAGTCCGCCGAGAAAAGTCTAGCATCGAATCTTCGCCCACCCAAACCTGGCACAGACATTATAACGAGATGACAGAAGTAGAGTGAATCCGTTTCTTTTATCGTCAGAAAATTATCTCTTCCTATTAGCCTGAATTTGTAGTATCGCGTGAAGGAGAATAAAATCTTCGAGGAAAAGAGAGATAGACTCCGGAAATAGATGCAACAGTGTAGATAGTTATCCCGAAGGCATTAACTTCGCGTTCTTCAGATGAATGTGAACGTTAAATACGTGTTCGATATTTATGATATAAGCGACCTCGAATGAGCAATGTATTGTACTTTTACGTTTTCGCGGTTTGTCACTGGAGCAGATTTGTGAAAGAAAGTGGGTATCGTATAAATACAATGGTTATTGTAGACTTTCCTACAATTTATACTTATTGACACTACATTATTGACGCTGCCGATGTCGAACGATGACAGACCACCGTTCATCTAATCCTAGCTAAATAAATACGCTCCGGACAAAGAACAGATATCTGTCAACGTTTCGACGCGTTTTTATTTTTATNAAAGAAAGTGGGTATCGTATAAATACAATGGTTATTGTAGACTTTCCTACAATTTATACTTATTGACACTACATTATTGACGCTGCCGATGTCGAACGATGATAGACCACCGTTCATCCAATCCTAGCGAAATAAATAGGCTCCGGACAAAGAACAGATATCTGTCAACGTTTCGACGCGTCTTTATTTTTATTTAAAACGGTATGGTAGCCGTAAAATGCATCGACAGAAGCCGAGTGTGTGCCAGCAAATCGCTTCTTAGCTGTCAAACGGTTAAACGAATTGAATACAGACGTATCTGATAACTTTAATTAAATCATACGATTTAATCCGTTGGCAGAACGGCGAAGCAAGCACGTCTATCTTCGTGTCTTCTATTGGTCTCTTTGAAAGTAGGTTTACAGTCGAGACTGAAGTATTCGAAGTGTAAAAAAGACTTGGTATTTGATGTTACGGTAGAAAAACAGGCGGATACGTGTATATGTTCGGTAAGAACGCTGGCATAGTTGAAATTAAACGAAAGGGGTGACGAAAGAATGCAAAATAAAGAAAGAGAGGATACGTAGACGTTCGTATATACTGGATGGAAAATGGCTGCCCGCGGCAGTAATTAATCGGAGTCGAGAGCGAGAGTCGCTTCGCGTTCTAAAGTGGTATTGTTACGTTAAGCTATATATCCGAGTATTTTTCTATTTTCCGTCATACCAAACGTGGCAAACGAAATTCTCGTAAATAGTATTACATCGTGCAACAACGTTATCACGTTTCTCGCACGAGCTATTTAACTTTGCTTCCATTCCTATGCGACGTGAGTATTTCACACGACGTTCCGAGTTAAGGGGTTAAGGAAAATAGCGAAAAGCGCGTGCATTCTATTAGAAAAATATAAAACAGGCTAAAAACAATTGGTGAACGATTATTATCCAGTTGCAGATAAATGTTCGAAAAGTAATTTCGTTTCTTTCCAACAGAAAAATTTGTCGAATTCGACCGTTCATAATCAAGTGAAACGTTTTACCTTAAAAATCGTGTTTCATTTTAAACAACAAAAAAAAAGAAAAAAAAAGAAATGACTGTCCGAACAACCCAGTATTATCTAGTCATCGTTAACTTGTAAAGTTAACCAGAGTTGTAATATCGTAATGTCGTTGAGTCGTTACATATTCCTATCAAGAAATATAATTCACGTCTCCATCGTCACTCGCATATTTTAAACTATATGTTAATTTCTTAATAATCATCGCCAATAATGTTCAATCTCTAGATTATTATCGATATTAACAAGAAAGAGGATATTGACAGGGGACAGATTTCAAATAACGATACTATTGGCAAGTGGAGTGGAATGGAAGAACGGAGCACACGCTGAGGACGAGTCAATTCGAAGCTGCGAGGACGCGAGGAACGAAGGAGGATGTATTTTTAGCGACGTAGAAGGATCGTCCGAGGAGGATTCCTCGAGGGGCGGGGCCGCTTTCTAATTCACCGCGGTGTAATTTGTGCGTTGCCGACTAATTGGCGGCGTTTCGCGATTTATGCGGTGACACCACTCGTAACATCTGCCCCCGCCGCGACGCCCCGATGCCCCGGAGGTGCCGCGTGATCCTGGCCAATCATACATATTAATGGAACTCGCGGGCCAACGCCGAGCCCTGAAACCGTTCGCGGAATCCATTCGATACGGTCCAATCGAGACGCTGACGCGAGATAAACTTCCGCTCTGATTAATCGCGCGAAATTTACGATTTTTACGCGCCCACGCTTGGCAATTATCGCGAAAAATGTAAATCGGCCGGTTGATAGTTATTTTAATCGATTAATCGCGAAACGTAGTGTATTTTCTTTATTAGACAGAAGATTAATCGCGTTTTGATTATTTTTAGGGAGAGATCTCGTCTAAATCACAATTTATCTTTGCTTAATTTTATGAATGTTATAGTCATTGTGACAAGAGCTTCAATGACGAGGGATGTCAATGACGAGGGATATCAAGAAAGGTAACGTGATGTCAAATTGACTCAATAAAGTTAACTCAGAGTCAAATTGATTCTCTATTAATTGTAACGACTCAAAGTCAAATTGACTGCTTATCATTAGTAATGACGTGACGTTAATTTGACATATTCTTATGTACCTAAATCTCGTTAAGTATACTATTAGATACTTAGATGTCACCACTAACAATTTCATGTCAAGTCACCTCTATTAATACGTAGATAATTTAACTTCGAGTCACAGCTATTGACAAAGAGTCAAGTCAATTTGACGTAGCTTTACCACTAGGTGCCATCAAAATAGCAGTCACCATTTGAAAGGTAGGTTTAAAAATAAGGATAGAAACAAGAAATCGATAAGCGATCTACAGCGACTAGCCTTAGAAGAAAGTGCCTGCATTGCAGTTTGTCAAAGTCTCCGATTGGATGACCATGACGGAAACGAGAAACTCATAGCTAACAGCTGGTGACAGGAATTTCTAGTATCTAACCTAAAATCTGTTTCCCACAGGTGCAGAGTGTCACGCAACGCGTTCGTTTGGGCGTGGTGACACTCTGTTCGGACCTTTCCAATGTCTCAGGCGTATTCTATCGCGTTTGCCGCGGCGATGGAAATACAGCCTTAAGGAAACAACCTCCGTGGTCACATCTCACGCTCTCTCCTACGGTCGCACGAATACCCGGCGTCGAACCAGCCATTTTCTGACTCCATTCTCGCGGCTGATGAATAGGAAATACCATAAACAGGCCGAAGTACCGCAAGTTCCTCTGAAAGGGTATTTCGATTTGAAAAATATCGGATTTATCGAGCTCGCGCGCGGACTGTTCTCCGGGAACGTTTCAATTATAGAAACACGTAGACCCGTCTTATCAGATCGACCTTGTGCGCAATTAAACGAGAAGGGTAATTGCACCGGCGCGAGCCACGAGATTGAAAAACCGATGGATTTACAAATTAGTATTAGTTTTTCGCAACATCGATTCGAAATTCGATTATCATAAAATATCGTCTATAATATGCACTTACTCCTTTACGCTACTTTCTGCGTTAAAAATACAAATTCCACGACTGATAGCGACTTAATAATTTAACGGTAATAAATTTCTTCGATGCGATCAATTTTAAAAGATTTTTTCTGTTCGGAGTATGCGTCACTTTGAATATTTTCGTTACTAAATCTGGAAATAAAGTAATATCGACGATTTCTTCATGTGACGTATATTTTTCCTCTCGAGTTTCGTAGTTTTACAAATACTTAAATAGTGCTAGTAAAGCGAGGAACACGAGGTTTGAGAGAATAGATTTACAAAGACGATAGACAAGAAAGCGAGTAGTTGCAAAAATCGCGATGACACTGACCATTAATCAACACAGAGTAGTCGACACCATCTGACCAAACCTAATCTTCCAACCATTCTACTCTCGCTTCCAGCTGGACTATCCTCCACGCAACTGACCCAGATCCGAGACAAACAGTTCGAAACGGGAACACGTGCAATTACAAAAACATCAACGACTCCGATCGCTAATTAACCCAGAAAAAGTGTACATTGGCTAATCTTTTGCCTGGCTGAGCCATCCTTCGAACGGGCCACCTGGATCCTGAACCACGGTTCCCGCTAAACGTGGCCAATTAACCGATCCATCCTTCTATCACGGGTTAATTAACGGTCATGGAACTCCGTCGAATGGGCCCGGGTTTTCGCGTGGCAGTAGGCGGAAAAGGGAAGAGTGAAAGCAGCCGCGCGTTTTCCCGATCTTTCCATAAATCGAATCGGGTAAATGGGTAGAACTCTCTCCGCGAGGCGTGACGCGACGGACAATTAACCATCCGGCCGATTATTATCGATCTGTGCATACGCTGGTCAGACGTGGTGAAAGTCGGTCCCGTGACCCCTTTGACCCACGCACGCGGCAGTTGATGCAAAACTGCCATGCGTGCGCAACCAATTCGACCAACCGTGCCTTCTACCTACTTATGGCTTTCCGAGACGATTACACAGCATGCCTCAGCAGCGACGGTAAAACTGGGAATTCAATCGATTGCACGTGAAAAAATAAATCGAAAATGAGGAATAAAATTTTTTAATTCCGAGCTTCGTTGTCGAGATAATCGACTTTGAATACCCACTGCATACGCCACGCTGCATCTAACCTAACCCAAACCTAAATTCGCCCAAATTAAATAGAAAATTTAAATAAGATGGAGTTGAGTGCACGTGAAAAAGTAAATCAAAAATGAGGAATAAAATTTTTTGATTCGGAGCTTCGTTGTCGAGAAAATCGACTTGGAATGGTCTATGCGAACACCGCTTAGCGCAGCATATGCAGCAATCATTCCAAATGGATTTTCTCGACGACGAAGCTCCGAATCAAAAAATTTTATTCCTCATTTTCGATTTGTTTTTTCACACAGATTCACCCCCATCCCGGTTGTACCACCGATACTGATATATCGACGGTTTATCCATCGAAAACCAGGCTCCGGGACCACACGGTCTCTACTCCCCTCGTGCAGACTTCCCCCACCACACCTACGCCTGTCACCTCGCCCGACGCAAGCGTCAAGTGGAGTAGGAGTGGGGGAGTGCACATGCACGCAGAGTTTGCACGTGACGCAACTATTCACATGCAGGCGACGGTCACGTGACAAGGAAGGCAGTAGTGCAGCGAAGTACAGCTTAATGGTGGGGGTAGCGACTGGGGAATAGAAGCGTACGAGGGGCAGATGTTCCCCTAGGCCCGATCTAAGCCACGGCTAAGCGCACGCGCGCTCCGTGAATATTCAAACCCGATTTTCTCTGGAACCAAGCTTCGGACGAAAAAATTTTATTCTTCATTTTCGATTCGTTTTTTCGCGCACACCAAATTTCGGTATTCGTATTGTCACATTTCCATCGCATACTCTAAGGATAGGCACATGCATATCTACACTTCCGGAACAGGGGGAATTTGGGTAAAGAATCAGATCTTAACAGTTTATTATCGGCGAGTTGTTTCGATATTAGGATTTAGCGTGTTTTATAGCGTTTAAATTAGTATAAATTCGTATCGCGATTTTATCCATTAAAGCAACGATTACATTGGGTAATATTTGGTTGCTCGAACGAATCAATCGACATCTACTTGATCAATATGAACAATAGCATGTTTATATTGGACAACTTTGTATTGGTTTACTGAGTCGATGGAACTGAAGTTACATAATTAGAAGGTTTACCGTAGAATCTAATTATTCATTCTGTAATATGTTTACTGATAAAGCAATAAGTCTATAACTCTATTCGCTTTAAATGTGTCCCATTCTTCGAGATACAGGTGCACAGACCGTACGACACCGAGTATGGAGAAGGTTCTACCTTGAATCTCGAGACTCCAGAACAAGTACAGTCGCTCTGCGCTGCAGAATCTACGGATGGACGAAATTTCCAGGAGAATCGAAGTTAGGAGCGCGTGACCGAGTCGCGTTAATAACGAAAATGACTTTCCATCTGCTTTCGGCTCGGCGAGCGCGCAGGAAATCCCGAGACGTGGTGGTCGGTGTCTGGGTGTGGCCGGACGGAGGATCTCCGCGAATCGATCGTGACCCCGGACGATTTCTACGCGGCCGCTCGAACGACCATACCGATGCGCCATCGGTACACGCTCGCACACGTACAAACACGCGTATTAATAATTCGACCTCGTGCAGCGTCGTCGAATTATCGAGGGAAACATAATTGCTCGGGGGCAAAAACGCTCGGAATCGAGCGGCTTTCCTCCGCGTGCCTGCCGCGATCCTTTAATTGCCTCAATTAAAAAGCACGCGACCGCTTTTTACTCGTTAAACGACCTACCTACCGAGCAACCGGTTAAATCACGGGGAGGAGAAAAAAGGCGGGGGGCAGAGAAGACGAGGAGAGGGAAGAAAAAGGGGGGAGGAATTAACCGAAAAAAAAGGAAAAGAAAGAGAAGAGGAGTATCGATCTACCACGGCCCGTGCGTGCAATTAACGCGATCTCTTTAACCGCGATTTCAGCGGCTCGGTCGGCGAAAAGGGGGGAAAAAATCGAGCGTGTTTCGCGTTAACAAACCGGGGAGGATGCAAGAAAAGAAGAAAAAAAGAGAAAAAGGTAAAGATGAGAGAGGTGGATCCCGTGCACGCGCGCGACCGGTTGAAATAATCGAGATTCCACGGTGATTAATTCAAGCCGGAAGACGCGCGTTCGGTGGAGGATCGAGCGGCGGAGAAAACGGTTGTCGGGCCTCTGGGACGTCTTCATCGCGTGGCCGATGGCTCGCGGTGACCCTGGGGAGGGGGCCAAACGGAGGAAGGGATTAAAGGATGAGGGAAGGAGCAGCGGGTCGGAATTAGAAGTCTCTACGCGCGGCCGTCCACGGTTCTTGTTAACATATTTTTCGTCCCCGCCGCTGGCAGAGGAACAACTCACTCGCGCGGCCGGAGATGGTGCACGCGAGTCCCGGTCACGCACGGTCACGCACGGTCACGCACTCGACCGATATGTAGCCCATACATCAACCCATGGCCTGAAGGGTGTGCGTGCGCGAGGACCGCGAAAACTAATTTCCGCCGGTAGGACTGGAGCAGCGGGCCGCGGCGCTGCGATCGCCGACGCCCACGGGGCCCGTCCGCGGCCCGTGGTGGGGGCACCGGACCCCGAAAGCGCCACCGCTACGCGCTTCGGCCCAACTACGCGCCGCCGCGCTCGTAAAATCGCTCGGGCGTTAAACTTTACGCGTTTCCAGAACCGAGATAAGCCCCGCAGGACCGCAAGATGTCAACTCGAAACTGGTTTCACGAGAGTAGGGTAATAATGCTCAATTCGGTAGGCAGATCGTGGGAATGAATGATTCGCTGTTTTTCACACGATTTATACGCGTTATCGAGGTGTTTTGTATATCGATTTATAGAGTGGATAACGGAGAGTGGGGTTCAAGGTGGGTCTGAATCGGATACATCAATCGGTGTCGCCATTTAATGCTCCATTTTACGATCTTGTATGCAGCTGGTGATTATACGAGTTTTTTTGTATTTTCGCAAAAAAGAATGCTTCAGCAGCTCAACGTGATCTTTGATTGCTACTAGGACGTCCTCTGAGGCCCTGTGAGTCATGTGGAATGTTTGAGATTGGATGTCGGGGATCGTTGATTAAGAAGGTGATATATATTTACGTTTTATTCGGATAATTAAATTATCGGTGTTGTTTATGTGTAAAATCATAGCAAAGAGCGAGGAAAATCGCATTCCTCATCGGAATTCGCGATTATTTTACTGGTGGTCAATTTTTTAATTATTATACAGTTCTGAGATGAAGAAATTAGGTTTCTATTTTGAAATGTCTTGATTCGAGTTTTAGAACGGTTTTATACATGATATCTTGTTTCGAACTGCAGTGTGAAACCAATTCATTCCACCGTTTCAACTCACTCATAAATTGTTCATCTTATAAAATATTCAAATGAAAGTCATACGAAATCAAGGGCATGCCTACAGGACAGCAATTAGTCTTCTGTTTTTTTTTTTTGTCAGGATTTCAAGGTGATCGTACATTTTTAACGTAACTCGAGAGACTCGATCCTATAATTCAAAAGAGCATTAAATAAAAATTATTGAAATATGTAAGATCGATATATCCTGTCAATTGGAAAAACCGAGATTACTCGTCGATCTTTCCTCGATGCAAGAAGGTCTCGCTGAATTTATCTTTCGTCGTTTAACGATAAATCGTAATTACGATATCGCTTGTACTATTATTAATCCGTTGAAATCGTACGATTTATCACGCTTTTCATAACAAATTCCCGAATTAAACGGTCAAAATGTTTCACAGCCGAACAAAACCGTGTTCCAACACCTGGCAATTACCACGGAAATCGGTTTATCGTAAAGCGAATAATGTAACGTGAATTGATCTCGATCGATAAGCGAAACAAGTCCGTGGAAGCAGTGCGACGTTGCGAAATCCAAAAATTCGCCAGGGAGGAAAAGAAATTTCACGCAATTTACCGAATTAAGGGGAAATAACGAGATTAATCGATCGTACGGCCACGAATACGGTCGAAAGTCCAATGGAATCACTCGAAGCGATTCCAGTACCTGCGAGTTTAATTTAACGAGAGCATAATTTGCCTAGGTAATAATACTCGAAACCTCGTAAATTCCTAAGTGGCATCTATATCAAATTTTCCACGATTTAATTCCTGTTCATCGACATGAAAGGAAATTAAAAATGATTAAATTTATCGCCAGCGACAAATTAATCCGAGCTTAAATTGGCAATGGAGGTGAAAAATACTCAAATCGTTAACCATTTCGTCAAAAAAGTACATATTAAAGATCGCAGTTTTCAAAAAATTACGATTTAAGCTCATTTACTAATTTTATCTCAGATAGAACAGATCTAAGGCCCGATTAAAATGTGTCTGAGTTATGAATAGGGTTGCCAATAACTATTACTCGGCATAATCATCAAGATAGTTCTAATTCGCAACTTTCACACTCTGTCACACCTTTGTAACTAAAAATTAAACTTACTAAAATAATAATTATTGAAAATTTATTAATTACTATTTTAATAATTATTTTCTCAATTATTCTTCATCATTAAACTATATTTGATTTATTCTGTCCTTTTAACTGTTTCTCAGTATTCCGAAGAATACTATGTTTTTCGTTTCATTCTTTTGATACTCGATACTCGAAATTTTACTTCCAAAATTTTGACTTGGATTACAAATACACTTTACGCATCACGAGCAATACGAGCCTCGGTTTTAAGTATTTCTAATGATAGATATCTAGGCTAATCTCATTGAACGCTCCATTTGTATTAAGATAGGTTACGTAACCTGGCAAAAATAAAAATCCTCTATCCTTTCCCCTTATCCCTTTCGCTTATTAAATAAAACATAATTGTTTTCGAAATTATCCGTTCGTGATCGCTCGAAGGAACTGACTAGCCTACGTGACGCACTTCCATGCACTCCATAATTCCATGCCTTCGCAAGTTACTCTCTCGAAGTCGGGCCCAAACCTCCTCGAGTCATCATCTACCATCGACATGCATGAGTTCGTTTGGACGCTGTCAGACCGATGATACTCGCAATATCTAAGAATCTCAATCCTATTTCATCTCAGATCTGTACACGGTTAATCAATATAATATAATTTCGTCAGACTTTTCTAGGTCACGCTCTTAACCATTTCTGCATTTATTGACAGTTCAGTGACGTATCTGACACGAGATTGACGCTAACTGACCATCTGATCAGATGCGAAATTATCTTCGCACTGTTCGGCCTACGAACAATAGAGCTTCAAGACACAAACAATTCGATCTTCCATGTTTATCGTAAATTTAGAGACGTATCTGACCAAAGAGTGACGTTAACTGACCATCTGATCAGTTACAAAATTATCTACGTACTGTTCAGTCTGAAAACAATAGATTCAATAGAAAGGAACTTTTCGGGGCTTACAAGGTAAAAACAATTTAATTTGTCACTTGAATTCAGTAGTATTCAATCTTTGTACATCTACTAAGAACATGATACCAATATTATAAAGGGTTAACAACTCTTTGCATTCGAGTGAGGACTGTCAATCGCCACGTACTTTAATACCATAATCTAAATAACGAATACGAAACGATAAATATATTAATTAACCCAAACGCGTGTTTTACTATTTTAATTAAATTATTAAAAGTGTTATCAAGAATACAAAGACACAAGAACACCACGAAAAACCTGTTCCATCGCAAAGGGTTAAAACAATTTACCCGCCTTCGTTAATCTTCGACATTTCCCTCTAAGCGTATTCAATTAACAAATTAAAGGGAAAGTGCGGGAATCTTGAAAACCCGTATACCAAAGTTCAAGCATCTCGGTGCACGACAAATAGAAAAACTCGGGATGGAATACCCCGGTGGCTATAATTTACAATGCTTAAAATTAGACACGCGGTATAAACGGGCGAGCATCGCGGGATTTAATCACGACTACTGCTCGGGGTTCTGGCTGATTTGCGTCGGTCAATATCTATAATTCCCCGGATACCCGGCACTCGTGATCTGACAATACCTTTCGATCAGGTGATCCACTCGTAACGACGATTACTCGCGTGGAGGTCTAACCTAAACCGACTTGGCCAACCGCGGCTACTTCACGTGTCACGTATCACGTATGTTCGTTTTCATCGCGCAGCCCCCCCTGTTCGATGATTATCGCCGTATCGTACACAAGCGGAACCCCGGCGGGTTTCACTCTGCCAGGCAAATATTTACGATTCATAAAGCGTCCGCGAGCCGTCTAATTTGCACGGTGATATATCGCCGGCGCGTTCGACACTGCGCAGGACGTGACGCGGCCCGATCCACGACAATTTGCCGTTAATTAACCGCGCATAGCAAAGGCGGGGTCGTAAAATTCGGCTTGCGCAAACACCGCCGAAGAATTAGTCGAGCACGTCCAATTAATTAACCCGGCGGAAAAATTCCACGCGATTTTCTACCGTTTTTCTTTTTCTCCTTTCCTTTTTTCCGTTCGTTTTTTCTTTCCTCCTCTCCTCTCCTCCCTCGCGTCCTCATAATGCCATCCATCTTTCCTTTATCAACCGGCGACCATACGTGAAAGTGTTTCGAGATCGCCGTAGTCGCTTGCGAAAACCGCCGTGTGCCTGCGCAGAACCGTGAAATTCCGTTCGATCCGCGCTGTGACTAACGCTCGGCCGATTAATATAAATTGTTGCATGTTACGACCGCCTAATTGCATCCAGAGGATCGGACAGCCACGGAACCTGCTCGCGTTCTCGTTCTCTGACTCACCGGTCCCCGGGTTCGCCACTGATTCCTATTCCAGATAAGTCTCTCTAATGCGGGCCCCGTTTTTCGAGCAACGCGGTGTCCCCTTTTGGTTACGTAAGGCACCGCTCTCAATGTTACACCGATGGAGGTTACGTCGCTTTGAATTCCGACCTGACAGATATTACGCGAATTACAAGCCAGCGTTCGATTTAGGAATCCTCTGGTTTTCGTTGCGATTAAATGTGAAAATTTCTCGAAATCGAAAATTTCGTATTTTTGTAAAGTTGCGCGAACAATGTAATGTCTCGAAAGGAAAGGAAAAGGAAATTTTCGAAATCTTGCGTCTCTATGTCAAATTACAGATTCTTTCATATTTTTGCAAAATTTCGTAAAGAATAGAAAGAAGAAGAATGCCTCGAAAGGAAAGGGAAAGAAATTTTTTGAAATCTTGATCTTTTGCAAAATTTCGAAAAGGGAAAAGGTGCAATGTCTCTTTGCCTTTGTGTTTAATACGAAATATGACGGTGGTATGGAATCGCCGAGAAAATGAGGATAAATAACTTCATTCTCGTTCGCTGCATATCTCTCGTTTTTATTTTGTCGCTATATCGACCGCTTTGGCAGAAAGGGATAACTAATGTTAATTCGCGACAGATTAACGGCGTTACTTTCCAATCTCGACTATGTTTCAACATAACCTCCATGATATCGCGGTTGGCAGGATTTATGGATCTCTGCACGCGTAAATACGTTGAAGCAAGAGCAACATCGTTCGTAAGGTTAAATAGAAGTGAAAATTCGTGTGAGATATGCAATCATCAGAGGTTCGAATGTCGCTTGCAGACACGGAGGACTTTCAATGAACTGAATTATGATTTGGCGAGTGATCTTTCAAACGTACATTCCCTGTCAAAAGTTTAAAATCCACGTACACTTCGAGAAACGAAAAAATTTCAATCTGTGAACGACTTGTCTAAAGTAAACGCAAAGGACCCATTTATTTCATCGAATTTCACGTAATAAAATAACAAAACGGTAGTTTCTATTGTTTATACGTGTTCTCTTTCAACAGTTCATGGAATAATTATCAAATTCGCGGAAATGATTGCGCGATTTGGCGTGTCGTATATAAATAACGTTTAACTTATAATTACTCACGCTCGAATGGTGATTTTTCTAACTTTAATTCGAGTGAAAAGGATATTAACCGGAAATTAGATATTATATCAAACGGATAGAACGAGGTGACCAATCTCAAACTTTTGATAGGTAGTGTAGCTTAGAATTTCAGTCGGACTCGCCGATACAGGCACGTTTAATAAATTTCCGTTAGAAAGTGACGCGTTTCGATTTTCGCAATAAACAAGCCAGCGATCGTAGAAATTCATTTTTATCGCTCGGAGCGAGCAGTCGCTGTGGCAAATAAGGTTTGTCACATGTGGTTAACTCGCAAATTAACGCGCGCCTTTCTGCGTCCAGACGTTTCATAATACCGCAGTTAACGTTTGTGTGTTTTTAGTGCGAGCAGTGTGGTCTCTCGGTGGTGTAAGTTTAAGGATAAATATCGAGTTGGAATTCAACTGAACTCTAGCATTTAAATAAATACACGGCATAGCTGGCAAAGCTAACGTTTCAAACTCTCAAATGGCGGAGTTTGAATTTCGGAGGATTAAGAAAACCTTACGGTAACTCTGAAATTTTAAACATTCGTTACTCTGCTAAAAGAAACTCCGATGCGACTCCATCTTGATTAAAAAAAATTTCATCATCCACTACTATACACTTGACAGCCTATCCAAAAGAAGCTTACGATATTTTAACGCTAAATCTATCATGGTTAAATGACGGATGAGCGGAAAAGAAGTAGAATTTTTAAAAAATTGTTATATGCTTGTTGAAATTTTGTGTATCGAGAGATAGGTATGACATCTAGTGGACGGTTGGCATTTTGGGCCTCTTTTATTTTTCTGATTCACTGTAACGTAATCGCAGAGACCAGAGAAGTGTGCTTTGTAATAAAGAATTATAAAAGCAACTATATTAAATAAAGATGATTTAATAAAAATTATTTGGTGGTATCAAGATATTCGCGATCTGAGTAACACCATCGATCTGGAAGAAGTAGGCCACTTTAGGTCCACTTTCGGGTCAAAAGGGGCCTTATACAGTTCGATGATTTCAACCTTTGCATCATTCAATCTAGTTTCGAGAAATCCTTCGACTTATTGCTTTTCCCCGAAGCAAAATAAATCCCGATGTAAGGTGAGACCATTCAAACAAATATTGAGAAAACGATTATAAGTATATCGAAAAAAAAAGGAAAAAAAAAACCGAAGACGAGTGATTAGGTAAACAGTGATTTAGACCGCGGTAGGTCTAGCGTTAAGACATTTCCAACTGAACCCATAACAAGCAAAACGAAATTTCGCGGGCGTAATATCGCGGAAAGCGTGAAAAGTGTCTGAAAGAGCAAAAAGAAAAGGTTTCACGAGCGAGATAACTATAACCGAGGAGGCCTATCGCAGACAGGTTCTATTAAAATAAATCTAATGGTAAAACAAACCGACTCGTCAAGCTGGTACGTTCGGCTCGTGTTTTCGTTTCGCGGCTCCGACACTTGCAACTTTGTTACATTTTCCGTTGCGGATCCGCCGGTACGTCAGCGCGGACACTTTACGTAGCATGCGCAAGGGAAAATAAGAAGATAACGCGCGACGGCGCAGGATGTAAGCGGTGCCCGCGTGCATAAGAAATTACGGCTACTCGCCACTTTCTCGGTTTGCTGTCCGCTGGCTTCGAGCGTGAGAAAGGTAACGATGACCGTCCACGCTCGTACTCGCGCGAGCCACCGCGATTAACGGCCGTGATTTTTCCCCATCCACCGCTTTTAACGCACGCATCATCGACATTCTGCAAGTCATAAGCTCGGATACCAATACTTTGTTGCTGGAGGATTGCATTCGTTCAATCGAACCAGTCTTATCCTCGCGATTTTCTCTACCGTCCAAACAGATTTCTACGTTTTCGCATTGTTAGGTTATGTCTCCTTCCAATCAACGCGGTAGCATAGGTGCGTGAATATTTATTTTAGGATTTTATATTTTAGATTTATTTTTTTTAGGATTCTATATTTTAGATTTTTTTATTTTAGAATTTTATATTTTAGATTTAGTTATCTTAGGAAACGTAAACGGAAGTATTTCTTATTTGGTAGAATAAACTATTTCCTTGTTGCGCAAACGACAGGAAACGCGAGACGATTTCGCAGAGGGGGTAATATTTGGAACGCGGTGTCTTGTCACAGTTCATTGGTTCGCCATAAAAGTTGATTTCTCTATTAATAATTTCTTTCGCCCGTAAACATTCGACAGGCGAAAGGCAGAGATGTAACAATCGATTCCTTTCAGTTTTTTCCTTTGTTTTAAATAAATTATCAGGTAGACCGTTTTGAAAGTTCTAAACGCTACCTGATAATCTTGCGCAAGGAACAGAAAGAAATTGAACAAGATTGATTATTACTATAAAGATACAACAACTGCAGATATAAATCTGCGTTGAAACTGGATAATATGTAATTGCAATTTTAGAATGTTACTTTCGTTTCTGGACATTTGGAAAGACCAGAAAGAAAACAGGAAGCTAATATCGACAATGTTGCGTAATACAGGCTGGGTTTGACAAACCGCTTCGGATTAGCTCCGCGCGTGATTCGAGTCAACCGTGATATCATAATCGGCCGTTGGAATTCGATAAAAATTCTAATTTATCGCCCCTCTTCCGATTTCCAATTATTTCCACGTTCCTATCGACATTTCGTTACTCCCTTAAAAATCCAATCACGTCACGCGTGTTCCAATTAATCCTTCTATCAACCTCGATACCATTTTTTCCTCGTCGGGACAACCGCCGATCGTTGCTTACGGTTCGAGCCGGGATTAATTTAGAAATATGGGGAAATTAGAAGCACAGTGATACCGAGCCACGTACTCACCTCAAATATTAGCTCGATCCATTCGAACGATCTTTAAATACCTGGCCATAATCGTACCGTGACCAAAGCTCCCGCAAATGAAGCCTTCGGGTATTAAGATCCAGTTAAACGGTTCGTTTACGGCATTCAATCATACGGAACTAATTCGTACCCTGTCCTTCAAAGCGTGAAGCATAAACACGTTCTGAAAAAAAGCCGTAATGGCGTTGTCGCGAAGCAGGAAAGAACGATGGGAAAAAGTGTGAAGCGAATTAAACGTACGCGTGATTCGCGTCACCGATACCTCGAGTTTTCTTCGCTGCATCGTGGATGACAGGCTTCTGCCAATTCTGCAATCGAGTTTCCGAATTAGAGTTACACCGATTGTCATAAGAAACGCGCAACAAGCGCCCGCAGCGACATCTACGCGTGGAAAACGCGAATGCCAATTTTAATTCGCGCGAACTGGACTTTAATTCGAACTTCGAAGCAAATTAACGATGGGTGTCTGTGAAAAATAAATAGATTTATGTATCGAAAGAGCAGAGTAACGTTCCGAAGGAAATAATTATCCAAGTGCATTAAGAAAGCAGCTAATGATTTAAACTGTTATTACGGTAAATTAATTTCTTCGCTGCTGCAAGATTTATTACCTTATATACATAACGCTCTATATACATAATTCAAATATATCAACCAATGATCGCTACTCCGTATTTTCCTCATTGGCTCAATTACAGCGCTATTAACCCTCTTTGAATAATTCACAGGCTCTACAAATTAGCTAGACAATTTGTTAAAAGCAATTTCTACGAATCGCATACGAATAATGTACACAAAGATCTCGTTCAACTTCGACGAACTTCGATGCCTAACCTTGCTCGATCTTTCCGCGTGTTTAGGACGATGATGATCATTTTTAACTTTCTCTGGAAACGGATAGGAATGGAGGTCGTTTCGTTCGACTTCCATTTCCCTCGGACCTAAATTCTATAGCATTGGTTAACACTTTTCCGATCGGTCGCAGATACAAATTTTCGGTGTTCGTTTACAGTTATTATAAGAATTATATATGTAAAAAGGACGGTGAGGTATGGTTAACCTTCAATGTTGTGTCGCAATAATCACCATGACAACCGCCGCTATGACAATCGATTTTGACAAAGGTCAATTAATAAGCTAGTAATAATTTCCAAATTTTAGGCAACCCAACGCTTTTAAATTTCGCAAATCTCAACTCTCAAAGAATTAACAGGTTAGCAGCCGGTAAAGCGTCAATACCATCGGATAATTATGGAAATACCATCGTATAATTACGGAGAGCGAATTAATGGACTCCTGGCAGGACACAGGATTCCATTGACACTTGGAAATCAGAAGCAGACACGGTGGACCGCGTTCGGCGTGTGGAACTCTCGGTACTCGGTGTCGATTACTCGGACAGAGCGCGAAGAAAATAGCCGGTTAGAAGGGGGCGATAAAATGGCTGGCAAAACGGCCACGGCTCGGCATACTGGCGCGTACAAATGCCCGTGGAACATGATATCTATTTCATAACACCCACAAAGCGTCCCCCGTGCGAACGCAATCACCGTTACGTAATCCGGCCTTAAAGACCGTCGCCGTGCGGCTGGGCCCGGCCGTAGACTTGCTTACGGCCACGGGAAAGATCCTCGTCGCGTAACAGCGCCGCCAAGCGTTCTAATTTCCCGTCGATAAATTACCGTGGCGGCCGTTAGCCACCGGGACGACAGAACGGGACGATCGAAAGCGACGACGTTCTCCCGACGCGAGACAATGGCCGCTGATGTATGCGGCCGGTTCTTTGCCGCGATCTTGAAAAATGACCGGCCGACGCGCGCGCCCGTTTCTCCTGACGAGCCATTCAGCGGTATAATGAGGCGGATGATGCGACTAGGAAACGCGGGCACCAGCTGCGGACAGCCGGTTTCGAAACCAAACGCCGGGATGACGCGAGCATGCGCCGCCACCGACTGTTACAGCCTCCGATACTCGCCGCGATTGTCGTGCGCGACGCGCAGGTGAAAAGAGGAGAAAGAGGTTAGGAAAGTCACGAATACAACCGTCGATACTCCAATCCGTACGATCAAACCGATTATTTATGCTAATTTATTTGCTAACAACGATATTAGTCGAAGATAGAGATAAAGTTGTCAAATGGTATGGGAATATTTGCGAATCTAGCAGTAAATGTTAGAATTGGTAAAGTAAACTCGTTGTTTGTGCAAATTTATTTGTTCGACGCGATATGCGAGAAGCGTAGTTAGGATCTAGGATTGAATTGCAAGACAATGCTAAAATTATTTTCCATTCTAAAAAATAAAGAAGTCTTCACGTATCTTGTGACATTTTTCTCCTAAGACTTAAAGGCACGAGTCTCTTAGATTCTCTGTGTTAGGGTTAAGAAAAAACAGTTGAAAATGTTGATTTTTACGAGATATTCAAAGATTTACCCTTTTCTAAATAATTATCAAAGGTTATTTTCGTCGTCGAAAATGAAAAGAGGCAATAAGATAAACAAGCTTTATTTCACAAATTTACCTATGTCGCTTTGCTTTCTATTTTGTTAGGATGCTAACGCGTTGATTCTACGCGAAACAAAACACGGTATACATTTATTCGCCATCCGGTGTTTCTTAAACGGTTGAAAAAAAATCTTTTGATTTCCTCGCTGAAGTACCGGGAAAGAATGAGCGCGCGCAGAAGGCGGGGTGATAAATCGTCGCAGCTGCGACTCCCCTAAATGGGATAACGATCGAAAGGCGAGCGAGATCGCGGCGTTAACCCTTAACGCGCACCCCTTGGAAACTCATCGAGCCACGGAACCTTTTGTCGCCGTGGTTCCCTGCTACCATTTGCGGCCTCTTCGATCCGATCTCCACTCGTCCTTACGGCACCGTCCTCGCGCGGACTCCTCGCAATTGGATGCAGCGTTCGCCACTGTTCTGTCAGCCGATGACTCGCGCGCATGCGCGCCAGAAACCCACTCCGACCGACCAGCAACTGGCATTTGTATGAAAAGTCGCGGGTGAAAAAATGAGAAAAGATGAATAGAGGCGGACGAAGGCCCACAGAAATGGAAAATTCAGAATAATCTACGGGGTGTTTCGTTAGTTTGAAACGGATTTGCACCCTGGAACTTCTCTACTTCGAGTTCGATCGATGGATCGACGAGTAAATAACCCTAATCGCTCACTGTCAATTTACACCCCTTAAGGAGTCACCCCTTTTTACGGTAATCGGCTCGATTTTCTTCCGTTTACATATTCCAGGTGCTGAATCATTATTCCGGAAGTCGGTAGTCCCCCCGTTCGAATATTCTAAAAGGTACTGGATTAGTATTTCCCGAAAATAGTAGTATTCGTTCTCGTTAATCCGATCCCTAATCCAAGTACAGGGTGAATACAGGAAATTCGCGACAATATGTTTGTAATCGTCTCGACAATCGTATCGATCGCCTCTGTCTACTTGTCGCTTCAGTCCCCGTTCGGAAAACGGAAAATAGAAAACAGGAACACGATAGCCCGCGGGGAATCGGTACGATCGGATATCGAAGGCCGGTATCGATTCGGTAAATCAAAGAACCACTCGTGATCAAGAACAATCAGGCGAAGGAGGACCCTGAGCGACCAATTCATCGCGAATAGAGATTATCGACTAACCACCAGCGAAAGAAGCACGAGCGACCCACGCACAAAGGACAGTCGCAGGGGACAAGCGCGAAGAAGGGGCCCGATGGGAAGATAGAGGGCGCTGGTGAACAAGCCGTAGCCAGCCGAGAGTCCTCCTCCGGACTCGTAAATTCGCCGGTTCGTTTGAGAACGCGCCGCTACGGTAACTCAATATTGGAACGCCTTAACTATCGGGCCCCGAGAGACTCTGCGCGCACTTTTCTGTACGGTAATTCCGCGCGATGTATAAAGTAGCCCGGAGCGAGCCACGCGTTTCTTCGTGTCCGGCTACCTTTAATGAGGCCGGCTCCCGGCGTGGGTGAACGTCTCCAGCAGAAGAGAAAGAGAGCCGACGATTAATAGTACGCCGAGGACGATATAGAGGAGACCAGCGACGATACCCTAGAGAAACAACACTGCACGCCGATATCGATCGCATGCTATCGAGATCGCCGCTGTCCGATCTGCGCTTCTCTACGCCTACCGGTCGCTCCATTTCGCGTCTCGACCTGTCGCACCCTACACCACCCAATTCTACCTTTCAAGGTTAAATCCCGTGACGTAATAATTTTTATTTATCGTCAAAACGCACCGAGACGAGCAGATTTGTCGATTAAATATAAATCACCGGCAGCAACGTGGCAAGGAAGCTTCGTGATTAATCGCTAGATGCACCAGCAATGACGCTAATTTGTAAGTGGAAGCTGCGAGCCCTTTGAGAAACCTCTGCGACCAATTTACGCCACCATACAAGACCAAAGGAGAAACACCGAGTCCACTTCCCAGTCGATCTTCATGGAACGCAAACAAAACGCGGCAGGACGGAAAAGCAACGGGAAGGTTGGTCGAGCAACTTGTCCCGGAGGTATAATGCGCGTTGCACGTGTCCCCGGCTGTGGCAAAGAGGATATCAACGCGGAAGCGGCCGGCACCGCGACGAGAATCACGGTTGTTCCTCGCAGTTTCTCTTCGGGGCCGAGTCCCCCCCGAGCTCGCGGCAGCTCGCTCCTGCGACCTGTTACGCGGCCTGATGGTTTTGTTTCGAACCAGGGACACAAGCTTGCCACCGCACTCTCGCTGAGACATTGATTCATCCTGCTTCTCCGTGTCTCCACCGTTAGCCGCCGCAATTGTGCCCCGCTGCATACTCGCCAAGCGTTCGCCCATCTACAGCTCCCTCCAAAATTAACGCGCCACCACAGAAATTCAGGTAGACATTTTAATCCGGAGCGATCTTTCATATCAGATTCATTAATAGATAGAGAAAACGAAAAATAAATTTTTTTCGTCCGAAGCTATCTTATCGAGAAAATCGGCAATGAATGTCCACTCCAATTCCCTAGGATAATTCCCTAGATATCGGTTTCCCATGCGAGCTTCTTTTCCCCGAATTCATAGGTGCAGATTTACCTATGCACGCGCCTGTCCTTACACTACGCGATGGAAAGCGATAATACGAACATCGAAATTTAGCGTGCTCGAAAAATCGAATCGAAAATGAAGAATAAAATTTTTTCGTCCGAAGCTTGGTTGCTGAGAAAATCGGGTTTGAATATTCACGGAGCGCGCGTGCGCTTAGCCGTGGCTTAGATCTGGCCTAGGGGAACATTTTCCCCTCCTTTGCTTCTACTTCCTAGTCGCTTCCCCCACCATTAGGCTTTACTTCGCTGCACTACTGCTTTCCTCGTCACGTGACCGTCGTCTGCATGTGAATCGTTGCGTCACGTGCAAACTCTGCGTACTTGTGCACTCCTCCACTCCTACTCCACTTGACGCTTGCGTCGGGCGAGGTGACAGGCGTAGGTGTGGTGGGGGAAGTCTGCACGAGGGGAGTAGAGACTGTGTGGTCCCGGAGCCTGGTTTTCGATGGATAAACCGTCGATTTGTCAGTAACGGTGGTACAACCGGGGTGGGGGTGAATCTGTGTGAAAAAAAGCAATCGAAAATGAGGAATCAAATTTTTTTATTTGGAGCTTCGTTGTCGAGAGAATCCACTTGGAATGGTTGCTTCGTACTCCGCGCCGAGAGGCCTTCGCAGCGACCATTCCAAGTCGATTTTATCGACAACGAAGCTCCGAATCAAAAAATTTTATTCCTCATTTTCGATTGGTTTTTTCACGTACAATCACATGCTTCTCAATTTTGCTACCATTTCTGAGACACCTTCTATATAAAGTTCTAAAAAGGGATCCGTCTTAAAAAAATGTTGCTACCTCAATTTCGGCTTGCTATTAAATTTGAACGGTGCCGAATATGCATTTCAACTGCCATGTTCGCAGCGGTGTACAGGGTGGTCCAAGTTAACGAGCCGATCGCAACCCCTTTGCTGGAGGTATCGATTTCTGATTCCGCGTGGGTAATCTTCGAAATTTCAGCTTCTTGCACTCGGAACTGCGTTGTCTTTTAATGAGACACCGATGCCCGCTATTATCCGGGCAGATCGATTGGGCGTGACTGGACGCGCCAAAAGGTAATTGCCGGTTCACCATTCCCCTTGAACAACTGAAACAACGCGTTTCGTGGGGCAAGTCTCTCGGATGGACAGCGGAATGCCTCGTTTTTTCAATTCCTCCTCAGCTTCCAGTTCTAATTACAGGGAATATTTCGACTCTCTGAAACTGGTACCCTCTTCGGAGTACCGTCTACTTGAGCACGTAGAATATCGTTTACTAAGCAAAGGAAGGAAATTTGCGAAAATCGATATTATTTTTCAAAGAGAATTTATCAGGGTGCGAAAGCTGGTTTGAATTTCCCGCGGAATCGACGGGGCTGTCCCATCGTTTTGCCCGGCACTGTAGGTCACGGTGGTTGCATATAGGTGTAGATAGTTAGCCGTGGCACGTATCGTCTGCGCTCTCCGGCCACGACCGATGATTATCTCCGCGCTCGGTTTCAGCCACAAAGCACGGCAGTCCCACGCACGCCTTGTCGAGTTATTAATCGCCACATAATTCTACAATTACAAAGGTTAATCCGGCGTTTTCACGCTCGGAGCGTCGTGGGTGCTGTGACAGCTCCAGGACAAACGACACCGGGCCCGGGGTGGGGCGAGCCCGCCAGGGTGGGGGAAAGAGAGCGGACCACACGGTCTCGTTGTCAGGCCAATCCGTGTCACCTTACTTTCGATCCTCACCTTTGCCTCCGGCAAACCGGGAATTTCGCGTTCTGCATGAAAACGCTCGCGTGATATACCGCCGCGGAATGGCTATTCGAAAGAGTCTCGATCCGTGTGTTACGTGGCACTCGAATGGTTGACGTGATAGCGGAAAACAAGATGCGATTAACACTCGCCCCTCTCGTTTCTCGCGAAACGAAAAGTCTCCAGGTTCGTTAGGCTCCTGATTTTATACTTGCATTCGGCCCCTTGGATTCGTTATAGAAACTGTTACGATTAGGGATATAGACTATTTCTAAGAAACTCGTCCTTTTACACTTACACTGGGCCACTTAGATCGAGTATAGACTATTGTCGATATTACAATTGTGACAATTATAACTTTAACGAAGGATGACAATTTTAACGAAACAGAGAAATTAAGTTCCACGATTTTATGGATTAAACCATTTATTGTTTATAACCCAACAAAATATCCGCAATGCAACCAGTTGTCGCTATGACGATGGAAATCATAACCTCGACGAGGGATAACGATTTTAACGAACCAAAAAAAGGATCCACGACAGACACGTAACTTAACCTCAAATTCCATGTAAATAACGAACAAGAGCTAACTAAAGAACAGATTTTTCGCGGCTATATCGTCAGTTTAACCTTACTCGGTGGAAACAGTAAATTGAAACTCGAGTGGGAAATCACGCGGTGACTGTTGCTCGACCTCTCAGCCGGCGAAATATTCGAAAACCTCGAAGGATCCCCGGTGTCGGAAAAGAAAAGGTCCCCGGCGGCGACCTCGCGTCGATTCGAAGGCTCATCGGTGAAAAGTCGCGGCGGATGATTAATAGCGACGGGTATCCGGGAATCCGGTTGTATCGTTGCTTTATCTCGAGTTTCCTGCGCGTAACGCTTGCCATTTGCGCGGCAGCCGCCGGCTAATAAGAAAAGGTGGTAAAAGGGTAGGATAGTTCCGCGCGCGCGCATTGTCTCGTAATAAACGATAGGAATTCCAGCGTTTGCGTTTGTCCCGATCGCTCCTTTCCCGATCCCGTTGCCGTGCAGCATTCCGCTCGAAAAGTCAACTCCCGCGCGCGCGTGCTGCGTGAGAATGCGCGGATTTTTGTCGCGATCGCCGCTCGAGTAAATCATTTATTCGCGTGCCTGAAAAAAAGGAAGAAAGAAAAAAGAGGGAAAAGAATCGTTGTGCTCTCGCGCTTGGGAACTTGCGCGCAGCGAACTGTGAAGCACGTGGAAATCACGAGACTTTTTCGACCTTTGTCTGAACATGAGACTCGTGCGTAATATTATGTTACCGAGTGCGAAGTATTTCGACGGGGTTTCAAACTGACCGACAGATATTCGACAGCCAGGCCTGTTTTGAAATTAAGCCTAAGCTCGCAAGGAGAAACACGGTTGCTCAATGTCAAGTACTCGCCGTCCACTATGTCGAAGGTGATTACGGCAAATAGTTAATCGTTTCGCTTTATCATCGGCCCGAGCTGTGCAACACGACTTTGAATTTTTTAAGATCCCAAAACCTTTAATTTTTTTATATTATCGCAATTAACAAATAGATGATACATCTTTTAATTTCGAAAAGATAGTTATGTGGCGCTAATTTCACATCGTGTCACCAGTTGAAGGTCAATATTCTCATTTAACGTGCACTTCGAAGTTACGGTGAATGATAATAATATAGCTTGGATTTCTTTAGTCTATCTGAAATTTTTTTTAAACTCAAAACCTTCGATTATGTATAAATAGGATATACACCTTTCAAAGCTTCGGTATAAGTACAATAATTTGACGTACGTCACCAAAGTTATGACAGCAGTAATTGTCCTTCACATCGCCACTCGAAAGTTAGTAGCCTAACTAAACATACTTCTTGAGGTCTCGGAGGATGATAATAAAAGAATAAACGATTCTATTCTGCGTCCTTTGTGGGCAACCAGGCTACGTCGTAACGCAGGGAAAATAATAAATGCAGCAATAATATATAATAATAATAGTAACGAGAAAATAATATCGCTGGCAGGCTCACTTTGATCCCATAATCCCGTGATCCTTCAAAAGGAAATCTCGAATAGAGGAAATTACAGGAAGGAGCGGGAATGGCGGAGATCATGGTGGCACCGTGGGCGAGCCTCGGATCGCCGGTCGTTTTTTCAGCCGCGCTAGTGTCCCCGGTGCCACGTAACAAATGAGGCCGCTTTCAACCGCGCATTACGGATTGGTCGCGGTGAATTAGGCCCAGAAGCGGCGCGCCACGATGTCACCGGGGCCAGGATGGGCCGTGCGCGACTCGGCCGCTTCTTGGGAGGCAAGTCCCGATCGCTGCTAAGGATATTTTGATAAGCACGCGATTTTCTTCCAGCCGATTTTATTTCCGTTCCATTTACCGAGTTTATGGAAATGCCGTCCCTGTCGGTCCAGCGTTCACTCCGATATTTATCCGTGAACACAGAGAAACTTACGCAATTAACCATTTTGTACTACGTGACCACGAAATCGTGGGTAAAACAGTTCTTCGAAAGGTATCTCTTTTGATGTATGCAAAATATTAGGGGTAGATTCTGAACAATTTTTAGAATACAAATAATTATATCGTTCCATCATAGCAAACTTAAAGCACAGAGTTTAAATCACGAGAGATCTTCTTGTGCATCAGGATATATAATTTTAATTAGTTATATCTTCTTCTACGAAGGAAGGTAAGGATACATCGAATGTATGCTAAGTACGTAAGCAGCTTTTACTCTAAAAGATGAAAAAAATTCCACGTATATTAAAACATTCGTCCCCAAAGGGTTAATACAAATTAACATAATAAAATTTAAGTCCTTCTCTTTTTAGGATGAATGAGAACATTTCTCATTATTCTCTACTATCTGGCAAATAAATTATTTAATCGCTTCTAGAATGGTGTCATAATTTTGAATCCTAATCCTAAACGAAATGCCTAGGGCGATATATATTCTCGAGATGCATCTCCGACGCCGATCTAAATTACCGATGGAGGCGCGTGAATCGAGGAGAATTAAGAAACATTAGGTTCGAAGTAGAGAATCAATGGACATAATAAAACTGTCAAACGGAGATAAAGATTGAGCAGGTGCAGTAAAAGGGAAAAGAAGATCTAGACAGAGGTTCTAAGCACTCAATTCCAAGAGCATCAACGAGATTGGTATCGACGTCTCTTCGTCACACTCGTAAATCAATCTCCCAGCCGGCTTCTCCGCATGATTTTCAATGATCTCATCAGCTCAGAAATGACACCTATTAAGCACGAAAGGACGGTAGCCGATCGCAGGGAACCCGAGAAGCCCGGGATCACGCACAGGTGTAACGTATCTGTGTTTTCTCGCCGTTTATTAGCGAGCAACCCGAGGACCGTCGCGACGCGGTCGTCGCGATGGCTCGGCCGGGTCGTCTAACCTTCAAACCGCGTCTCGTCGCTGCGCAATTAGCCGGTTAACATCTTCCGAGATCGTGAGAGCAGTTTTGCGCGAGATAATTGGACAGAGAACGATATTATCCAGGTGTTACATGTATCTCACCTATCGGAAATCAGTATTTCTATAGCGTTGTAGAAATTGTTATTACGTCGATTTATAGCCGTGCCTCGAGTATCTTTGTCCTGTCAAGCAAGTGTTTAACAATGGCGGTATTCCTTGCTGGGTATTTCTTGCTAGAACACTCTTGTAAAATCACACCTGTGATTTCGCTTTTTACCCATACCAAATTACAGGCTAGAGCAATTGTTAATTAGTTCAAAAGATATATCGTAACTACGAAATGAAACTGTGTAATTTCAACTCGAACTATAGCTCTCGAGAGTTGTTTACATACCAGTTATAACGAGAGGCGACTGTCAATCGCCGCAAAATTTTGAAAATCCATATTAATTGACATATCAAATTTAAGGTAAAATCCGTAAATTTCTATTCTTTTGTAGCGAAAAAACCGTCGAGTGCAAAGGGTTAATATCCAACCACACCTTCGGAGTTATTTGAAACGAACTCCTTTCCTGATTTCTTTTTATTTACACAGGCTAAGAGATTCGTTCGGCAATAGACTAAACAAAATTAACCCTCGCGTTACGATAACAAGGTCTTCGAAGACCCGGTTACTTCATCCATCGCGACAAAGCTGGGTGTGTTAATAGCTAAATCCTCGCTCCCCGCTTAACAATATACCAATTCAAAAACTGATGCCGAGTCACAGTGGAGTGCAAAGGGTTAATGAGAATCACATCGACGTTAGCTCCAAAAGATAAAAATTCCCGGAATCATCGGAAATTCGAGAGAGAGTAACCACGAGGAAGCCTACAACACATCCAGGATAAAAACTCGCCGGTGGCTCGTTAATTCCTTGTCTCTAGTCCGAAGCAACATTCAATTAACGCGGCTTCTCGTGTAATTTGCGGCATGAGCGAGGTCTCTCAGGCTGAAACGCAGAATCGCGTCAGAAAATGAATACCCGGTCAGGTTTCCTCGCGGAGGGAGTGGTGAACGGCATGGAAATTTATCGTGACTCGCTCGGGGGGCACCGGGCGGGTTCACCTCGGTCGGTTGCATAACGTTCCACGGAATTCTGATGCCGGACGACCAGGACGAGCATCACGACGACCACGAACGACCACGAGCAACGGGGACGACCTTAACCTTTCTCGCGGCCCGCCCGGGGACATTTGTCCCTCGTGGCTCTCCCCGATTTGATCGATGGGCCCGCTTGGAATTCCATTTGTCCTCTCGTCCACGGCACCCCGTAAGTCCCGCCAACCTCTGCCCCCCTCTGCACCGGCCATTTCGTGTACTTGCCTCGGCGAGTATGAAACCGGACGATTTCGGGCTAGCTTTTTCGTCTGATTGATGGCTTGTTTTTGTTTACCAACGGCACGGTCGCTCGTGGGAAACCGATCGAATGGTTCAACGCGCGATTAAATGCGCGTAAAGGAACTGACCTTGCTTTCAGGCAGTGAAACTTGTTCCGAATATATATAGATCCTCGTTCGGGTAACTAATTCTTTTTATTTTTTCAACGACGATCTTTTTTGGAGCGTTTGAATTGTGATTTATTTTGTTTGTACTCGTGGTAATTAAACGACGAGACTGATGTTAATTGGGAATGTGACTGGTAGACTGGGAAAAATCTGATTTTGTTTTTCGGTGCTTGATTTGTAATTTATTCAATTCGTGGTAATTAAACGATGAGAGTGATGTTAATTGGGAATGTGACTGTGAGACTGGGAAAAACCGAATGTACCGTATGTGTTCGCAGCCTTGGAAAGGTTAATGCGATACAACTGATTTCACTTTCCTATTTACAAATCATACTCAAAGTCTCGTGTCGCTGTCTTTGCTGACTATTTTACAAGCACCATATCATAAGATGATTAAGTACGTAACATAACAGTGTGAGCTGATACACCGCAGTGTACAAGGCAAACCCTGGAATTTAAAAGCAAAGTCAAATTGGACGTGTGTTTAAACAAACTTTCTCAACCTTCTCCCCTGTGCTAAATTACATCCGATATTTTTATTGTCGCAAATTACACTTGCTATTACACATTCGTATTCTTGTTGCCACGCAACGACGGTACCATTATTATTTATTACAAAAACTTTCTATAATCATTTACCGACACTTTTTGCAACTCTGTCAAACTCTAATTTTTGAGCTATGCGATCTTTGCACTCAGGAAATCGTACATCGCAATAATTCGCAATATTATAGCAAGTGTACCCAAGTTATCGCTCAGAATTAATATTCATAATCTCGAAAGATACCTGAAACTTTTTATATTCGGAATTAAACGTAGAGTGATAGCGTTATTAAACGTGGTAGTAGAATTAAACGTTAAAAGGAGAGTAATAGCGATGGTAAACAGGATTCTACCTGTCTCTTTCTTTACGACATTGTCCGTTGCCACTCGTGTCAACCTCGGATTTTATCGACCATTTCCCGTCGATCCATTTCGCTTGCCGGAATCGTCACCGACGATTACCTTCGTCGGTGATATACGAGCAAACGGAAGTAAATTAAGACGGTGGTTCGCAAAGAAAAGGAAATATGTCGCGTGGGGAAAGTTTATCGGCTCGGAAGGAAACAGGCCTCTCATTACGCGTCCCTGCGCGCGCATAATTAACCAAAGGCCAAGGGAGAGAAAGAGAGAGAGAGAGAGAGAGAGGAATTACCATCTTACGGTAATTACGGTCGGTGCCATTATCGCAGATTATCCGCGCGTCCGGCATCTTACGTAATCCCATGGTTACTGCCGATAAACTCGATAATTCCCATACAAAGCGTCAGTTTTTGCCAGCTTTTAATCCGATTTTTCACGAAACCAGCGATCTTTCCTGCGTTCTCGCGAAATGAATTATTTCCAAAAATATCGGGTCATCGTTTTTACATTTTTCGTCGAATTTTATAAACATAAGGCGTTTAACCGATATAATAACTAAGGTGTCATGGTTCCGTTAGAACGAAAAAAGAAACGACTACACTTTTTCTTAATATTTAAATTTAAATCTTAATATTTATTCGACGTATAATTTTAAATAGAAGAGTAAAACTCGGCACGAACTTATGGGATTTTTACAACGTCCGAGATATATATTTCTCGGCGAGTGTTCAACGCGGGAAATTCAAATCGCGAGCGAGTAACAAAGCGCGAACATTCGCGTTTAATGGCGTATCGGACAAATCTGATAATTTAATCGCATTAACGGGATTTTATTTGGCCGTGTTGCAATCTCGGCGATTACATCAGAAACGCAAGTAATCTGGCAGTGGCTGCCTTTACCACCTGTCCACGAATTCCTTTACCCAACTGCTTTATACCTTACCAAACAACCAGTTCCCTCTACAACTCGATTTATCGACCGTCAACACTTTTCTCACACCTATTAGCGAACCTATCAATAATACCCGGGCTCTCTCTCTTTCTCTCTCTCTCTCTGAGAAACTCGAGGAAACGATCACACCACGCACCATTAGGAAACCCAAGTCTCTACACCCGCGTCTCTTTAACACGCCAAACAGTCTACTACCTACTTACTGCTACGCGTCATAGATCAAGGTACCATTTCTAACCAGTTGAGATTACTCCGCAGATATACAACCAACAATACGATACACCTATGGCACGACAGACTATGCGTGTATACACATTCGCGAATGTTCTATCCTAGAAAGATGGTTAAAAACGATTTTGTGGGAAAAGATTATTAATCTCGAATATTTTCGAAATTTCACGGTTTCCGTGAAGAATTAAAATATGCATTAATCGGTAAAATATGCTGAAAAGATACGTGTAAAAGTGGGGAGTTGACCTTGAAATGGGTTATATAAAGTTAAATTTTAAAATGTTTTTCGTACTTTAAATTTCTCAAAATTATAATCGAAACTTAATCAGATTTCGTGCGTTTTCTTAGCGAAAATCAAGATTAAATCTTCCATTTTTATATCAACTCTAGCGATTCGAAATGTTGGTAATTTTTTGTCCCCTTTATATGTGCCGTTCACTTGTTTAATTATATATATTAGCTCGTGGATTCAGTGAAAAAAATGTCGATAAAAAGTCGTTCATTATTTATCGCATATCATTACGTACATATGTTCCAGGAATTTTTTCACTTCTCCAGTGCGCATTGCCGGTTCTTTTCGTCTATTAAATTGAATATATTACCCCAAGTTAATGAGCGTATGAGATTACGTTTGTTTTGTACCTCGTGCGAGCTAATTCGCATAACGTAGCCTAACCTCGACCATCCGCGTTACTATCTCCTATCAAACGTTATATATAGGAATGCCGTGTGCATCTAATGAAGAAATATCGACTGCTATTTGTCACTCTAACCTTATTTAGCGCTTATTTAAAATACTGTTACACTAATTCGTTCAAAAACCACAAAAGCGAGAAAAACACGGCTTATTAATCCGCGGCCGAGGCCAGTGCGGCTTTGACAAATTACATACCACCTGTCCGCATTTTTTTCAACCTTATTTTACTTTCTTATTACCCGTGCTCGGCTACTAATATCAATTGGAATCCACAAAAACTCACCTGATTCATCCTACCTATAGCGAAGCTACGCGACTTGACAATTACACGCCATCTGTCTACATTTTTTCCAATCTCATTTTATTTCCTTATTACCGTGGTTTATTATTAAAAATCAATCAGAATCCTATTCCGTGCGTTCTATCATGCACAGTTCTAGTTGCATCGGGTTAGGGACTTTCATACAACGCGACTTTTCTCTGGCCGACTTTTCTAGTTAGCTTTAGTATTACGTTGTTATTCCATTGTTATTATTATATTGTTAGCTTTATTATTAAAAAACAATCAGAATCCTATTCGGGATATTAGGGATTTTCGTGCACCATAATTTTTTCTTGACCGTCTTTCTTAATTAGCTTCATTATTTTATCGTTCCTTTATCGTTACTATTATATTGTTAGCTTTATTATTAAAATAATAAATTGCCTATTCCCTACAGGAAAATTCCCAAACGCAGTTCTGTTTACACCGACATTAAGGACTTTTATGCACCGTGATTTTTCCTCGGTCGACTTTTTTAGTTTGCTTTATTATTTTATCGCTATTATTATATCTTTAGCTTTATTATCGAAAATTGATAACAATCCTACCCCGTGAAGTTCTGGCCACACCTATATTAAGGACTTTTACGCACCGCGACTTCTCCTCGACTGATTTTTCCTCGCGATTCGCGCAATCACGTAGGATCAACGCAGAGTTTTAGCGAAAGGACGAATAAACTGGTGCGAATTAGAGGTAGACTCTGACCGAAAACCGTGGCACGTGGATTTCAGTCAGCTGAGTTTTTTCTCAGGCAATGGCAGGCGAGCCAGCAGACACACTTTGGCACGTAACTTTCGACCGATCATGGGTACTCATTAATCACCGTTCCACGTCGACACGTAGCGTTTATTAAGTACCACACCGTGCGTCCAAGTGTTAATCAGTGAGAACTGCCAGTTTAATTTCCTCCACGACATGCGTGCCCGTAATAAGCTTCGACTTTGTTCTATTATAACGGGACCCCTTTTACCTGGCAGACACCTGCCACTTTCGTTAGAGGTAAATACTCCCTCGGGAAGAAAGTTTCTGCATCTTCTTCATTTTACTTTTTCTCCATTTGGCTTTCTTATTACGCATTTTTCCGTTTCCCCGCGCGAATCGCGTGAAAGCGCGGTTAACTGACAGGTCCGGAGAGGGAGCCGTGATTCGCGCTTCGGGATTCGCGGGAAAATTGAACAGCCGAAGGGATGTTACTCCATTTGACTCGTTTCTCAGCTTGTTTCCATTTTCTTCGTTGATGGTAAGATCTTTTTATCATAACGCGAAGATATTTGATTTGGTATGATGTTAACTAGTTTGGTTATGTATTTAATTACTAATCGAATGTCGATTGATTGTTATTGTAGTTCGTTGTGAATAAGAGATTGAAAAAATATGTAGAAGAAAGGTATTTAACTCTCTTTTAATTGGAAGCTTTCAATAGTGAGATTCTCAGTTGTAAAAGAAACGAATTTATTAATAAAAAATAGAAAAATCATACGTCTGACTCTATTAGTTACTGATCTAATTCACAAAAAATAATGAACATAATCCGACTCTTTTATAATTTAATATCCTCTAAGAAGATTCTAGTGACTTTTCTTATTTTTATCAAAGTAGCATGAATGGTTGCTGGCCATAAAATCACACCGCGAGCAGCGACAAAGGACAGGACACCGTGTCGCGACGGAGAATAAAAATCTCCGCTTGAGCGAGCTGCGCCGGCGACATAAAACGTCTCGGTTTTCCTTGGTCGCGGCTTATCGCGATAGAATATGGAAATGTCCTGAGAGACGTGGGTGCGCTGGAACGAGGATTAACGTCGAAGATAATTTTCCTCGCGCGCCGTCGCGGCGGCCATTACGTAAAACGCGGACGGATATCGCATTCCCTGTTAGCCTTTCCGTCAACCTACCGATAATAATAACCGACCCATACCGCATTATGCCTCGGAGGACAGGAATCGAATTTCGGAATTTTATCACTCGTTTATCCGTTTTTCAATCGGTCCACGTCATTCTTTCTCTGTACGTCACGCCTCTCTGCGAGTGATTTACTAAGTTATAGCGTTACTTAAAAATTTATTTGCTTTCAAATTTCAGTATATCGTGTCTGTTCTCATTAAAAATCCTGTGAAAATCCATGACAAAATCCTGTAGATAAATATTCTTTTATCCTTCTTTTTGCGAATAGAAATATCCATTTATTATCATGGAGTGAATTGTCATTTGTATATTACTGTCAAAAAATAAAATATTTTAGATTTTTTTCTTATACCAAATCACCATTATATATTATTGATTGAAAATAAAAAGAATATCAAAATTGAGGGCATTAATCCATGATATAATAATTCTTGTAAAAATGTTTTATCGCGTGTTAACGACTGCGATTAGTTCTGTGTGTTATTGCGATTAGTTTAGCGTGTTAGACTGCTGACACTTTTGATAGATGGTAACTTTTGTTTCAAGGAAACAAATTACCGTTCTGTGAATCTCCAGCTATGATAAGTTACACGTCGATATAGTCAATTGTTATCCCGTCATATTCTCTTCGAATCTTCAACAGCTGCAAGTGTTACAAAGCACCGCAGTCAACCTCTGCATCTTCACATTTTCTTCGAATCTTCAACTGTAACAAGCCACGAAGTAGAGTTGTCAACTTTTGCTGTTTCGTATATACCTCAAACTGACAACTGCTACGAGATACAAAGTAGTATATCCAGTTTCTGCTCTTTCATAAGCTCTCCAAGCCTGCGACTATCATAAGTTACAAAGTACCTGTAGTCAGCTACCGGTGCTTCGCGTATTCTTCAACTTGCAACTGCTACGAGTGACAAGCAAACTGTTGCAGTCAATTTCTATTCTCTCGTGTGCCTCTCAGATTCTCAACCAATACAGGTTTCAAACTAATGCAATCAACCTCTACTACTGGATCGTATATTCTTCAAACCTACAACTACTATAATCTACCAAGCATCGTGTTCAATTTCTGTTCTCTCATGTGTCTTTCAAGTTTGCAACTATTTACATGCTTACAAATTACCAATAGTCAATTTCTGTTGGTTCAAATATTTCTCAAACTTGCAACTGTTACAATTTACAATCTACCATATTTTATTCTTGTTCTCCCATATCTCCTTCGACGCTGTAACTATTGTAAGTTGCAGTCTAGCATAGGTAAAATTTTCTGCGCTTTAATATCCCTTTTGACACTGACTATTATAAGTTGCAATCTACCATAGCTAATTTTTCTACTCTGCCATACCTCTTTCGACACTGTAATTATTCTAAATTGCAATCTACCATAGCCAAAATTTTCTGCTCTGTCAGATCCCTTTCGACATTAACCATTACAAGTCACAATTTACCATAACTAATTTTACTGCACTCTCATATCACGTTCGACACTGTAACTATTCTAAATTGCAATGCACCATAACCAAATTTTTCTACTCTGTTATTTATCCCTTTCGACACTGACTATTATAAGTTGCAATTTACCATAGCCAAAATTTTCTGCTTTATCACATCCTCTTCAACGCAGCAATTGTTCTAAATTACAATCTACTACGTCTAATTTTTCTACTCTCCCAAATTTTCTCCAAACCTCCATCCTTCGTGTCAAAACACCCAAAGCACCCTTCCAACCTCGATCATCCCCCGATTTCCCTCCACTCGTAACTCCTAGCTTAACCATCGAACGCGAGATTTCGCGTAGACCGGTGTAATTAATAACAAAACAAGGTTGTTCTTATTTTCGCATTCTTCCGAGAGGAATACTTCTGTCCCTCGCAGTAGGAATAAATACAAGACGCATCCTCTGCAGCGGAACCCGCGGGCAGGTAGTGATTCAGCGCGGCGAGATAAGGCCGTGGCCCGAGTATGCACAATTCATTTATCGATACAACCTGCTCGCCGGGCGGAAAAAACAGGGAAAGAGGGAGAGAAAGACGGGGAAGGTGGGAGAGGTTCGGCCGGTGAAACGATTCCGTGATTAAGAGGAGGATCATCGGGCCGCATTTTGCGTGCTCAAGCATGCGTAAGTCCGAGGGCAAAATACGGTTATGCCGGCCAGCTGTGTCATCGTCGGCCAATGATGGAGAATCGAGGTCTCGCTGATCTTGGGGAATTGGAGGAGTGACTCATACCGGTAGCTAGGTTTTCCGGTTATCTGGGTTCTGGTTGCGGGTTATAGGAGTGTCGGGAGAAAGGCTGTAATTGACTGTGATTATGTTATGTCGAGTTAGGTGCGCCGAGAGGAAAGGCTTCCTCCGGCCGGCTGGTTTTTCGTTGTTTTAGGGTTACTAGGGGCGTGAACGTCACTCCGATATCTTTCGTGTTTTGTCGTTTCCTTCGTGTCTATTCTTTTGGCTGACCCGATTCTCCTCCCGTTTCCGAATCGCGAGCACAAGTTCGCGTAAACATCGTTTCGCGGATTGCGGTGCTCGGAGACTACCGTTTCTGCGATTACCAGAAGAAAATGTTTTGATATTCTTGAAACGTGTTTGTTGCAATTATTCCGAAAGAATATTGCGATGCGTAGAAATTGGACGATGGTAGGTTATCGATAAAATTAATTAGCGATATAAATGTAAGAGNTTGTTGCAATTATTCCGAAAGAATATTGCGATGCGTAGAAATTGGACGATGGTAGGTTATCGATAAAATTAATTAGCGATATAAATGTAAGAGAGATGACAACGATCCGAAATATTCTTAAGTTATTTTAAATACAACTCGAAAAATCACAGACTTCAACTACAATTCAACACTTGACACTAAGTAGTTCAACACTGACTTAACGCTGATTACTAACTAACTCGACTGTTCTTGTCATATTTGACAAATTTGCGACTAATCGTTGCAATTACTTCTATAATTTCCTTAAACTCGCATGACTACTTTATTATTACCACTCGTTTATTTTCACTTGGGTGTTTAAATCACCCAAGTTCTACGACCCGTTCAATTACGCGATAAATTATCAGCTTTCCAAAAAACTGAGAACCGAAACTGTTCAATCACCCAGGTGACTCTATCTGTCTATATTACGTCATCGAGCAAAGGAAGATCGAATCACCTTTTGAAAACCCGACTCGTAGTATCGGCAGGTATACACACGCATACCCGACCGATCGTCTAGCCAGCTCGCCTAACGGGTTAATTAATTACCAGTATCAGCAGAATCGATGGAATCGCGGTACACCGAGACCTCTCATTTGAATATCAATAACCCGTACACGAATTCCTTCCGCGAGCTGCACGAGCGTGGAAAAGCACCGTGAGGCCAAGAGTGACACCGGTCGATCGGCGTTGCACGCTACCGGTCCAATTATCCCCGGACAATTAAGCCGAGTCGTAGCGAATTAACGCGAGAGGCCGCGAGGAATTTCGTCGTCGTTAGCCCCCCACAGTGGGATTTACACCGCCGATCTGGCAAAGGGAATCGAATCGCGGTTATTCGACCTGTCCTCTGCGAGTTTCCGTAGCCATCTTCGGTCCAAGATCGGTCATAGATACCGCCGCCATTTTGGTTCGAAAATTCATGGAAGTTTCCGTCGCTATCTCGAGTCGAAGATCGATGGAAGATACTCTTGATATCTTAGTTCGAAAATTCGTGGAAATTTCTGTCGCTATTTTGAGTCGAAGATTGATATAAGATACTCTCGCTATCTTAATTCGAAAATTTGTGGAAGTTTCCTTAGAAGTCGCTATCTTGGATGGAAAATCGGTCAAACATCGGTCAAACATCGGTCAAAGATACCGTCGCCATTTTGAGTCGAAGATCGGTGGAAGAACATTCGCCATTTTGACCCGAAAATTCGTGAAAATTTTCGTCGCCATCTTTAGTCAAAGATTGGTCAAAGTTTCCGAGGCCATGTTAAACCGAAGATCGGTCAAAATTTCGAGGGATATTCTTTTCTATGCCTATCAAATTTTCACACGATCTTTCGCATTCTGTGTTCGTGATCCAACTAGGTGAATATGGAAGCATGCGCGGCCGAGGGCGTTCACCCGTGACATGTGTCGAGGACTCGGATTTCTAGGTTCACGGCACGGACGAAACGGGACGCTGTCACCTATTAGCGTGAGTTCTCCGTGGTTTTAGTGCTTCGGGGTTATGCGTTTTCTCCGCGTGTTTTATGCCGTGTGACAGCGACCATGCCTAGAAACATTCTTCTCTCTCGATCTTCCACTACGCTTCGTGTCGAATCGCTAAAATTTTATCCACGGCAATCGTGACGTTCGAAACGTATACATTTCACCAATCACAGATTCAGAATCTCCGCGCAACGATCAAATATTCTCAATAACCGCCGCAATTATTAATCAACTATCCGCAACCACGCAAACCCATATACATCCAGTGAAACGGTACCGGCATCGGTAAACACGTCATTACGCGAAGGTAAAAAAGAGAGAAAAAAATCTGAACACGACCTTCATCAAACTCTTCCAGGAAGCCTAGATACCGTAGATAAAATCTGCATCGAAAAACGATCACACCGAGCGAGCAAACAGGGGTACCAGGCCCCGATGTATCTCTAATTAGTTTTCCCAAGGAAACCCCATAACTAACCGGAACAACTCTGGCCAGGCTTTCGAACCGCACTGTCCGAAAAAAAGGAGAGAGAAGAAGAAAGAAAGGAAGAAAGAAAGAAAAAGGTTGACGGGTTAGAGAGGCCCCGGCTCGTTACGCGACCGCATCTGCATCAAATCCGGCAATTAAACGCCGGCGATCGCGTTTACGCGGAGATAAATACCGGTCATTTCGCGGGACCGGGCCCCGGGTAAGAGAGACTTATGGCTGGACGGAGATTATGCGCGGGGACAGCGCGAAGGTAGATGGCGGCAGGGATATCCGCGGAGACGAGGAACGGCCGCTCCCTGCACCGCTATCGAACGCGAATCTTCCGCTCCGGCCGCGTGGTCGACGACCTCTTTATCTCGCTTCCTCGCCTACCGAGCGAAATCCTCCTCGATTCCAGGATTCTCCTCCACTCTACCTGTCTACCACCTCGGTTCCCCGGTTCTAACGTTCGCGCAGTGTCTCTGCGATTGTTGAAGTTCTGATAGATTGCGGATTTTCCAGTCTAGAGTCTCTATGAACGGTGGTTTCGTTTCTTCGTTTCGTTAGGATTACGTTTGTCGAGGTTAAGATGTTACGATTGCGAGAGTGTCTTCGGAAATAACGGAATCTTGATATGCCGCAGTGTCCCAAGTACTGGGAATGTTGTAATTGTGATAATTTACAGATTTGGGTATTTATCGTGGTCTATACCTGTCTTCGAAATAACTAGACCAGTTAATACCTTCCGTGATACTTATTAAGGTTAGCTAGCTATTGAGCCTATCCGAGAATGTTGAAATTCTGACAAACTGTAACTCGGGCTCTCTCCCTCTCTCTCTTTCTCTCTCTCTCTCTTTTTCTCTCTCTGCATCGGCTGATTTATTTCAGACCCAAGAGAATAGCGAATTTATCAAGTGACTTTGCCGCTCAGCTGATATTGTGTGTCAGAGGACTGGACCCTGATGACGCGGAGAGGCTAGTATTGCAAATGTGCCTGATGGCTCAGTGATTAGAAGAGAGGCTCAGACTCCTGCAGTGATGCAGAAGGTAATGAGATACGAGGACCTTGACCTCGCAGGACTATCATGAAGGATATGCTCAGGACTCTCCAGGAGACAGCCGCTCGAATAGCCACGGATCCCGCGGTTCTACCCGAGGTAAAAGGTGAAGCCAAAGAAGAAGGGAGAATCCGTTTCACCTGCTCGACTTTCGTATCAAGATGAACCTCGGATAAACGCACGATGGCACGTCAACTTTGTTCACCACTGTCGTATACTTCGAGTACGAAGAGGAGGGGCAATAGAGTTATTGTAAAAACTATTTGTGACTCCCTAAAAAAGAACTAAAACTTGTGAGAACGCGACACAATCAGGACAATTCATATTACTAATATTTACTAATAAATTATTACTAACACACGCATACAAACCAACCTAAAATTTTGTATACAACACGCGTTCCCTCAAGTAAAGACGTTGTTCAATACGTTACAAAAAAAGTAAAGAATACAGTCCACTTCAGATTCACCTAGTATTATAGTAGACAACTAAGAACGACCTAGCGACGATACGCAAAGATGTCACCCTTTAAATTTTAGCGTTTAGCCCAAAGCGCGACGTGTCTATTATAAAGGACGTGACCATTAGACTACAAAATATTAACAAAACCATCGAGATTCTTGAAATTCTTAGTATCTCTGGTGCAATTACAGCTGAGCTGTTTCACGAGAGGCCTAGGACAGTCCTGGTCAGTTCTTTCGACCTGATAGAGCGTGAGGTTGATTGGCCGCGGTGTTTCTTGTCCCCTGTAGTAGTTTCCAGATCTCCCACAGAGAGGACGCGCCACTGGCTCGGCTTCTTGCTTTGGCAGTGGCGAGTGATGACCTTTTGTTCCAGATGACTTCTTGCCAGGCTGTGTCGTAGGTTGAAAAATCCAGGGGTAGAAAATATCTTCACGACAACTATAGGCGTAAGAAGGTTATGTGCGCTTAATGATCTGCGCCTACAGCTATCTAAGTCTATATCTAAGTTTAGACTCGGACTACCGAGCCTGCATTAGAGCTGCCTTTTTATTTCGTTTCTTGCGTGTCATCCGTATCTGTGTCACTGCTCGAGTAGAATACACAATGGACGTTCTTAATATTTCACGTGATACGGTGATTTGCGTGATAAAACGCCTGAATGGAATCGGAAAGAAATAAAGAAACGATTCGTATCGTACACTCGATAAAATTTAATCGTCGCGTGTAAAAAAGCAAATTGGTATTTTGCTCATTTTGTTGCGCAACTTGTATTTTTCGTAACACCGAAGGTAAATAAGGAATTATTCAGGAGTCTACTCTGGATAATACCCGTAATACGCAATATGGCGGATAATCAAGGTGCCACTGTAGAGCGAAGTATAACAACGATATACTTTTTCCATTAAACGAGCAAATAGTAAGAAGTGATAATCCCGTACCAGTTCTCTCCGCCCGAGTATAATGTTTTCTAACTACAGATTACGGTCCCAAACTAATGTCAGGTTAGCGACGTAATGCTAGGTTACATCTGACAAGTTCAAGATAGCATCTTATGCCATTACGGTTTTACAACACCGTTAGAACTTTTATAACTGTTCAGCAACCGCGTAAGCGTTTCATTGTCACTCCGTAAAAATTGATTATCGAGTGGAAAAGAAACGGAAAGGAAGGCGCGGAGCGGCGGGACGCGACGCCGAGGGACGACAAGGTGGACAGCGCAGTGCCAGGAAAGAAACAGGAGCGCCGCGACGTGTCCCAACCGCGAATTACCATACCGACCGGATTATCTTCCGAGAGAGGAACATCTCCATTGGCGGGCACCGCGAATAATCCGATAAGCGAATTAAGATTAGCAGCTTCTGATGAGCCGCTAAGTGACTATCGACGTTCGCGTATCGAGCGAATTCGGTGACATGGAGCCGGGTGGCGTCGATCGCCGGCATCGATCGGCGTCGTCCGCGAATCCCTTGACAGCTCGGGTTATAATCGCGATCGCTTCCAGGCTTCCGAGCCCACAAACATGCACCGTGTTCTCCTCGCCGTCCTCGCCATTTGCAATTCTTTGTAAAGGATATTATTACAGATATTGTAAATTCCATCGGGAAATGGGAATACAGAAATAAATTCCGTCAGTAACACTGGCTTGATGGGCCAAAATTTATAATTCTCGGTATATTATTGCAATTATTCTAAATTCCATCTGGAAATGGAAATATAGAAATAAATTCTTTCAATAACACTGGCTTGACGAGCTCAAATTTTCCTGCTTCTACGATCTCTGTATAATATAATTTTTGGAAAATGATTTCTAATATTTATCACTGAGTATTCGAAATTTAATTATAAAATTCTCCTAAGTTTAGTTATAAGTTTACTCCTAAGTAACATAGGACCAGGACTGAGATACGTTTGATAGAAAGATGATCAAAGATTTTGGTTGTGAACTGACGAATCTTGGTCCAGAACAAATTAGGATCGATTAGGATACCATACGATTGAATATTAACCCTTTGCAGTCCAAATTATATTTCAATTTTATTACCAGCAGGTCTCAACGTTTTTAAGTGTCTTATTTAAAATTTACTTCGATCATTTGCATTTTCTCTCATGACATCATCAATCGATCAACGACACTCAATTTAACGTAACGTTTCTAGCAACCCTTTCGAAAATCCGGTATCAACCGTACAACCAGTCATAGGAAGCACCGACGAGTGGCAGCAACTTTCTAAACTCTGGTCGGCCATCAATTCCTTCCAAATCGAGCCGATCGACGCAGCATCTCTCCGTGAACGGGGTACGGAAGATCGAAGTGTCAGGTTCCCACGAGCGTCGCGAAATTCACGAACACCGATCGTGTCGCCAGTTTACGGACCGTACGGGAGCGAGCTGCAGGTTTCTACACGTTTACGAGGTTGCTGGAAAATCGACCGTAAACGCGACCGCCGTAAAGACTATCGGCCGGGCTGCTCTCTCACGTTCCGGGCCATTGGGATCCGGAGACGGCGAAAGAAAGGGAGTCGCACGACCGGGGCCGGCTCTGAAAGGATACTTTCTCCGTTCCTCGTCGCGAGCGAGCTCCATCGCCGCGGGACAATCATAGAACGACCGCGTCGCCACAGAGGGCGACACCTCCGACGCCTTTTCGCGTCAGATGGCGCTGCGCTCGCGAGATTATCTACAGTCTCGAAGCAATTTCGTTTCTTCGCTGCAAAAGCGACTAGTTTTTCGAACCAAACGTTGATTTCTTTAAAAAGTGGTAGCTTAACCCCTTTCCGTATCATTTAGCTCAAAGAAATCTGTTCCAAGGAGGTGATGCTTACATTTGGCCAACATTTATTTTTACGAGTCTGACTCGCGACATCCGTGTTTAGTTGAAAATTGTTATCCCGAGTCAGACACGTCAAAATACGGCATCGAAATTGTTAGAAAATTCTCTCTGTATTTATTTTCACGAGTCTGATTCGTGATATCCGTGTTTCGTTCAAAATTATAACGAGACAGATTCGTCAAAGTACGGCATCGAAATAAAAAAAAAATTACTCTCTCTTTTGATTCGATTAGAACAATCGGTCGGTGAATGAATTTCGAATCGATCGACTGCCAATCGATTGTTCTCGTAATCACGGTTTCTCCGTGTGACGCAATCGGCGCGAACCGATCGAGAGAGAATCGAAACACGAGCAGAGCGAGGCTAAAGGGTATCTCCGAGGACTGTGCGAGAGGGAAAAAAGCAGTTGACCGGGCACAGCTAGTGGGAATTATTAAATTGTATTCGCGCGGTTGAATTGGAGAGGTCACGAAGCGGCGCGATAGACGACGAGCGCTGGTCACGAGACAGGACGTCTCGCTCGAGCTATTTTGACGCGATTCGCTGAGTTAGTCTTGCCACGATCAACCAGAAACAATGCTAGAAACAAAACCAAATTTTTATGACACGAAACCAAATGTAAACACGCGTGTCTCCTGTCTATGAAAGACAAATACTTATTGAATCTGTCATTTATGGTAACTTACGTAAATATTTATTCATCCTGTCAATTACGTCAGCTTATGTTCATAATCGGAATTAAAATATTTATTAATTCCCAGTCATTTAAGTTATCTTCTAACTTTTCTGAATTTTCTGAATTTTACCGAACAAACGTACAATTTGCTTTACGAACAAATTTCAGGAATAATCTCAAAATAAAATTCTAAACTTGAAGAATTCATCGTCAATGAATATAATTCACTTTGATCCGGTTAAACACGAAGAACATCTTCTGTAAGAAGATTTAATATTCTCAACCAAAAAGGAACCTGAAATATAACTGAAAGAAGGATATACAAATCGGAATACGTATACTAGTATGGGAATAACAGTTAAACATGCTAATACATAGCTGGTTTTCAGAAAGATTTAATGCTCTGTCGGGGAGTTTACTTGGCCGTGAGGCCGGAATGTGTTAATCACCGGGTCATCAGGAGAAGGACAATAATGAGGCGAAGTGGCGCGACTATCGCGAGAATGTCGAGCGGATAATGGCTGTCAAAGCGTACGTAATGGCGGCGCTGCTCGCAATCGCGCGTAAAATTGGCGTGACCAACGGTCGTAGAGCTTTCCTTTGTCTGAATTCACTGCTGGCTGTTCGTGGCTATCCCGGCGTGTTTCCAAGGCGCTGTGTTAATGGAGAAGAACGTTCTGACACGTTTGAAAGGTATTATACGATACTGTTGCTTTCTAGCGAATACGGTGTGAACGTAATTGGCCGTTTAGTGCTTTCTTCTGGCAATCAGTTCTTCGTGGTGTGTTAAGCATTGCGTTGCAACTTGCTGGCGTTCTTTGCCACGGTGCAAAGGTTGCTAATGCAAGTTACACTGTCTTTATGCCTGTATACGTGTGACACGAATTTTTGTATCTCAGATAATCCATGAATTGAAATTAGTCTCGCTTAATCCGTGCTTTAAGTCGAAGAAAACTGACGAATTTTACGAATTTTCTATAGAACAGATATATCTCTGTGAAGATGAGTCTCGAATCGATTAATTTCATTTACGGTTTCAGAAATTTTATAAAAAGTGAAAGATAGAAAAGAACACAAACCCATTCACTGTAATTAAAAAAAAAAGCGCTAAAATTTTATTTTAAAGGAATTAGAAAAAATCTAATAATATCTAATTTCAGGCACAGTGCGAAAATGACATTTACCTACGCAAACCTAAACCCTGTAAACTCCAAAGTCTAACTGCGGAGATGCGAAGAATATGATTTTCTCCGGTCGAAGACAACTAAATATTTCACGAGAAATTAGACAAATTGAATAATTCATGCTATTCATCGGAGAGTGTATAATTTCAATGGAGGAGATGTCACGAGATGGTTGCACTTGGTCGAGCGACTCGGACACGAAGAGAACAGGTCCCGAGCCAGTGTCACGAAGTCACGTAAACGGAAGTGGTCGCGGCAGTACGACAGTGACACGGAAAACCGCCGGCCCAGGGGGAGAAGGTTTCGCGATGAAATGACATAGTTGCTTTCTACAGAGTGGCAGGGTCATCTCGGTGCAGGGACGCTGCAGTTGCCAATTGTGGACCGTCATTGCACGACTCCGATGTCCCGTTCCACTAAGAATTCATCCGCGACCTGACAATCAACCAGCTATCTCAGACTTCACTGCGAATATCTCTGCGAAAAAATGGAATCGAATGAAACCAAATTCAAATAAAGAAATATCGAATTTTTTTACACGTGAATGTTGGTCTTCGTGTTTTCGTTATGTATTTTCATATATTTACTTAAAAATTTCTGTTCCACAGAATAAAACAATACAGAAAATCGTATAAATCGTGTCATAGCGCATTCTCGATTTCTAAAATCACTCCAATGGAACTAAATTCCCATAACACGTTAGACAGCGTTACTATACTAACCAAAGCACAACTATAGCAAGAAATTCGATCATACGAGGTACGATAAATGTTGGTGGTGCCATAGTTATGCTCTCGGCGTAGCACGAAACCTAACCTGTACGACCCTTCGCTTGTCACCGCGGCGAGTCACACATCATGGCAGAAAGGCTTAGAAAAAAATCGACCTTTGCACCCCGTAACACGATCAAACGAGGGAACAAAGAGAAACGAACGGTATCGGTTGCCAGTGCGCAAATATCGAAATCACGGACCGTGACGAACAAGCATAGCGCAAAAAGGCGCGAAGAAAGGAAGGATAGTCGGAAAGGCTCGGGTTAGGATTCTGTCATTACCGTGAATCGCGTCGGAGAGATGGCGCTGTTGGTCGCGCGGCCGATTCAAACGTCCAGATACAAGCTTCTCTATCTCTCTCCGGTCCGTCAACGTGAAAATAGATTCGACCCTGAATTATTCGCCAGGACGATCCTCCCTTGTCTCTTCTTTCTCTTCGCGTGGCTTTATCGGCCGGAGAAATCGACGCGGGCTCGCCGCTAAATTACCGGCTGGCAGCGTGTACGCGAGCGTGATAGACGCGGCAACACCTAACGCCAGTCACGATGCCAGCGCCACGTGTAAAAACGGCCATTGTCGGAGGGAGAAGAGACTCGTTTCGCCCGGCCGAGGGACGTTTCGGATCACGGACGATTCGATGGGGGCAACCCGGCTAACGGATTGTCCTACGAACACCGTCCACGTGTCCGATCGTTTCTCTACCCTGACCTGTCCTACTAGCCTCCTGCCGCAGAACGCCTGCCTTTATGGTACATTGTTCCAAGGGAACCGGCATCGCGATAACGGGAAGCTTTGACATTTCGCCGCGTTCGCTCTCCTACTTCCACGGGATATTTTCATCAGGCACCAAAGGTAAATAGCTCTATCAAACGGAAGTCGGGGGAATGGAGTGCTCAAGTTGGCCAGAGTAACGTTTGACGCCTCGTGTGTAACATCTTTGCTTTCTTCGCTTTCCTATTCTACGAACGAGGGAAAATTTATGGAATTCTTTTTAAATTAAAGCGAGGATCTTGCGTAGAAGATAAATTCTTATGAAACTTTTTGGATAGCTGGGATTAGGAACAGTTGGAATATTCTTAGAGATAATAAATAAATTTCAGTTATCTTTTGTTGGCGTTAGAACCTCGAACCTAACTCAAAAACGGAACCTAAGAATCTACCATAGAAAAACATTATTATCTCAAATATTCCAAAAATATAAAAGCCGCTGCCAAGTTAGTTGCAACCTAATCCCAAAATTTACAGGTTATGTAAACGTTACGAATCCAAACCCTAACCTAAAAAGAGCTCTACCGAATCTCGCAAATAATTCAACAGTTCCTAAAATACAATTCCTCGTCTATGAATTAAAAAAGCACCTGTCAAAACGTAATTTCCGTGTTTATAGGTTTCGCGATCGACGGTGTATCGTTGGTAGGTGGAACTGAAGGTTGGTAAACAGGAACCTGGGCAGCTGGACCGTACGAAAACAGCGTGGTAGGAGGACAAAGGCGTTTGATCGACTGCACGGTCACCCAGTACCTTAATTCCCGAGTATGGCCGCGGCGATCGACGAGCATCCCTCGGAGGTAGCTCGCGGGGGTCAAGGCGAACCGCGTGCACGCGCGTGTACACGCAATGGCGCGAGAACACAGGTGGATGTTAACGAGCCCTGGGAAATTTTTCACCTCCCCTCCTCCTCCCACTCCCGCCTCCTCCTCCTCCTCTTCTTCTTCTTCTACTTCTTCTTCCTCCTCCTCCTCCTCGACTCCTCTTTCTCTCTACTTGCTCCTCGCGTAAGAACTAGTTTCATCAGCGCGATCTTTTTGCCTCGCTTTTTGCCTCGCTACACAAATCGATGTATAGATACCGAGCGCCTAGTCCTTTTCTGATCGAGATACGAACATGGGAACCGGTGCTATACTCCCTGAGCCTACGATAGGAATGCACCCAAGGATCGATGCTGCGTTGAGTCTCGAGAATGAAGCGTATCGCGGTAACAGACGAGGATGTCGCGAATGAGTTCTAGAGGAGAATTTATGGGGGCTGAGAAAAATCGGAGCTCGAGTATTCTGATGGGTTCGGGGTGGACATTCAGGATAATATGAACAGGAGGAATTCCTTCATAGAGGAATTAAAAGTTCCGAACAATTGCAAAANATACGAAGAGAAGGAATTCCTTCATAGAGGAATTAAAAGTTCCGAACAATTGCAAAAATAAATTTTAAAAAATTGGGAGTCAAAATCGACTCCTGTAAATATTTTTGCGAATTTTCAAACGATAATGTATTCTCATAGAGAGAAGAAAAACTCAGATCACTGGAATTGCATATTTTTCGAATTGCAATATGGGAAAAATTTGCAAAATTTAAAAAAAAAAATTGCAAACGTTAGAATATATTTTTCTATTTTCGAAAAATTTATAAAATTGGCAAGAGTTGGTTTCAAAATCAACTCTGCGATTATTAGAGTCTTTGAAAAGTATTACCCGTGTCTGTGTATTTTTGTCTTTTCCAAATTTTGTTTTTCTTTTTATTTATTTTATTCCAGGCAAAACTCGGATTTGGAATTTGCTTGTTTCGCAGAAACGTGAAATTTTCTGTATCATTACGCGCTTTATGACATCGGTAGATGTCCTAATGTTTATGGAGGAAGGTGTATTGTCAGGAAAGTTATGTGACAGGCAATTGCAAAATAGTGAAACGTGGTTTTCCGTAGAATGTATTCGCAGTGTGAATGCAGCTGAGCAAGAATGTCGTATAGTGCGTATTGTATGTATATCACAGTTCAATGCTGTTCCTCGATCTTGTTCCACGATCTTTTTTTCCCCTCCGATAATATATACTGGTTCTTAAAAAATTCGTGTTGCAAGCTGGAATTTATTTGTTCACCTTTAACTGCGCGAATTGTAAATAAAAGTTACGGGCTGATATAAACGATTTATATACTGGCTTATCTGCTTTACTCGTACAAACCTATCGATCTCTCATTTCCAAACTGAATTCCACAAACGAGAAAGACCCAAAATTTATTTCGAGTGTAAAAACTTAACACAGATGCTGTGAAATTACATACAATTGGTTGTAATTTCCCAATAAATAAAAAATCGAAAACTGATTACACACTGACACCTAATTACCCAATTTCTTTAATTTATTATCTTCGCATCGTTCACGGTGTATCAAAAGAAGAAAATCGTCTATGACACTTACGATACTCGACTCATTTGCTGTCAGGAAAATTTAGAGCGTTTCGCTTCAGGTGTGAAGATTTTATTTTAATGAAATTTCAAAGAATCTAATAATACTTAGTTTCAGATATAGATAAATCCAAACTCACTTGTTACTTTTGTAACAAATCACAATCCAATACGAGATATCTCGTGGTTGGCAGTGAATGGGTCAATATCCAACCTAATCCATTGTAGACACGTGCAACTATCATTTACGATCGGTTATTTCCGAGTACAGTCGACATGGAGACAAGTAACTCGTGAATCACAAGTGAAACACCTCGTAGACGTAGACTCGACGCGATCAAAGGGTTAATCCAGAGGACTTGACCTGGAACCGCGGGAAATGCTAAAGAAAAAAGGTCGGATGAAAGGAGAGGAAGGCGTGTTCCGGATGTCTACGCCAGTGGAGGTTTCGGCCGGGCTCGCGCGCCATCTACGCAGAGAGGATTTCACGCGGGGACGCGTACACCTCCTACACGGCGTACGGCGTGCCGTATAGCAGCGGCTTGACAGCTGTCACCTTGGCCGAGGGGCGACAAGACACGGCGTGGCGAGGCGAGCCGCGGTGATTCATGCGCCACGGGGGGGCACCGGAGGATCCGGCGACCTCCTGTCAAGGATTCCTTCGTCGCATACCATGCGCCGGAGGTGACATCGCGGCCGACTGATTTAATCGCGGACACCGTGTAGTCGCGGGCCTGGATCGTGCACGCCATGGAATTCGAGTCGCCGATTTCCACACCACTCTTTCTTTCCTTTCTATCCTGGCTCGGTGTGTGCTGCAGCTCCCAGACACCGTTCAAGCAGCCTCGATTGTAAACCGAACACCAGACGACGGTTTTCTCTGCGAAAATATTAGGCCAGCCTCTTTCTTCACCTGGCCCCATGAATCTACTATGTTTTTCGGATCGACGTGGAACGTAGGTTAATGGAGGACCATGCTGGGTTCGTTTGAAGATTGAAGATCTGAGTGATGGTAGAGAGGAAGAGGGAAATATCCCAATTTTGATTTACCAATTAGGACTGATGTAGAGTTAGGATCCTATCTAGTTGCTAACGTTCTATGACGAAGGATTTTGAATGGAATGAAAGAAATAAGATTTTGGGTACATATGACAAATTACAGAAGTTAGGGTTGCTAACCTAACGTTAGTTAATTTTAATTCGTTCTCATAATTTGGGGGTTCTAACCTATTTATTACGAGACTTATCTTCTCAACAATTCCATTTCTGCCACAAGACTCCACTAATTTTGCTAAAAACAGAATCACACATCTTCCTTTATTTTATTGCGATTAACTCGGAGTCGAATTTTAGGGGTTTTCTATTAAAACGACTGATCTCGGACTGAATCGCGATAAAGCAAAGTTATTCAATCTTGGTCCTGATACCCCAAATGTCGCGTATTAGATCGGAAGACTTGAAAGTTCTCGGCATGACTCGGCAGACGGCGTTGGAGTGGCCTGGACGGTTGACCATCGAACACGAGACCAAGGAAGAGCGATCGCGAGGGAAAATGGCGGCGTTGAGCTCCGTGAGGTGAGAACGTGACCCCGGCGCACAATGCTCGGGGTCGACAGCTCGCGACGCAAGTTTTTCCTCGCCTGCTCGCTCGTTCGTTAGCTAATGGAATTACTCGAACGCAATGACACAGCGATTACATAATTGCGGCCCTCTCGTTGACTCCGTGCACCGGCAGCCCCATTACTCTCTCTCTCTCTTTGTTCCTCTTCCTTCTTCTTCCTTCGCGCTCTTACGTAACCTCTATACACACCTCTCTCTCTCTCTCTTTCTCTGTCTTTCTTAGCTTCGCGTGTGAAGCACGCTTGGCGAGGCTGGTCGATTATTCTCCGGAGACAAATGACACGGTCGACGAGGAGTAACGAGCGGCAACGAGTCTCGTCAAACGTGTCGTTTGAGAGAGCGTCTGTCTGGTTGGCCGGGCTCGGGTGGGGAGATGCTCAGTGGTGACTCGTCGGATTTTCTGGGATCGGTTGGAAATCGGAAACGGGAAGTTGCTTTAATGCCGACGGTGACTTGCGTTACGCCTGACGGCTGGTACCCGGTGATTGGTAGGTCCACTTTCTCGATCGTTCGTGCTTTCAGCTCTGTTTGTTTGCCGCGGTTTCAACAATTCCAAATGTCGAATGTGGTTGAAGTATTATAAATTGTACCACTTTTTTCCAATTTTTTGATTTTTCGATCTTGCGTAGCATCTTTTATTCTATTTCTTGGATTATTTTATACAATATGATACAGTTACAGGTGTGTCAATGTTAGTGGACAGGCTCATTAAGAAAGAGTGAATGAATTAAACATCGAGTCTCTTTGCATTCGTTTAACACCTTTTATTCCGTTATCTAGCATTATCTATCGTTATTGGCCTGTCTCTCACGTTATCTGATACAATAGGATACAGTCACAGGTGTCTCAATGCCATATGACAGGCTCGTCGATAACCTGCTTGCACTCGTTCTTTCAACAAATGCCTTAACCTACAAGCATACAGGCATATGATTTACATGACAATTTCTCGCATCATTTAAGTTTGGAATTTCATCGGTTTTGAATTGAAGTATAACGTGTATCAATTCAACATCTGGTATATTTCTTTTTTTAATTCGTCACTACAAACTTCGATAAAAGATTCGGAACCTTGAGTCCTAAGTGCCTAGGAACACCGTGATTGACTCGCGACCCAAAATTTAATCGTCGATGCTTTATAGACACCAAGTTGTGCCTTCCTGTTTAGGCTAATCTGGTTGTTACGCTAAGAGATGTTTAAGCCCAACTAATTAACAATTTCGATGTTTAAAATTACAGACGAGGAAGTGAAAAAGAAGACAAATGGATGAAAGGGAATACGTAACGATGAAACAAGCCCAGATGACGAGAACAAAGGACCAATAGGTCCAAGTAGTACCAGACGAAGGATGATCTAAAATCGTAGAGCAGAATCCTGGGATTTACAGAAAGATCCTTCCAGTAGGGTCAGGACTATTGTTCATCGGTAGTCGTAGCGTAGTTGCATAACTATTGTTCGCTATATCTGTCCCGGATGATCGAGTGTTTCTCTCAGCCGGTGCGCCTCGTGCCAAAAACAACAAAGATCGGCTGTTACGCGGAACGAGAGGTTGCACCGGCGTTTAGACGGGCAATAATCCATAGAGGAAAAGGACGCGAGGAGAAAATCTGTAGATGCCGCGGTTCCAGGCGAACCAGAGCCAAGAACAACCGGTCGCAAGATCCGCTTGTCCGGAGCCCGGGCCGGTAGCCGGAGGCTGGCGACGTAATAAGGTCGATAAGTCGAAGACAAGGCGGGATAGCTCGCGAAAGACGCCGACGCCGGGGGACGAGGTCCGGGCGTATCTCACCACGGGGACACCAGAAAGCCGTGAGACGTCATTGTCGTCGGGTTATCCTCCAGCGCGTGGACAGCCTGGCGTTAATCACGCCACGTGCACGCCCGTCCCGAATCCTCGATACATCAATGTCCATTAAATCCCCTTGAATCGGCGCGACGCGATTTATATAGGTCGCAGCCGATCGTGCAACCTCGCGAATCGCGCGCGTCTGCAAGATGAATCTTTATTTCCATCGCGTCACCATCTGTTTCGCTTCGGGAAAAGCGACCAGTCGAAGGGTTCCTCGAAACTAGATGACGCGAGGGCTGATGTCATCGTAGGATCTAAGGACTTTGGTGATAAATTCGTTTTTCTTTTTAATTTTGACTTGGACCACCTTCATAATTATTGGCAGAATTGTAAATTAACGCTACGAATCTTTATTTCGATGGCGTCACGACCTGTTTTGCTTCGCGAAAAGCGACGAGTCTCTGACAGAATCTCAAACAAATTAGAATATGTATCATCCACAAAAGTGTCTGTCAAACTCCTCCCATTTGTTCCCTAAAACACGAAAATTTCCCAGCAAGTAAATCTCACGAATGTCCTCCAGCATCCTCCCTCGTCTGTTCGCCCCACTCTGTGCCGCTTTTCATTAAAACCGCTGATCCGCTTAAAACAATTGATACCTCGTCGCCCTCGGCTAATCTCCGTGGAAAACATGGCCGGAAGCGAAAAGAAAAGGGAAGAACAGGCGGGAAAAAAGCACATCGTCCCTTGCCGAATACTTTCCCAGTCGTAAGTATCTCTGTTAGCGTTTCCACCCTTTCCACGGGGTTGCGGAGTGAAATAAAAACGGCCTGCCGGGGCTCCGCACCCTCGCTCGTCCTCCCCTGGCTGCCTCGAGCGTAAAGCTTTACGCTCGCGTTTCCATCATACCGCCAGCGCCGATTACGACGTATCGCCCGTTAAAAATGCATGCAATTAGCCCCGACGGCTTCTTAGCCCCCGCCCCTCGGACCCCTTTCCCGACCCCAGCCACCGTCGGGTGACAAAATTACGATCTACCGGGTGTCGTTAATACCACCGCGGCTCGCGGAGAAAGAAATTGCACCGAGCTAAAGAGTACAGCGAGGGTTGAGAGGGTGAGACAAGAGAAGAAGGGTGGAGGGTGATTTCCAGTCGGGGGTTAGGCGACTGTTTCGAATCGATAGACAGCCTTGATACCCGAGGCCCACGGCCTTGGTGTCTGGCGGTTCCACGTTAGGCGATAGGCCTCTAACCAGTGGTATAAATAGGTGGAATTAGGTGTGACGGTTTTAGGTCGGGATCGTGTCGTGATTACCGGAAACGGAAGGGGTGGTTAGACACCGTTTGCGTTAGGTTTAGCGTCCGGTTCTTTTCGTCTCAAATCTCTACGTGCAATTGAAGTTACTGCCTTGCAGCTTAAAAAGATCGAATGATTTCTTGCTTGAGAATATCCGATCGGAAATTACGCGTTAAATAGTTTCCAATAAATTTTTGCAAGCCTTTCGCACTCGCATTTCCATACAAAACTTTTACAAGATGTAGTTTAAGGAATATATATTCCGAAAAGATTAAACGTTTAATGGAAAAATTGTGAAAATTGCTATAACTCAAAGAAATTCTTCAGCACACCCAATTATGAGGGTGAACTGTGAAGTTTGCGTCGCTGTTAGGACTTATATCATTTGATATTGCGTGTAAATTAAACGGTTCATTCAGTATGTAATTACCCTAGATAATCTGGGAAGAATAGGTCTGTAATTTGGAGAGATTTAATCTAAGTTAACGCAAATATATTAGAAAAATGTCAAGTAGTGTAGCTACACTTGACAGGTGTAAAGGTGTATCTTCGTTCATGAGTCATCAAATTTACTAGTTTAAAGAGGAGGTGCTTACTGAAGCAGATCTTCGAACATGTGCGAATGAATTATGCTAAATAAGCGGTATCGTGTTGCAAATAGTTCGCTTAATTCGCTAATTCATCGAATTATTTTTATCTTATTAAAGAATCGGTAATATAATTTTGACATAACTAATAACCAATTGTGCGACATTACGAATCTCGTAAAAAATCATTACAAATTTTAAATGTAAGATAGATATCAAATACAAATACACGAAAAAAGATAAATTACTAAATCAGTGACTTAAATAAACACATTTTCTACTAAATATTTTTCAATTTACTTAGCATCGCATTTTTCTTCCAAAAAGAAAGTTCCTTTCCTCGATATATATATCAAAGCTTCCTTTCGGTATCTGATTGAATAGATACCGGATATAGGGAATCGCACAGATAAAATTCGCACACACACTACGCGAAGAAAGCGTATGTTTAAAATAAAAGATTTACACGTGCTCGAATCATGTTGGAGATAAGAATTTTTCCACAAAACAAATCAGGAATAAATACACGTAAAAACGCGTACCGTTTCCTCATACCTAACTAGCAAATATCAAAAATTCGGTATTGCACGTTAGTATACTGTTGTCAATGTGTATGTCATCGGTATCAATCTGTGACCTGATAACAGTGAAATTCATGCGTCAGCGGCGCTGCGTGTTTTCGGTACGTGAGCGATTTCCACATCAAACGTGCCACTGCAGCCGCGCAGATTCCTTTAAAAACCAGACTCGCCGCCAAGATCGGCATAACGAGTTCTGAGCTGAGGAACAATCAGGGAAAATGTATCCAAAGAACGCACTTGCACTCTTCTTGCTCGTTCTGGCGATAGCCCAAGCGATTCCAACGACGAAGATCGAGGATACGTTGGGCGAGGAGAAGCCTCAACTGGAAGAAGATGTGGAAAGCAAGGACAGGTCGAAGAAGTCTGTGCTTTTCTTGAACCAGCCTGCAGCGATCGTTCCAGCTCCGACGTACAGCATCCAGGTGCCTGGGAGTCCTGTTCCGACCCTAAGTATCCAACAGCCTGACTCTGTCTTGAACATCCAACCCGCTCTTCAGACTCTCAGCTTGCAGGCGGTTCCACAAGTCGTGGAAACCCTCAGTATCCAACCCAATGGGCAGCCAGCGCAGTTCCTTAACATCCAGACTGTGCCACAGGGTATAGAGACTCTCAGCATCCAGCAACCTGTGCAGACCGTTCAAACTTTGAACCTGCAAGCAGGCGTGCCGCAAGTACAGACCCTCAGTCTTCAATCTAATCCGCAACAGGCTCAAATTCTTAATATTCAGTCGGGACCACAGGCTGTCGAGACTCTCAGCATCCAGTCTAATCCTCAACCTAATCAAGTTGTCAGTATTCAACAAGGGTCTCAGGCTGTCGAGACTCTCAGCATCCAATCCAATCCTCAATCGTCGCAAGTACTTAATATTCAATCGGGACCACAGAGTGTCGAAACTCTCAGCATCCAATCCAATGCTCAACCCGGACAAGTTCTCAGCATCCAACAGGGACCACAGAACGTTGAAACTCTCAGCATCCAACAGGGACCACAGACCGTAGAAACTCTCAGCATCCAACAGGGACCGCAGACCGTAGAAACTCTCAGCATCCAATCCAATGCTCAACCTAATCAAGTTGTCAACATCCAACAGAGACCACAGACCGTAGAAACTCTCAGCATCCAATCCAAAGCTCAACCAAATCAAGTTGTCAACATCCAACAGGGATCACAAACTGTCGAGACACTCAGCATCCAATCCAAAGCTCAACCCAATCAAGTTCTAAGTATCCAACAAGGACCACAGACAGTAGAAACTCTCAGCCTTCAATCCAATGGTCATCCTGGCCAAGTTCTCAGCATTCAACAAGGACCACAGGCCGTAGAAACTCTCAGCATCCAATCTAATCCTCAAACGTCTCAGGTCCTCAACATTCAATCTGGACCACAGACAGTAGAAACTCTCAGCCTCCAATCCAATGGTCAACCTGGTCAAATTCTCAGCATCCAACAAGTACCACAGACAGTAGAGACGCTCAGCCTCCAATCCAATGGTCAACCTGGTCAAATTCTCAGCATCCAACAAGTACCACAGACAGTAGAGACTCTCAGCCTCCAATCCAATGGTCAACCTGGTCAAATTCTCAGCATCCAACAAGTACCACAAACAGTAGAGACTCTCAGTTTTCTGACGAATGCTCAACCTGGTCAAATTCTCAGCATCCAACAAGTACCACAAGCTCTCGAAACTCTCAGCATCCAATCGGTTCCACAAACTGTAGAAACTTTAAGCATCCAACAACCTGGCTCTGTTCAGACCCTGAATCTAGCAGCACCTATTCAGACTCTCAGTCAGATCCAAGGTCAAGCTTACATTCAGTCCGGTTCTACTTTGATCGCTCAATCTGTTCCATCCGTCAACTACGTGGAGACCATTCAACCAACCAGTTTGAACATCGTGCAACCTGCAGTGTCTGTCAAAGAGGTCCAAGTTGAGTCCCTGTCGTTACCATCGAACACAGTCGTCGAGACCATCAGACAGGAAGTCGTCGATCCATTGAGAGAGGAAATTATCGTTTCTCCGTTGAACAACGAGGTGGTCGAGAGTGTTATCTCAGTTGCACCAGCTTACAGAGAGCAAGTGGTTGTCGGTCCTTCGAATTCTTTTTTAATGATGACCGAACCGGAAGCACTGACCTCATACCTCACTGTACCTCAAGTGTACAGCTACAATCCACGAATTCTAGCAGGTTTGAGGTCCGCTGGCCTAGTGGTGGAGGAACCTGTGAGAGTCCTGCAGGAACAGGCAGTGGTGGACACCGTGCAGAAGAGCAGAGTCCTGGGAGGTCGCGTCACGGAGTCAGTAGTGTCAAGAGTAATTTAAAACGTAGGTAAACTTAGGTTCACTAGCTTCGTTAATGACATTACGCATGCTGTCCTGATATATTCTTAGTATAGCCTGAATATTTTAATACTTTATCATTTTGATATTTATATTTCTCTTTCTTGGTTCTCAGATATTCTACGACATCTATTGGGTGGAGGGCAGCAGCTATTAATGAACTTAATTATGAGAATAATATTTATGTTGTATCATTTTACCGAGAAAATAGAGGGCTTGCAAATGTATATCTGTCTTTCGATATTATCCTTCCCAAAACTTCAGTGCCTTTCGTTAAAATCAGAAATTCGTAAAGTTAGGTCAATGTCAAGTTTATACTCTAACATTCGTCATATACTTTCGGATCATTCACACGATAAATGGAGTTTTAAAATGCTCGAGCAGTGAACTAAGAGTGGACCCGAACTTTCAATCACCCACTACCACGATAAACTATATTTTCACCGAACGAAATACAATTAAAAAAAAAAGAAGAAAATTGTTTAAATTCACATCGAAGCTTAAATGATATTTCCATGACCGAAGATGATAGACGCAAAGGTCCAGAGCTGTTGCACTAGGGTTCACGTGGATTTCACAGAGCAGCGCGACATCTAGGAAGGTTATAAAAGGTCTTAATCGGAATTGGAATGGAGTTGGAGGAGGGCTCTCGATAGGGATCTGACCTGACTTCGCTGGAGATCGGCGTGTGCTCGCGCGCGACAGGACCAAAACGGATGACGAGCGACTTCACAATAGGCCTCGAGTCCGAGAGATTTACGATAACGTCGATCGTCCAGGTAGTCGTTCATTCATCATGGCGGAGACAGGGCGCGACTGTCAAAATCGGCCGGCAACGTCGCGGGGCCTGAGGCTGCGGTGTCGCTGCGCGACGCGACGCCCCGAATCCACCCGAATCCACCCGATCCTGTCCCCTCGTCGCGCCCACGTGATCCATCTCGATCACGATCCGCCGCTTTTTAACCGCTTTCTGCCGACCGCTCACGCTGAGAAACGAGTCGGGCCAGGACACTGCCACGGAAAAAATCGACACCACTTTCTGTCCCTTGAATTCTAACAGGGAATTCGTCGAGCCTCTCTTCCGATTCGCGATTTGTTCCCAGTGTTGTACCTTTGGACGTTACTCGCGACGACACGTGGCCCTGATCGTCTTTAGGCTCGTCTCAGGTTCAGCTGGTGTGGGTGGAATCGTGAGCTTTGTTGGGGTGGTGATGAATAGTCGACTGATTCGGAATTAATTAACAGGATTTGCATAGCGTGAGTTGATGCGAGTCTCTTGGTGGGATTGTTAATTGTAAATAAAAGAAATATAGCGTTTGTTATCACTAGGATTATTTCATCTTTAAATAGGTAGCTAATCATAGAGGATAATGATAATTTTAGAGGTAAGATGAAGATAAGTAAGTATATTAATTATAATATATTCTATTTCAATGTTAGTAGACATAATTTTTCTAAATAGTAAACTTTTTAAACTGCAAAGAGGAGAATTGTAAAACTTAGTCTTGAATATTATTTTTTCGTTTATTTTTTAGTTTGTTTAACTTTTACTACTAGCTTTTGGTTATTAGCGGTGTTGATCAATTATTCCCCTGGTACACTCCATTTATTGATTTTGTAACATGTCCTTGATTATGCCACTATATTATGTAACTGTTCTGTTGAAAAAAAAAATCTCTTTACTTTCGGTAAATTTTTTAATTCGTATCTCGAAGGGACGAAGGTAATTTTTTTTTTTAAATCGAGATCAGTGAGCAAACGAGCAAACTCGAAACCCTGTATGTGGAATCTAATCATCCCCAAGGCCGCGACAGACACCCAAAGATCTGGCACGCAACGGAACCGATCGATTCGCGTCTAGGAAAGCCGAGTCGCGGCATTTATCGTCATTTGTCATCGTCGAAAGAAGTCCACCGGCAATTTACCAAGGGGAGGCTTAACGAGTCTTCCGAACGGCCGGCGTTGGCCACGCGTGGCAGCTTTTGATCTTGATTAGAGGACCGCTGGAAAAGCGAATACGTGGAGAGGATCGGAGCCGAGCAATACATCAAGAAACCTATATGGACCTCGCGTTTCTTCTAATTCCGTTTCAGGAATATATCGCTCGTGTTTGCCACCGTTCTCTGGCCTTCATTCTCACGTGTCAGATCTATCATAAATGATTTTCATTATTTGACACTTTTTAGCATCGGATTTAGTGATCTGTATTAGAAATTTAAGTATAGATTAGAAATATTAGAAATCATCGGATAGAATTATTTCTTAAATTATTGATCGTTCCAAAAAAGTGACTCAGAGAAATGGAAAAATTATACGATACGAATTTTTCAAAAGTTATGAAAAAAATTTGGTAAAATTTTTAAGAACATTTTTTTAAAAAGCAATGTACATAATTGGGTGATATTCTTTATGAACATTTTTGAAAGGAAATTCAAAAATTTCAACCCTTTTTAATAGTCTATTTTAGGGGTAATTCACAAAATTAGATATGATTCTTTTTGAAAGTAATTCAAAGAATTGGATGAGAATCTTTAAAGGTATCCGAAAATATTGCGTAACACTTTTTAAAGGTAATCTAAAGAATTGGGTGCAATTTTTAACCCAGAGAATCGAAAACCATTTTCTTTTTTTTTTAAATAATTCAACGAAGCAACGAGTGAAATAATTACCACGCGACTAATTGGTAGAAACTTACAATTAGAAGGAACACTGTACCCCCCGAATCGCGTATTCTCCTAAAACTGGCGTTGGTAGGAAGAAGAAAAAGGGTAACACGCGTAGAAGAGGAGAAAAAAGGAACGTAACAGAGGCATGCAACTTTCTCCTCGAGCAAAACGCAAGACCCTCGTAGAATCTCTTACGAACATCCTGTCACAATTTAACCGTGCGAGCGACCGGTTGACCAACGCCGTCGGGCTAGCCGAACTTTCCCTTTTGTATCGTGATAAAAAAAACGGACGCAACGTCGCGTTAAGGAGTAACTCGCGGCGCGTGGAACGCTGAACCTGCACGAACGAGAGAGAAGGGTAATTAACGTGAAATGGCGTTTTTATTGTGCAGCGATTCCATCGCAAGAAACGTCGTTTAATTCGACGAGGTTTTTAAGTCACCCATCTAGAGGTGCAATACATTTAGGGGAGAGTTTCGTTTAATAATATTCCATCGGCTCGCTTATTACTTCTCTCTATTATTTCTCATGTTACGTTAAATTTAGAAGAAATATCCCATTTCCGCTTTGCAATTGTCCATGTATAATTCACGTAAAATTGTTCCCATTAAAAAAAAATTACTAATTAAACAAACATTTCAACCAAATAATCGATATTAATTAAAAAAAAAAAAAAATGAAGAGCTTCTTTTTAATTTTTATAAATCTCAGTTTGCAAAAGTTTCGAGGAAAGCGAGATTTGGCGAATGGAAAATGTGGAAATTCTCCAACGACGACTATCGCAAGTATTCGGTGGCTGGTTACGGTTCTATAGAAAGTGATCCGTTGGATCGAAGCGGAGTTATCGATTGTTAGAGGAGTTAACCGCTCGGAAAGCCGGATTTCGTGATTCGAACGCGCGTCCGTGGTCCCGCGTCCGCTAATTAACTTTGTTATGCCTTGTTTTTCCGCTGACGGTGAGCGGCTGAAACTGCGATCCGACCGAATCTCCAGCAACGAAAAGAAAGTCCCGCTTGTAAAGCAATTTATGCGAATCGCTGGATGAACTCGGCGCATAATCGTTCTAACGATCTTCGCGATTGTACAAACTGCGAGACGCACTTTCTTCGCGATTTCCAGCCGAATAACGGCCACGTGCCGGTAGATGGCAGTCGCGAGGGGAGTCCCCGTCTCTCGTGCTTCCGAAATTCCTACTTTTAGACCCTCCGCGGCATATTCCGAGATGGTAATAGGATAAGTCGCCGCTCTTTTTATCTCCTCTTGAATTCTCCGCGCTAGAATTACCAAACGAGTCGAAATATCTCGGCTCTGCTGTTTTATTTCTCCTATTACCCAAAGCACGCAGCTGCTTCAGGCAGATAGAAATTTAATTACAACGCTACCGTTAATTGTCATTTGTGTGTAAACGTGCATCGAGTTGTTCGTTACAGGTCGGTAGATCTGGTGTCAATGATCTTTTTAATAATCGCTTTTGCGCGTTGTTTTCTATTCAGATAGAAATTTAATTGCAACATTATCGTTGTTGTTGTTTGCGTATTTCCACGTATCCCATTAACTATGCAACACGATCCGATTTGTAAACGCGATATTCCCAATCGATAATTAAAATTTGGGTGCTTTATGTTTATAATTGTTCTATACCACGTCATCTAGGTTTTCCAGGAATAAAATAAATAAATGGAATAAAAATAACGAGCCTTCCTAATTTCTACAGTATATCATATCTTCCAAACCTATTGTGGTAATTCTCGTGCTCGTTACTAGAGGGACAGTCATTCACGAAAATCCTCTCTCTGATTATTAATCATCTCTCTCACGAATTCCAATATCACTATACTTTAGATCTACGTGAAATCAGTCTCCTTAGAGCAGTCTTATGTCACAAGATTTGAGACTTAACCTCCTACCCCTTTTCCAATATTATTTTAACAAAATATCTCATTGCCTAACCAAATTTTTAAACCATATTGGTCCCCTATTTCTTCACAATTACGCACCATCGTATTTTACCATCAACATATGTGCCAATTTGAGACTTAACCTCCTATTCTTTTCGCAAATTATATTTTTTAACAAAATATCTCATTTTCCAACGAAATTTTAACACCGATATAGTCCCATCTTTCTTCACAACCCCGTGCCATCGTATCTTACCATCAAGGTACGTGCCAATATCCTACCCTCTGCTACCCCAGGCATCCGTCTATTCGGCAAATAATTCGGAACGCCCCGGAACAATCGCGAAAGCGTAAAATCGCGGGGAGGAGGATCGGCGATGCGGTGATCCAGCGGCGGTTTCAATGGGACATTCAGCCGAGGAAGAATGCAGGGAAGAAGGCCCATTGCACGCCGATTAAGAATCCTGCCACGGCGACCGCCGCGCAAGAAACCAAAGCGCGATCTTCTCTCTTCTTGCTACCCCCCGTTTTTCCCTCGGAATCTTCCTCAGAATGCCAACGACGGCGCTGCGACACCGAGAGAACGCGTCCGAACCGGGCTGAAAAACGGAGGAAGTGGAAACGGTAATCGATTTCGACACGGAGGACACGTTACGAGCAGAACGAACTCGTAATGGCGGATAGGGCGCTGCGATGTTTGCCGGCGCGGTTGTTTCAACCTGGGTTACGTATCTGTTATCCGGTTAATAACGCGCGCCAGGGATAAATAGGAAGCAAGATTACAGGTAGCAATCCTAATGACTCGGATGAAGAACTCTGGCAAACTAATGTAGCCGGGAAATTATGCAGGATGCACCCCAACCACCTGATAGTTCAACAAATATACGTTTGTGACCTTCAACATGTTTGCCTATAATCTCTGGAGACATCTAATGCTCTCATAGTCTTGCTATAATGATTTATCGAATGTTTTCAATAAGGTTTTGCAATAATTTTTCAGGATGTTGTACAGTGAAGGGGAATTTGGTTGTGTTGGCTACCCTGAGAAGCATTAAACTGACCAAACTCTGTGTAATAATATAACAAAGAGAAATTGGAAAGGTACAATCACTAATAATTGACAATAAGTATCTAAAAAGGAAAAATCAGAACTCAGGATTGAGATTAACGAAATGGGATATCATAATTTTAATTTCCGAATTTATAGATGTCGCGTAATTCAGTTAGTAAACACGGTGAGAATAAAGATAATTTATTAAAAAGGAGAAGGTAGTAATAAATTTATTTTATCCTAATTAATTTAATCCTTAATTATCGTGGGATCACGAGGTACCCCAGTACTCCAGGTACTCTCATAATCTACCTCACTTTCCAGTTCAGTAATCCCATCTCCGAAATCTTCAATCAGAATGACAATTAGCAATCTCTTTTAATTTCACCAAGGGATAATTTCCAAATTTTTCAGCGTCTCTCCAACACGTTCATACCACCGATAAAATAAAAAAAGAATGATGCAACTGTAAAATGTGCACGCGCCGCTGCACATGCGAGAACAAAGTGCTAAAAACGCAATCCCTTTTTGAACCATCCACCTCTTGCCGCCATTGGTTCTTTTCTTTTGCAACGCGAAGCCGGAAAAAGGTTATGGCTCGTTCCACCATCTCGCGTTGTACCGTTCAACCTTCTTGCAAGCGCGCGAAATTCAAACACGCCACACCGTTGTTTCCTTGTATACGTGTGTTCCGTTACGAGGATGTTCGCGTTCGTTATTACAGTTTCGTGTAATTCGTTTTCTTGCAGGTTTTCTAATGCGACAATCCTTCGTTCTTAGTCTGTCGGCCCGGTACCGTTACAGAAAGGTGCTTCTGTCATCTAATTTCTAACCGTAGCACGTGACCGTGGCGTGGATCCACGTCTCCACGAGGTTCTTACTGAGAAATTTCTAATCAAGAAACCGGCGATGTACGGTTTGCAAGAAGCCGGTGTAATGGTACTTCCAAGAAGATGGATCGAGAGCAGTTCCGAGTTTACAAAACGCGGATATTAAGTGGAATTATTATTATCAAATGTTCGATGTAAGGATAATTTGTTATGCGATATATTTAATAGGTTGAATATTATATGAACGCTAAACTACCGATCTTCAATGGCTACTTAAACACGGCGAATACAGATAATAATACAAATTAATTTTGAGATAATTCTTTTTAAAGCAGGCATACAATGATAGTAATTGGAAAGGAGAAAATTTTGAGACCAGTCATTTAACTTGAAAAGGGATTAAAATTTTTATTCGAACGTAATCGTAATTTCATATGCTCTTTTATTTTCACGGTATTATTTTAATTATCTTCGATAATATATATCATATTTAGGAACTCGTTACAGATCGGTAGTTCGGCAGTTAATATTTTGTATTTCCGCGAAATTATCAAAGAAATTTGATATATAATTTGATATATATATGATTGAAATTGAAAACAGAACCGGAGATGAACGGAATAGAATGAAAAGTGGAAAGTGCCAAAAGAGCAAAGATTAAACGCTCGCAGTTAATATTTTGTATTTCCGCGAAATTATCAAAGAAATTTGATATATACATTATCAATGCAGCAAACAGCGAAATATTCGATTGAAATTGAAAACAGAACCGGAGATGAACGGAATAGAATGAAAAGTGGAAAGTGCCAAAAGAGCAAAGATTAAACGCTCGCAGCTGAACGATGCGAGGCTCAAGAAAGTATGGCAGGGAGCAGAATACTTCGTTATTAAAACAAGAGGTTGTTAGAAAGCTCGTGAGTGAACGTTCTGCGGCAAATAGCTAGTTTTTTTTTCTCTCTCTGCTGGTTAAGTGATTTCTTTCTCCGGAGTTACAATGGCACGTAGCATGATTTAAAGATGCATTAAAAGACGGTGAAATCGAATTAAAGTAATTTACGATTCTTAGATAACTAGACTTTTACTACAGTTGGATCACTGAGCTACCCTAACGATAAATCTTTTGTAATCACCGGGTCTGAGAAGAGTGTTACCCAACATTAGGCTAAATGCGCCTTTACAGACAATCATTGAGATTTAAAGTCATTTCCCCGACCCTTTAAAACAACACCGCGTGTATGGAAATTTGTCCTATCACCAAGATTTGGGACACCAACGGATTTGGGAAAGCTTTGGGTACCAAAACACAGGTCCCATCAATTGAAAATTCGTCCCATTTGAAAAATTCGGGGCACAACGAAAGGGAGAAAAACTTTGGGTACCGAAGCACTGGTCCACTCGGTTTAAAAATTGTTCCATTTGCAAAATTTGGAACACCAACGAAAAGGGTAAGGGAGGGAGGGAACTTCGGGTATCGAATCACAGGTCTTGTCAATTAAAAATTCATGCCATTTAAAAAATTGGAAAAACCAACGAACGTAGTCGAAACTTTGAATACCGAGGCAGTACCTTCCACTAGTCCTGCTCTCTCGTACCAGGACTCCACCGACTGCTGCTCTCCACGGCGTCTCCCGAGGCAGGGATGCAGAAGCAACCGAGGCATCGTCAGCATCGGAGCCGAGAGGAGTCGAAGAAAGCTCGGAGAGAGCGGGAGAGCTATAACGGTGGAAAGAGAGGCATAGAGGATGGTCCGCCGCTAATGCATGCATGGAAGCCGATACGCGGCAGCATTGACAGTTTTTGCCCGGTGTCATTATGACCGGCGACGGCACAAAAGACCGTCGTCGACCGGGCAGCCATCCGTAACGAACGCCTCCCGAAAGAAGCCGGGGGCAGGAGCCGGGGACGAGGACGATGATGAGGAGGAACAGGCGGAACAGGGAGCCGACCGTGGGACGCCGTCCCTCTTATCATCGCCGGCCAATCGGTCCGAGGCGACACACCGGGCCTATTTGCTCGCTTTGTCCCGTGCACGCTCCGGCAAATTAATACGGGGAATGCCAGCAAGGACGACGATCGGCCGCGCCAGAAGCCGATCGTGCGTGTCCGCTTCGCTGCACGCCACTCCATCGCTCGCGGATCGGATTAAACGATGAGAAAAGTGCACGGTGCGCCGCGAGCTGCTGCTTTGTTTTCGGGCTCACCTCACCGGATTATATGCGCGACTTGTTAATCCCCGGTGGTACCGTTCTTCCCGATCAACCAGGCAATTAGGTTAGCTTCGGATTTGTCAGGGAATATCGACTGGAAACGGTCGTTTTGAGCCTGTTTCGCTAGGTCTGTTTACGTTATACCGTGTCGTTAAGAGAGAGAATAGGAATAAAAGTCTTTGGGACTTGGAGAATCGAATAGATTCTGGAAGATTGACTGGAGATGGCCGTTTTGGGCCTGTTTAAATAGGTCTACGACATTAGACCATGTTGGCAAGAGCAGAGAGGTTTAGAATAGCACTCTTTACGACTTGGAAAGTTGAATATGCCTTGTATTTAGAGAATCGAATCAGTTGAATGGGTTAATTAAGGAGTGAGAGTGCAATCTGCGTTACTTGTTCTTATTCGGAAGAGACTGAGGATCCTAATGATTGATTTTGAAGTGTACGTGGGAAATTAGGCACTTTCGAAGGCTGTGAATGGGTCATACTGATTATAAATAATCGAAGGTTTAGCTGTCCTGAATTTTAGGACGAAATAGTAGGCTAAATTCATTTAGGAGAGTCTCTGAACTGCGCTGGTTGAATCTGGTGACCAAAAGTGACCATTTCCGATTCTTTCAGAAATAGAGCTCCACTTAATTAATCCTAAACATCAAATTGACACCCTGAGCAAATAAACAAATAATCAAACTGGAACAAATCTAAATTACTTCTTTCTCGAGTGTTTACTTTAAAAAGATTCGTGGAATCGCGAAATAAGGTATCCCAACAAGGAGGAACGGTTCTAAAAATTAATCGTTAGCTCGAGGCTTGCCACAACTTAATCTCCGCTGCCATCATCCCGCTGATCACTCGATCCAAACGGGTTAAAGCCTATCCGCTCGCAAGTACACGGAAAGTATACCCGTTCTCGACAAATCGGCGTACTTTGACAGTCGAGCAAACACCGATAAAGCCCGCGAGGGATGGAAGAGGAGGCAGACCCGAGGAGGATAGTGACAGAGGGCTGGCAGAGCGAGGAAGAGAAGAGCAGGCAATGGAAACCACTAAAGAGGTGCACGTGCAGGTTGGTACACGTTGTCGCTCGGTTGCCTGAAATCGGTCAATTTTCGTTCGGCCGCGAGATCGGTTTCGCCGGATGCCAACAACTTTTTCACCACGTCCGCCGGATCCGCCGATCGAAAGAACTTAATCGAGCCTCGGTCGATTTCATCCGCGATCGGGGAAAAACGGCCACGATCGTATATACCTGTGGTCACAAAGTAGGCCTCGATATTAGTTATTCGATCTCTCGGCCTTCCGCCTCTCCTTCTCTGCAACCAGGCTACTCGACCGTCTGCCAGACTAGACCGTCAGCCAAACTCTGACTCAACGCGATTCGCTTATTTAATTTCCACTCGGTCGAGTTACTGCTTCGCTGGCTAGTGACAGACACGTTCTCGCAACTTGCAATCGGATGTATCGAATACGTCTCTAAAAACAGGCTATCCCAAAAGGAAACGGTGGAATCGAACGATGCTTGACTCACCTAGACCTAGACTGTCTGAGAAATATCAAAATTAATTTGAAGCTAGGTTTAACTAGTAATCGTTTCGACGTCTGCAATTTGGGGTCACTTAGTCTGGTAAGTTTTGCGAATCTATCTGGTAGAAGAGAAAAAGAAATTTCACAGAGACTGCAACAAGTCAACACGGGTATAAAGAACAATTATCATCCATGACATCCCATAAACCCAATTCTAGAAGTCTTTGTTTGTAACAAGACCATAATTCAGTATCATCTAATCTCTCACATAGAAATCTGTTTAATGAAAGAAAAAGAAAACTTTGTCAGAGACATCATCAAACCAATACAATCGCAAAACGCGTGTATTTGCATCGCTATCAGCTCGATACCCCATGAACCCAGTTTCGAAAATCAGCGGAAGCAATAGGACCCAAAAGCTATACAAGACGGGGACAGTACTCGAGGATTTTTCGAAACAGCGAGAGTAGATCTAGCGTCGCGACGCTGGCAAATAGAAAAAGGTGGTATTTGCAAAGGATTCCGGTGGCGTGGAAGTCAGCCAGGGAGACAGCGGTCCCCGATGGGTTGGCAGTCTGCAATCAATTTGCAGAAGCGCGGCCAGGCCGATGAGAGATCGCGGATCCGGCGGATTTGCGGCGTGACCGACGATGCGTGACGCCGCGGAAGACCACAACAGAGAGGGGCCGCCAATTGCGTACGCTCCACTTTGCCTCTGCATCATAGGCAAAGGCGAAAAGCTCGCATGCCATCGCCGTGGCGTCCTCTCGCCCTCTGGCGTCGTCGCCGCGCCGCGCCGCACCGCGTCGGTTCGTGCGCGCGCGCTTATCTTTTATTACGGATCAAAGGACCGTGTGTATCGTGCCCTGTTCCCGGTCTTGAAAGGTAACCCCGTTCCGTGAATTGCCTTTGGCTCTTCACATCGAATAGCCCCCGTTCACGATCCGATGATCTATCGTTGTGTTCACCAGACGATTCGCGTATGACCTATTTTCCATTTTGATCTTCGAGACGAGTGTTAACCGGGCTATGGTACGAAATATCGTTTTGAGTATTTTAAAATATGGCGATTGATCATGGAGTGTGATGAAATATGGATCAGGTTATCAAAGGATCGTTGCAGGAAATGATTGTGTCATTCGAGGATCCAAAATCATTCAGGTTCTTTCGAGTATGATTATGTTGCATGCGCAATTAATATAATACATGTGTGATTTTTGGTACTCTTTTTATTCTATATTCGTAAATATAGTTATAATTCCTGGAAAGTTTATATATTATTATATTTATCGTTAACAATAAATTATTCATAATGTAAATTTACAACAAAAGTGATGAAATTAATGAATTATTAGTTCTTAATTGAACCCGAAACGCAGTTTGATTAAAATGTCTATAATTTTGCAAAATTTATAAATTATTACACTGTTTGTTAATAACAAATTGTGCACAGTGTAAATTTATAGTAACGATATGAAAATTAATAAATTACTGGCCATTACAGCGGAAAAATAACAATTAATCGAATCGATAAATTTTGGAAATTTCCGTCGATTTTCGGCCGATTAGTCTCTATATAAAAAGCGTCGCGACGGTGATAGAATCATTTCTGGATTTAGCCTCACGCGCGTAACATATAAATTTTTTCGCGTACGGGAGGGGGAGGGTCCGAAATGAGGTTGAGGCCGGTAGTACCGGTAGTACCATGTACTAATAATTTTTCTTTTGTTTTCAGAAGATGTTTAACAGTTCTATAACACATCTAGTTTTACGACTCACAATCTCCACTTTAAATTCGTAATCGGTGATCTAAAAACACCACACCAAAAGCAGATACCGAGTTTCGTTCTAACCAAATATCTGTCCATTTCTCCTCCTACTTTCGACTTCGGCAGAAATTAAAAAAAAAAAAAAAACGTGCTGGCATCTCGTTTAGGTTTCCCTTGGAAAATCGGCAGCGGCGTCGCGGCGGTACACGGAGGGTGTCTCTAGCGGCGCGGCGCGGCGTCGTGAGAAACCAATGAAGCAACCGGTCGTTAGTCGGACCCTCTGCCGCCCCGGTTGCCAGGCATAATCGTTTATCGGAGTCATGCGAGGCGACGGAGAGCCGGCTGGCAGTTTCCAAGTTTCGCCTAACTGCCCTCCGCGAGGCGAGGGAACGCACACGCGGGTCAAGGAGGAAGCCCGATCGCGTTATAACGTTTTGCAACCAAGTAACACCTTCGACGTCGCGTGATACCGGTAATTACTGAAAAATACCTCGCCGGCCTGTTCCCGCTTTTAGCCCAGCCCGACAAAACGGCCCCGGCCAATTGCTCGTTACCAGCTATCGTGCGCGTAAACGTCCTCCCCTTTTCCAAAGTCGCCCGTCCTCTCCTCGACGACTCTGCGTCGGGCCTAGCGTGCTCTTCTTCGCCGCGAGACCACTGTCTCATGGGGTTAAGCCGAGGATGCAAGGTTAATCGTCCCGTAGAATCCTTCAGGAACGAAGGATTACCGATCTTCGCGTGTTTCTTTCCTCTTTTTTCTCACCGTTCCTCGCAACTCGCTGCGGTTCACGTCCAGCTTGCATCCGAAGCAGTCTGACGCTTTCTTTAGCTGACATTAGGGTTACGTACTGTTGGAAACTGGGTAATAACTCTAAATGGACTGGTGTACACTGGGAGGTCCTGTGGTCGACTCTTTGCTTCGGTTAATTACGACTATCTGTTTCGAAGAATCCGCAAATGTCTAATTATGCGAATGAACAATATGTGGTGTCGTTGTTGTCATTGTTTAGTAGTTTGGCAGTGATCCATTTGATGTTTAGCGATAAGTATAAGCGTGGATAAGTAAGATTTGAATTTTTAATACTGAGACCGAGTAGGAGTCGTAGGTGAAAAGGTTTGGTAGTATACCTATCGTTATTATTTAGGTCCTAATAGATTCGCTGATAAGATAATTTAGAAGATATCGAAGGTCTGAAGAAATTTACGATTAGGTCATTGGATATTATCCCTTTCTGTAAAATTCCGTATTCGTTTCGTTCCTCGCACGGTCTACGTGTATTTCTTTCTCCATCTCGAGACACACTTCCTGGCTCGTCTCTATCCTATTCCGTCTAGTGTTACAGCGATCGTTAGCTAAAGCCTATCATTCCGATTACGAGACCTGTCTCTCCTTTCCGCATCCTGCGCGACTGGCGTCTGACCGATCTAGGCTACCGCAGTGACAGTAAGAGCTTTATGCAATGGTCTTAGGCTGTGACACATGAAAATTCCCGAGTCCCCAATCCTCGGAGGTTTGATTAATACCCGGCACTCGCGGCAGAAAATCGATCTCTCTAATCGAGCAACACACATTCCTTCTCGCCAGACTTTTTAACCTCAAAAGCCCACCTACCATCCGCGCACAATCGCGGACCATTGCGAAACGCCACTCTCCTCCGCGAGCAATTGCTCGTGGTATCGGTCAGTCTACCCCGTGGCACCTTCGTCTCTCCTCTTATCCCGATTAAATCGAGCCAAAGGCAATGCCAATCGCGAATTCCTCGCCCATTACGCTCTATCGTCGCTGTCTTATCCCGCGCGAGCGCGAACGTTACAAAGGACCGTGTCGCGAGCCATCGATCCAATCCACCTTCGATCCCCCAGCCGATATATCCGTTATAAAGTCGTTATAAACTCGTTGCGACACAGAGACGGCGCGATATCGATACACTCCGCGAACACGGCAGATACCGATCGCTTCGCGATCCGATCTCCGCCGCCACGCTTCACTCCAGGCCCCTCCACGCCATCAGTCCCAACGCTCCGATCGCGTCGCCAAACCGTGCAAATTAATCCTATCCAGAGTCATTAAACCGAGCCTCGCGCGTTTCAACGAAACGTGCAAAGCACAAATTTATAATAGAAAAAGCAAAAAAGCAAACACCATCGATAATCATAGAAGAAGAACTGAATCCGTTCTCACTTATTTTTTTTCAGACAAAATTGTTCAAAGGTCATAGTGAAATAAAACGTAAGAGGTGGAAGAATACGATATTTATTATAAAAAGAGTAGAGAAGAAAACAAAATACAAACGATGAGAAACGAAGAAGGCGTAGGGGACAGTGGAGTTTTATTTTTAGCGATACTACAACAATAATAAATCGTACGTTTCGTAATCGACTGAATAAAGAAACCGAAACTGGACTTAGTTGGTTGCGGGATAGTCCTCGCCGGAGAACAGGTTCGACGGCAGTGGATTTCACCGTTTACGCGCGAGACGGTGATTTTTCATATTCGATTAATCGACGCGAGCCTGAACGTCAGCCGAAACGCTTAATCGCCGGCCGCGAGCCGCGGTGTAACTTTATTAACCTGCGGGACCTCGGTCGCCTGTGCAGCCTCGCCGACGCGGTTATCTCCCGTTTCCTCCGGGATTGATATGCCAATTAAGCGGTACCTCGAGGCCGAGACCGCGGCTACCACGCGTGTGTGCCCTCCGACCACCTGCCTGCGTCGCCTTTCCACTTCGACCACTTCGATCCACCGTCCATCGACCATCGAACAGGGCTCCAACCGCGGGTGTTAACCCTGCACTGGTCACGCAGTCATATGACCCCTCAAAACTTATCCACTCTGCTTTCTCCGCATTTTTCCACCTCATAACTATGCATATTCGGCCGTTTGTTCGTTCCAAGTACACTCCTGCACAAAAGTATTCGAACGTTTACACGCGCCGCTTTTAAGGAATTTTAAGTGCGTTATATAGAATTATCTGAAACGATAACGATGCGATAAACGTTTACATAGCATAGCGTAGTGTTTGTGTGTAAATAGTAATGTAGAAATGGTGCATAAATATCGTGTAATATCAATGGAAAGTAACACTATGATTCTATGTTTGTTGCGTTTAACTCACTAGCGCCACCACAGTCCGTATCTCCGACAAATGTAACGGGAATATCTCAGATATTCTAAGACGAATTATTTTCTAATTTTGCCGATATAATCTTCACATTTCGTCGGTATCGTTTTAATCGTGATTTATCTTGCACGATTATCGCTGATGTTATTTCTTTTACGCTTGAAAACCGCCTAACCTCGGTATCCCGTTTAATCGAAATACCCGCGAGTTCCACTGTGCCGGGGGGAATGCATTGCTTAAAATAAATCGTTCCACTTATCAAACTTGTACTTCCTAGCGAAAACCTCAGCTATAACGCACAACACAGGAAACAGCAGTATGGCGTGACCAAAGTTACCGGCACTCGAACGATAAGCTACAAAGTACACGAACTTACGGGGCATTTAAAGACGCTTGGCATTTAATTTTAAGGCTCGTTTTCCGCGGGATTTCTCTATCACGAAACGGCATAAAAATTAAGGGGCGGAATGGGAGAAAGAGAGACAGAGAGGGGGAGAGAGACAGAAGGCAATCCAGCTCGGAAATCACCGGTCGGCCGTTTAATTTTCGAGAGCTTTTCGAACGCGATCCGACGATTTTCTCGGTCACGAAAGCGGTCGCAATTTTATCGGGATCGTGTCGTCGGGGCCGGCTAATCTTCGAAACAATTCTTAAGACGCTCGCTCGACGACTCGTTCGGTCACGGAACAAAGCAGAACAACCGGTTCCCCCGAATGGGATCGCCAGTCATTCGAGTACTTCATTTTCCAGATTGTTTCCACTCGATCGTATATCTAATAGTCACGAAATAGCGGTGAGCTACGTGGTAGGTTCGCGTTCTCGTCCGTTCCTGCTAAAAAAAGTTATTTTTCTCGGAATTGGCGAAATATCTTTTTTCTTGGGTAATTCTGGGGTTGTATGATTCTTTGAGATTAATAATTTGCATTACAATAATGTAATAATTAATATTTTGTTACGAAGGTATTACGAATTGGGCCCAGGTATAACAAACGATATAAATATTTTAAATAAGTAAATAAAAATTTGTTTATGTCGATATTTGATTGATAATTACTGAATGTGAAAACAGTATAATTTACATTTTTGTTAGAAATCCTTTTTTCAATTACTTTCTTAATTCGATGAACAAAATTCTTTTTTATTCTGAGATCTGGTCATACACATCAAAGAAGGATAAATGTCTGCATCTCTTATCACACCGTGGAATAATATTTTAATTTCAATAAGATTAAGGTAAACAATTCGTGACATGCAAATTGTAAGGAATTATAAACAATTTCATACTCGATAACGGAATTATCTTCCTGAGAGTTGCGTGGACGCACGTGACTGTCGATAACTATTTACAAAATGCGAAGCAAGATAAAACGCATTCGAGTGCATTAATAATTTGCAATAATAAAACGCACGATTTTCTCTGCTTGGAAATATCGTTAAATTTCCTAAGCTAAAAGTATCTTTTAACTTGTGATAGCGAGCGATTGGTCACGCGAGCTTCCAATGTCACGCTGAGACAGCAAAAGAAAAATGCTGGCGCTGACGTCACGGAACCTCGACCGCGAAAAATAATCCGGAAGCGTCATAATATGCAATTTAAAACGATCTCGGAACGGCAAGTGGAAATATAAATATTTCTGACTATGTAATCAGCGAGACATCGAACTCTCGCAAGGACGTACACACTGAAACAAATATTATTATAGAATTAAAATGTAACGAAGCAATAATAGTAATGAAAAAATTGCTCGTCGATCAACTGATTTGACATCATAATCGACGGAAAATACAAGAAAAAGAAAAGAAAAAAGATACGATTAATTATCTGTCCCGTAAACAGCTCGCGTGACCGTAATAATCTATTTATTCAAAATTCCCGCGTCGATCAACTGATTTGACATCATGATCGACAGAAAATAGAAGAAAAAGAAAAGAAAAAAGATACGATTGATTATCTGTCCCGTAAACAGCTCGCGTGACCGTAATAATCTATTTATTCAAAATTCCCGCGAAAACCTAAGCCATCCTGTATCACTTACCCACTCGGCTATAGTTATCGTACACTGGCTCTCCTCTGGCAAGGAAGGTTTGCCGGCAGACATTGAAGCGAGTGGACTTGCGGGGCGGGCGAGAGCTGGCTCCTTTAGAATTCGCGCGTGAGCAGCGAGCGAGGCAGAGAAAAATATCCAAGATGAAATCGGCGAGGGTCAAAATGCATGACAAATAACGCGGCTTGTCCACCGCGGAATGAAACAAAACCCCGGCAAAGAGCTGGACGCCGCTTTGTTCCCATTGTGGGCCGGTGTCACTTCAAGGTAACGTTGCATTCGGTTCCCCGGCCGCGGTGTCGGGTCGCCATCAGATGACGCTTGATAAAGGAACGACAAATTGGTACCACCCGAACGACTGCTGCTCTTCGCGGAAGATCCGACCGCGATAACGTTCGTGTCGATAAACACGCTACACGACCCCGTCTCCCGCGATTTCATGCGCCGCCGTACACACAATTTTCGTGCCTGTTTCCGGTACGTTGAAAAATCGTCGGTTTTTGTACCGCCAACCGTCTCTCCGGCCTTCCCTACGCAACTACCACGAGCAATCTTTAAGTAATCGCGCACTCGGTTAGTCTGGGTGCGACTTGCGGCACGGAAGTTCGTTTTCAGGTTAAAATAGACTCCGAGGACGTATGAAATCTCTTTAGAGATTCGGAGGTTAGAGTAGGTTCCGAAAGGGGATGAAACGTTCGCTGATTTTGAGGTTAGAGTAGATTATAAAGATAAAGATGGAACCTCTACTGAATTGGAGGTTGGGATAGACTTTGAAGACATATGACGCTTGCAATAATTTAGAGGTTGGAGTAGATTTCGAAAGTGGATAAAATGTTCGCTGATTTTGAGGTTAGAATACACTTAAAAAATGTATAAAACCTTTATTGATTAGAGTAAATTTCAAAAACGTATGAAACCTACCCTTGACACGTGTTCTATGATTCACGGATTTCATTGCAGAAATATTTTGATATCCAATGCAAATATTTTTACCCGACATACATATATTACACTCTATCCTCAAAATCCGTCGTATAAAAATTACTATCGTTTAAAAAGTGTACGGTGTAATTTTACGAAATAAATTACGTTCTCGAAACGAACTATCAGCCCGAGGAAATCGAAAGAGATGGAGATATGGTAAAAGATGTGGCAGTCTGTCACGGAATGCTAATAGATTCAGAAAGGAAGAACACGTAAAAACTGGAATGGAAGTACCGCGAGAGAAAAAACAAGTTCTTCGTAGCGATAGGCCGATATCATCGGAGTCGAGTGTCCACAAAGGGTACATTGTTTCCTAGAAAGAAGTCACCGCGTGCGGTGGATCACGGTTGGCCGATTACAGATCTCGATCCGATGAACACCACGGGTCCATGCTACGTCCGGAGCTCGTACGCTGACAAGGGACCAGCCAAGAGAAAAGATTTTCTATCCGGTAGAGAAATCTTCCGGTCGAGTTGACCGAACTTGTTCAGTAGGAACCTGATCGAACCAACCTCTGATTATTTCACTCTTTTCATTCCCAATCTTCATGCCAATTTTCCTGTCAATTCCATGCCAATTTTATATTCAATTAACGAATATACTGGTGGCGAAACATTGGAATAAGAAACATATTCCTAATCTTCAGACATTATCGCATAATAATATTCCAAATATTCCTTTACTTACGAATTACTCTTATTTTTAATTTTGCAAATAACGTTAATGAATATAAAAGAAATAGGGATATTAATTTTTCGGATAAAACAATTATAAAAAATTCCTATTTATTATTTTATAATGCAAGATTTTCCAAATCAAAATTAGATAAATATTAGAAGAGTTAAATATAATACAATTAATTTCCTTTCTACAATTCCCTTATTATATATTTCTTTCTTAAAATTTTGTCACTATTCTCCAAATTCTAGCAATCCCATAATACAATCAGCAATTTCCTTCCTCTTACATTAATATCCGTTCATTCGACAATCCGCGCAACCTCCTAACCTATAAACTGACAAACTTTACAACCTTATAGTACCGAGAATTTACCTGTCAATTTCTCTCCAACTACATCTAACAACACATCGAATGAAAACACGAGGCACGGTTCCGCAGAAAATCTTCAATTCCAGCTCGGAACACTGTGCGAGCGAACACGAAAGCATGTCGTCCTCTTTATCTCAGACGGCGGCGATCGTTTCCGATTATTGACTCGGATGACATCGACGGTTATTAAATCAAGATAACCGGTTTACAGCGGCCGGGATATACGGCCGGTCGGAAATAATAGAGATCGAGCTTGCAGGAATATACGCGCCGTGACAAAGGGAGGACGCAAGGATGTTGGAACAGCGACGCTGGTTCAATCACGGGCTACAAGCGCGATCGGCCCGGGCCTTGTCGCTGGGCCCAGTGGCGTAGATCCTCTCTCCTTCTTTCACCCGAGTTAACACCGCTCGCGTCCGGCCATTCCACGAGATTCAATATCGGCCGAACGCTGATCGATGCTGCATCACTCTTACGTTGCACGTCAACTTTGTTGTCTGCAAACATGGCGGACCTTCCTACGCCCGTTGTCAGAGGGCAGCACAACGTCTGCTGTTTCTCGTTGAAAACCGAATCCCTGTTTCTATTAAGAACAACACAGTCCGGCGGAATTATCGACGTTTAGTTTAAATATACAGGGTGAGTTGAATTTTCCCTCATTTATGCGGTGAAATGTTGCCAATGAACGAGAAGACAGCTGATAGTTGACAGTTCAGGGTTATTAACACTAGGTTTATTGGTCTGTCTATATAACGGGTGGGTTACTCCAGTAATACGATATTAACAAAATTAATTAACTTATACTAAGCCTGTTAATATCGCGATTGTTTTCCAATTAAACTCATTGTTTGTCTTTTTCTTTTTTTTAAAGAAAATACATGGTTTCCTTTACCCGTAAATCTGACGCGTGTTCGTAAAAGTAGGTGTACAAGAAATGAAAAAAAATCAAAATTACTTTTTGCGTGAATTTTGAGACATCCGTTATGTGCAGATTGATTGATCAGGTGAAACAGTTAGGAGACAGGCAGTTGAGAAAAAGTTCCCGGTCAGACAAGTTGTAGAATGTAATTGAATAGTGTATAGTGTATATATATTGTNAAAATTCTGATATGAGAATTACAACATAGGTATTACAATAGAGATTGGTATCTTAAAATAAATATAGGCACATTTAGTATGTGCGTGTGTGTATATATATTACTAACTAAAAATCAGTTTTTATAATTCTTAAATTTATATTACATTTTTTTGCTAAGTTCATCGTTAATTAAAAATTAGCGATAGAACTATCTTATTAATTTTTAATTTTTTTATATTGTTATAGGAATACGTAATCTTTTGGCACGCTGTAATAGCATTGAAGGTTGATGGGAAGGTTAGGAATAAGTGGTTGAAGTTATTCGGTGTAAGGTAGAAGTGACAGCGTGTAATTAAGAATGATACTTTTCATTTAACCTTTTATGACATTTTAAGATGTTATGACGTGTTCTTAATCGCGTTATTGTGTTCCTTTATCTTCGAGTTTCACACTTTACGGGCCATCAACGACGTTCGCGGTGTTATTAATTATTCCAAGAGACACCGGCGTGCTTCGATGGAACTTTTCACGGTGCGATACAATCACTGCAAGGAGACTCAATTAACCTTTAAACGGATGCTGAGAAAAAATTAATAATGAGTCATGCAGCGCGATTTCAGGGCTGAAATAATAACTTATACCGTAAGCAGATTCAGCACGCTGTGGATGTAGATTTTTGAAAAATGCCGGAATAACTTTCTATCGAAGCTTAACGCTGTATAACGAACGTATTATTTAGGAACATTTGAGTAATTATTTTCAACCGATTAAAAAGTTGTATAATATATTACAAGGAATTATCCGATAGTTCTCTTCAATTTTAATAGGTATTATATCCAATTAGGAACGGTATTTATCCGAATGTAATTTCTTGATGAAAATTTACAATAAACAATTCATCTGCAATTTCGCCAAAGCACACAGGGAAATTAATTCATCCTTTATCAAAAATTCTGTAAACTTTCCGAATTGTTCAATATTCCTATAGTATTATATCATATCCGATTTTTCATTCCTAGAAAAAGAAGGTAAAGAATATAATTACGTAAACTGATCAACATCAGAGTAACGACTGCAGCGCCGTCTAGACGTCCAAGAAGATTAACAAGATTAAGAAAAAAACCCATATGAAGTACATCTGACTCATATCGCACTCGTTGAACAAGAAAAATACGCATCTATTATTTTTTACATATTTTTTTACTAGTATTACCCCACGTATTTCTATTCATACGAAATGTAAATAAATAATTATATTTTTATAAAATAATAAAGAAATTCTTATAATTATTCTTATTCATTTAGGCATATGACTTGGAAGGAAATGGATTTTCTGTTTCTATGGTGTATGGGGTTGTGCTGGTTGACAAGGCGGAAGTGGCGTGGACCTAGGGCTTAGCGGCTGGCCGAAGGGGAAGAGGCGGCGAGAAGGCACCTTCCGGCGAAAATCCCTGGCCGGAGCCTCTCTTAGGCCTTCTCTCTGAATAATGAACCGTGTTCTCGGGTGCTTTATGCGGTCGACCGACCGGTCCCGTTTCCGTAAATTATAACCATTAGCGGCACTTGCGTCTCGCGGCCGCGCGTCCCGGTAATTTTCGTGAAATTAAACGCACCGAATCAATTACTCGTTCGCGCTGCGCCGGGTAATCGAGGACGGCGATGGCCGGACGCGCGATGGGAAATGGCGGCGCGGCTGTCACCGTCGCGGCGCATCTGCGTTTGTCAAGCGGGCCCCGGCCTCCGCGCCGTCACGGAACCGCCATAAAAGTGTAATTTGCCGCGGCGATTTCGGCGCGATACAATGTATCCTCGCTGCTGCAGCGATCCGTGAGAAGATAATTGGACGCAAAAGGCGAGCCCAGCGCGCGTCGGTAACCGGTTCCTCACGACTTCCGTTTAGCAATGACTTATCGGCGCCCCCCTCCCCCCTTTCTCGCTCTCTCTCACTCTGATCCTGTCTTCTTCCGCGCGGATCGCGCTGTGACTCTGCCTGTCCGCCAGACATCCTCTTACAGCCACTTTTTAAACAGACCCTGGATTTATCGATTATCCCTTCCTCCATGTCAGACCAGTGTTTATAATTGCCAGGATACATTACGAATTATTCTCTTTTCGTTTCATTGGAATATAGGGAAGTAAGTGCTAGGGATGTGCAGGTTAGTCATTTTTTCCTCTAGGATGTTACTAGACTGTTACCCGAGAAGTCTATTTATAAAGTCACCGAAGATTAAAAAAGGATTGTTCGGATTTTTCCCTAGGAGGTTGCTTGATTATTCGTTGAAAGATAAACGTATAAGGAGCGGACAGTGTGGGAATCATTTGAAAACTCACTACAAGCAACTTTCTTTTTTTAACAACGGACTCTAAAGTGTAATAAGTTTAATAATTAATTAGTGAATAAGAAGAGGAATCGATGTGTTATTTTCCAAATATTTTTACACTTTTTCGAAATCGAAACTGCTACTTTTCCCCGATGAAATTTGGCATTATGCAACTTGACTGTAATACCGATTTTACACGTATTGTATAATTGTATGAAAACAGAACAAGGAAGACTCGTTACTCTGGCATCTGCAATTGATCCGAAACATTTCTAATATCCTAATCTAAAAAAATAATCTCATCGCTAAATCACTAGTACTCGACACGGATAGATCTAAACTGGAACCCATTTTGGGAAGGGCAAATCTTTATGAAACCACATCAAATATACTTGTATCAGTATAATTTATGTTTGAATATCTCTATCAAAAAATTCTCATCGTCTAGCTATTCGCAGGTACTCGATTACGACACGAAACACAAGCGAATATGCGAAAGGAAAAAGAAAATGGGTAAAAAATGAGATAATCTGTTTCCAATCGATCAAAATCTCCGTCGCTTCATCAGCACGGCGAACCCCATTGAAAATAGCGTCGCGGTGGGTCCGGCAATCCTCGGGATAAGTTTCGTCAGCGTCCAGGCTTCTGACAGAAAATTCGTCCTGAGTCGTCCTTTAAAAGGCCAGCCTCGCTCCTTGACCCTGCGTCCTCTGCTCATCCGTCATGCTTGTCGGCTTTCGGGACACGCGTTCCACGATACCGACCCGCTGTGTCCCGGGACAAATTTATAAATTTGACAAGGAAACGTTCGAAATGAGAATAGAAAGAGTGGCGCGCGGATCGCTCAAGGTCGCGTTCGTTTATGGCACCTCGAATCAACGAGTCGTACCCGGATACCTCTGTCGACAGACTTTCTGCGTGTCATTCGCATGGCATACGGACGATTACCATACGTCGATCGTCCTAATTATATTCTCTCAAGGTCAACAGATGGAATTATCCATACGCTAAACCGTACCTCTCTGGAAATTTCTTGAAACGATTCGGTAAGAAGAGAAATTCATTTTTTAATGGGAAAAAAGGAACAAGAGAAATTGTTTTATTTCTCGACATTTTTTAAGTACTGTCTGGTGCTCTTCACTCGCGAAACCGTTAATTTATACGGTACGCAGCCTGTGAGAAAATTGCAGAAAATTGCTCGATGTGTTTTAAAGATAGGATAAAATTTATTTATATATATTATATATCTTTTTACGCCTGTTTATCGTTCCACACGCTCCCGGGGAAGCTTTTAAAAAATGTTCACCCGGGATGGCGTACAGATGTTTGCTTATCGCTATCTGAATTCTTCCAGGGGTACTTTCACTTTCGGGGAACAAAAACAAGCATACAGGTGTTAAATTAGGCGAGAACCGGCAGTGTCGTTGCTTAACGCTCGGCCGAGAGGTCCGTACGAATTTCCAATTCGAACGTGAATTGCAATCGATCAATAAGATAATAGCAATTCTAACTCGGGATCGAAACGGAAAGATCTCTAGATAACGTAACATACATGTATATTTTTCTTTCCGATTCGCTCTCAAACGCATTCGCGATTACTCAATCGTTAACGAAGTACGTTAAACGCGTTACGAAAAGGATAATAAGTGGAATCGAAATAAGGCAGATGAATCGGAAGATAACCTAACGAACAGAACCGTCAATCACGTTCACTGCGCAGCCCGTCCGCGCCGATCGCAGCGCCGCGACGCCGCTCGCACCTGTTCCCTCTCTCGAAAACTTTCGAAATTATCTTTACGACGTATTAACGAGCGTTAATATACAAATTAACGATTCAGTGCACAATGTCCCAGTTACCGGAGTAAAACATCCGTTAATTACTTTGAAATCGATTACTGTCACCCGCGCGAATATCGGCGAAACTCAATGAAGGAGGCAGACTACCAATCAAGGTTATCTTTTCCAGTTATCTCCGGAAATATTTAAAAAAAAACAACCAGATAGGCATACCACAGTTATCTTATATCGTGACGATGTATAATTTATCAACTTTTTACCAATGCACGGTTGAAAATGTTGCTGGAAGGAGCTGGTCGATCGTCGAACTGATTTCGCTTCGGCAACGACAAGCGTTCGCTAAAGGAAAATCGGACACAATGCCAGGAGAACGCGCGGCGTGTAACCTTACCGTAGAGACGAGATCTTGGCAAGAAAACGATAGAGAAAAAGTTCATGGCTTTTGTCAGCTGTCACCTACCGCTGGTTGATAAACGCGCGAGAGTAAAAGAAACGAAACGATTCGTTTCTCCGGCAGATCTCGTTCCGATCGATTGCTTCCCGTCTCGGGGAACCACCTGGTGTAACTGCAATAGTGACTATGGTGTTTTTACTGAAATAATTTGTGTCACTTATAGCGTTACACCGTGACAGGGGGATAATTGCGGAATATTTGATTTTAATCGTTACAGGTGCGGTAAGTGGAACGAGCGCGTTTATTTAGCAGTTATAAACTGGTCTGATTCGTAGTTTGTCCAAGTGATGGCGCTCTAGATCTTTTTGTTCGCGGACGTAATATGTCAATTTCATTCCTCGCGTCCAGGCGTCGAATGAAACTTCATTCTTCGTAGAAACCGGAACGTTTTTGCGCTCATCAAGAAAATTAAGTGGGAAAAAATACCTGTGATTCTAAAATAGATAGATAAAAAAGAATTCTCGGGCAGAACAACAGGAAAATATTTCCAAAATAGAATCTGATATCGATTATGGATATTAAAAATAAGGAAATAGTATACTATGATTTATAAGGAGATATTATCGACGTTTAGAATCGCCTAAAATTCGAACCTCCAATAGTACGATCATTCCACTTGAGTAGTCACTTAGTTCTATTTTAAAGTATATTTTTAATATTTTAATTTTTAATTGTACGCAGCGTTGTTCGAAGACATAGAAATTTCACGATAAAAAAGATAAATTAATACCAGGGAAACAGTGGCTGAATATAAAATAACCGCGTTGGCAGAACTGTAACTCGTTTATTATCAATGCTACGAGCATCGACGCGTGAAAAAATCTCTCGGTACGATCCTAGCCATCGTTTGAAACCGCTGCATCCATACCTGTCCGTCTCTCGGTCTCGACATCGGCTTACCCTCGCGTTTACTCTCGCTAACGACCGATTTTTCGACCTCGCTGCGCAGCCTACATAGTAGCCTGCAACTCGGGACTATCCGTATCGACAGATCGCAACAGCCGAATACCTCGATCCGTCCAATCATCCCCGAATAAAACTTCCGCTGACACTTTCGAACGATCCCGGCGAGATAGGGACGCACGCGCAGGCGCGTCATTTGTTCCCTTCAATCGCGGCGCGATAAGCGCGCGCGCGTAATCCGCGAGCGGCGCTGCGATCCTTCGATTTGACCTGAATTTATGCGATCGCGATCGAGCCTTCTTCCACCCTGGCTAGACGGCCTCTTCCTCCTGGTCGCGTTCGCTCGTTTCAGGTGCACCACAGGCTGACCTTGCAACGCGCCAGTCATCGTTCCTGGTCGCTTCACTGACCACGCTTGATGAATCACCGTGTATGCCACGGTGTCTCGCCGTACGCTTCCGTGGGATGAATCTCGCGTCACTGATTTTCCCGCATTTTTTCCCCGTCGGTCTACAATATCTTATAGGTTTCATCGTGTAACCGATGGGATCGCTCTCGCCGCGTGTCAGGAGGGAGAAAGAGAGAGATAGAGAGAGGGAGAGAGGGAGTGAGATCTCGAGGCTAGGGTGCGAGAGAAGGAAAGGTGTATATCGTAAAGATTGCATGATAGAGAAACAAACTTTAAGATGTTAGTGTACAGGGTAGTGTTCGTATAGTATATGGAGCTTAGGAGAAGTCAGTTAGGTCAGCATCCTTGTGACAAGTAGTCTACACGGTTCAAGTTGGTGGTAATGTATATACGTCTGATTAGGTCAAGCTGCTAATCGATTAGAGTTAACCAATCGTAGCTGACTGGTATCTTCCAAGTCACTGTCATACGTGTGACCACTCTGACTGATAGTTTGGCTAGAACTTAGAATATGTTTCTCTTTTACCCTAATTGATTAGACGTGGGTTCTCTCTATAAGATTTCTTGCGAGGTACACAAACTGGTATACGAGTAGTTGATAAGTTGATACTCGAAAGAAATACGGCTCTGATTGGTCACAGCGTAACATGACCACCTGGCTCTAACTCAGTCCTAAAAACATGTAAGAATTTTTGTTATTGGTTGGAAGTTTCATGTCCACACACACACATACATATATGGATAGAACTGAAGGATAATAGATAAGAACGGCGGATGCTCGCTTAATGACTTTCTTGTAGGTACTCTATTTGATAATGACAATTAGGACTGTTCTAAGTAAGAGTCAATTTCAATTAATTTTCTCTATAAATCTAGTTACATTTCTAACCGGTAGATAGTAGATAACGATAAAATTAGTTCTGCTATGTCAGAAAGGAGGAGAAAAGTATTCCCTTTGTCCCTGTGTTGAAGAGGGTACCAAGTTATCAGTCAGATGGGATATTCAGGTGAAAAGAAAATGCTTCGAGAAAGTTACAGAGGATCCAGGATGTTATTAAGTTGTTCTCTATCGTTACACCCATTATTCCTTCTCGGTGATATGTACTGCATAACTCGACTTAACAACTGACAAAACTTTAAACCGAAACATAAGGCCCAGTCTACCAAATCCAATTAGGGTTTCGTAACACTGGATGTGTACTACAACGTGCACCTAGCATCGTTCCAAAAGCGATTTCCACATCCGTGCCTTCCTCTCGTAAGCGTGACCGTGTATATATTATAGATAGAGTCGTTAACCTGTTAACTGGGAAAGGCGAGTTAACTCGTCACGGAAACTTTCAGTATTTCGGACACTACAATTTCCTTCTCCGATCGTTTTTCGCTTTCCAACCTCGCAAACTACACACGCCGATATCAGTTACATTTAAATAAATAAAATTGAAATAAAACTCGATATATTTACACTTCAATTTTTAGTAAAGAATTCATCGATGAACGAGCCGCTTAATTAGCAAATAAATCGCGCTAAGGATTGATAAATTGCAGTGTTTCTCGCAAAAGTCCAGGGAACAGCCAAAATCGGTTACGTTTATAAATAAAATTGAAATAAAACTCGATATATACATACCCCAATTTTTATCAAAGAATTCGTCAATTAACGAGCCGTTTAATTATTAAATGCATCACGGTAAGGGTTGATAAATTGCAACTTCGTTTCGCAATGGTTTCACCTTATCGTAAAAGCCCAGGGAACAGCCGAAATCAGCTACGTTTATAAATAAAATTGAAATAAAACTCGATGTATATACGCACTCAAATTTTTATCAAAGAATTCGCCGATTAACGAGTCGTTTAATTATTAAATAAATCGCGGTAAGGGTTGATAAATTGCAGCTTCGCCTGGCGGTGTTTCTCGCAAAAGCCGAGGGAAGAGATACTCCAGATATCCGAACGCGGCGAAATGAACGGCCGCAAATCGCAGCGGCGAACCGTGACTTTCTCGCGCGTTATCCGAAGCGGAGCCGGGCAGCGCGCAGCTGGACGATCGCCTTTCACGCGCGTCTCGGCCCGAGACGGACGTTTTCCATTTTGCATCGCCCGCAGGACGCTCGTCTCCCTTTGCCACTTTGCTGCGTCCGCCGCGAGATGTCTTCCGCCTTCGCCGTGCCTAACCTCGCGCGTCGCGACGCGTCGCGTCTCGCTTCGGAGCGGAGATCGCGTTAACGACCGCGTTATCGATACGCGTGGATAATATCGAAACATTATCCGTAAAACGGAGATAGCATCGAATCCTCGTAGATAATTCTATACGAACCGCCTATCGTTCAATCCTGACGATAAACTAGTCGCCATTTTGAATATATACATCGGACAAAATTTAGCGTTCTTGATAATGAGAATAGAAATACTGATAATATATTGAAAAAAAAAGGTTGATTGAGAAAATAAAGCGAATTTGGGATTGTAGGAAGAATCTTAAGATTTTGGGAATTTATTTTGGTTTTAAGTAAGAGTCCTGTGTCTGGGAAAGATGTTAAAAAATTGTTTTTGTGCGTGGAATAACTTCGTGATGGTCCAGTGTTAAAGAAACGTTCTCTCTACTTATCCGAAGCCCAAGTTTCCTTAGGTCGGTAATTTTTTCTTAATTATCATTCAAGGGTGCGTTTTTTGGCGTCGTTACCTCGGTGAACGCACCTTCTGCCACTTTGTAGATTGATTTAACCTTGGAAAACTGGAAGGAGTACGTACAAATGGGTGTCGTACGTGTGGGACCACTCGGAGTTCTGCATCGTTCGTGGAAGAACGCTGGAAATTGGATATTAGGTGGGGTTAAGCGACTTCTTATTCATGAGTGTCCTCCGGCGTGTACCAAGCCCGAATTTCGAATTCTCTTATTATGTCGTTAGCTTGTTTTTATGATAGCGTGACAGAAAACTTGCTGCGTCGGAAGTAAATTTTCTTAACGACAATTTAAATTTTGTTAAATAACACGTACAACACTGTATGAACATATGTCCGTTAATAATATGTTAATTCCTGGCCGGCGAAAAAATTGGTTGAAATATTGGTGAAATTTAAGTATAGCTATACCCGTAACCTCCGAGTCGCTCCATACATATATTTTCAACAGCCCACGTTATGTTTCCCATAGCCCATGACCAAACACGCACCGATTAACCTCTTTGTTTTATCCTTTAAAAAAATGTGATACCCGAGCGAAAGTACCAAAAAATGTGTACAGGTATTTCTCGCGTCAAATTCTACCGATTTTTATAGAACAAATTACCCAGAGGATTGTGGATTAATAGAAAACTGCTAAACTTAATCTAATCGACTTAACAAATTGAAGAAATAAGTTTCTAAAAGACGATCTTTTCGTTAGAACAAAATGGTAATTCGAAGATTTTCTACCATTAAGTCGACGATATTATAATTTAATATATTAATTAACATCGATGTTTAGAATCAGATTAAATGGCGACTGAGGCTTACCTCTCGAGTGCAAAGAGTTAATATTGTTTCTTATTTCACTAATTTAAGAATATGGAGAAAAATTTCCTTAGTATCACTGAACACCGGACCTTGATCAAGTAATACCTTGTCTTTTTATTAAAAACGTCATTGAAACCCTACCCAAAAATGTTTCACCTTTAAACACCTAGTTTCACCTTTCAAACTCGCGCTTTACATACACCACGAATTAATAGACTCGCAAATTGGAAATAAACGAATCTCAACGGAAAACTAATACCGAAATCCATTATTGTAAGGAAAAACGCGTCGCGAATTATCTTATCCGAGGTATCGCTTCACCTTATCACCATCCGACCAAACGACGCGACCTCTCGACAAGCCTAAACTCTGTTTCACTCATTCTTTCTTCAATATATATGCAAATCGCAGGTTATCCGGGGCGAGTTCGCCGACAAAATCGAATCTTTTTCCTCGAATCGTCGTGGTTTTTCCGCGGAACCGGAGACAGAGGAGAAAGTGGGCCGACAGGCGCGCGACCGATCGCGATCCTCGCGAAGGATGGCCGCGTTCCTGCGTGCGCAATATCTCTCACTCGGATTCCCTTTCCTCCCACGTGGCGGTGAATTTCGCGTGCAAGATGTCCAGATGAGGCGGGCGGAGGAAACCGGGCAGAGGAGCCATTAGACTGGCGGGCAGAAAATTCCACGGCGGCTCTGGCCGCGGCCTACGCGGAAACGATCCTCTCTCGCGCGGCCGATGATTTATAGACGGTGGCTCGTTATCGTGAAAGCAGAGAGGAGAGCCGAGGCGGCATCGGTTGCAGCTCGCGGATCGCGGGGCCCGCTCGGGACCGTTCGGCATTCCGAGCTAGATTACTTTGTGCTTTCGCAACCTCCTGCCGCCCCCCACCCCGCGGCCACCTGCTCCAGCCGCGGCTGCGCACACCGAATCAATTCCTGCCATCGAGGACAGTTTTAATTTTCCTGCATTGTCTTACCACCGACCCGCCGTAACCACCGCCGCTTCATCGATCATTGTCGTTCGAGTTTTCTATCCGCCTTTCCTTTTTTCTCCCCTTTTCTTCTCCTTTCTTTTCTCTCTTCCTTTTCTCCTTTTTTCTTCTTCTTCCGACCGGCAACCCGCTCGCGGTATGATTTATTCCCCGGCGAGGTATCCGTTCCGAGCTCCCACGAAGTTACTTTATGCGGATTATACGGGGTGTTTCGTAACGCGAGACAAAGGACAGCGATGGTAAACACGGACGGGACCTTGGACCGGGTCGGAGGCTGCTAATGGGGCACCAGGCTTCCGAGAATTATTCCGGTGACGGTTTGTTTTGATTCGCTCGCCAATTGGAGAGAACGAGAGTCGAAGAGAGATAGAAAGGGTGCGGACCGTTACTGGAACAAGTGACATTCGATAGGGCAGCGAATATAAACGCGACAGCAGAAAAAGAGACCGAAGGATTTCCTGGAAGCGATGATTTCACGTTCGTGTGTCGAGTACCGTGATTTTTCGACGCGGAAAGTAGTCGAGGAAAGGAGAAACGTGCTTTAGGTCTGCGTGAGGTAGAAAGAAATGTAGCGAATCTGCCAAGAATTAATTTATATACCAGGGATATAAGAAGAAAGTGGCTTCGGGTCAAAATCAGTCATTTTGACCCCTTTCGAACTTCCAGTATTAACCCTTTGAGAAACAACCCTAAATCACCGTTTAATCGAATTCCAAAGATCGATATCAGCGAAGATATCAAATTTAAAATAACGCAACAATCTGAGGAACGTCGAAATAAAATAATTCCACCTGTCAATTTCCATCTGATTTCTTATTTTTAAATTATTTTAAAAATATCTACAACAGGGATTCTTTTAACTTCTGTTCTCCTATAATTAAAAAATCCAGGAGTGCAAAGGGTTAATTATAAATAGTAAATGAATATAGCCCATTAATCTAAGTTGGCACGTGGAAAGAATATAGGTGGATTGGTCAGAGTGTAATGCGTATCAGCTGAAAGTTTGTCTAGATTTTAATTAGTTAATAATCGAGTATCTCATTAGCTGGGGATACTAAATTGGACGGTGTGAGCAAAGAGAACAAGCAGGGCACATCTAGACTGTCTCAAGTGCCAACATTCAGGATCTGTAGGGTACTTACCGATACCCCAGGCCTGTCTGTTGTACACTATGCTTAAAGTGCAACAGAGTGTACTCTGTTTGGATCGTAAGAAAATTCGAGATCGTACTTGCTGTGCTAAATTCGGACCCAGATCGAACAAAGATCGAGGAGATCCGAGGATAAAAAACAGCGAACAATAACGGGACCACTAAAAATATCTAGCTTTTCCATCGAGATATAGATATGTCACAGGAACTGGGAGGAATGTGAACGCAAGGTTAAAAGAAAACGAAAGGTGTGTTGGATTGAGATATACACAGCGACTGCGGGCGACAAAAATCCGGCTGTCAAACCCAGAATCATAATTAAGATGAAAAAGTAGTTTCCAGGAATGTAGAGAAAATGTTTGGAGATCAAAGAACATTCCGACAGAGGCGATTGAAACGCTGGCTGTTTAGCCAAGTGATTTCAAGCCTGGACCACACTCCGTTCGATTTTTCAATCGCTCAAACGTGAGAAAGTAGAAACGTATCGACCGGTGATCAATGACCCATGATACGATCATAGCTCACACGTATGTATATTTGGTAACCGGTAGGCACACGCCAAGATCGTTATCGATCGAAAGAGCTGGTTGCGATGCTGGTTAAATGTCAGAGTGTAATCCCTGTTTCTCCCGACTCGCACCTGAAACGCTCAAATTTGACAACTAGACGCGTGACAGAAGGTTAGTTCTCTCGAAGCTTATAGTTCACGACGTAGGAGCAATTTCAGCGTCGAACAAAGGGTGCAAGATGGAAAAATCGATATAATAACTCGAGCAATTCCATCGGAGGCGTCGAACGAGCAATAAATTCGCGAATGAGCGATAAAACGGGTCTCGAAAACTAACCTCAAACTGTCAAGCACAGCGAGCGTTCCGCGAATGCTATGAACGGTATGATCGTTAAGAGCAAATGCACTGTCTAGCGCGATAGAAAAATCACTTTTGAACGGAATCTCGTACCAACGTAATTGAACATAACCAGTACTCTAATTCGACGTCAGGTGGCAGCACTCGACTTTGCCGCGTAGTCCATAGACTACGTAACCACTCGAGACGTGCCACGAGAGACACTGTCATCTTTGGTATCAAACTCCCTGACACTCCGCTGTCTATCTGGAAGGAAAATTTTCTCCACGGAACTTAGGGCTAGCTAGAATTCACTGTAAACCTTCGATGAACAATCGCGGCTAGAAACGTTCGAGGAACAACGGAGCAATAAATCACGGCGCGCGATGAAACTGAAAAATGGCAAGCTATTCGAATAAAATTGATTTCCAATCCTTGTCCAATTACCCGCATCAGGCCTTTCAACGCATTAGACAAACTACCCACTCCATTACATCCAATTACATTGGTTTAAACGCGGCGTTCGGCCATTCCCTCGGCCACGGAGTGGCGTTTTCGCGTTGGCCATAAATCGATCAGGATAAAGAGGAGCGTCGCTCTCGTTGGTGGTCCAAAATCGCCCGAAACGAGACCGGCATCGTGCAAGAAGAAAGTTCCCGCCGTTATTACAGTGTTCATCGCGCTATCGCGCGATTATCTCGCGACGAAAGGTCGGATGTATCGCGATAGATCGGCGCGCGCATCATCCCGATCTCCGGAGGGGCAGCCCTCCACGGTTAACTCTCTCGAAATTCGAATTTAATTTACGAGGATGATACACCGTTGCTCTTCGTGTATGCCAGAAGCATAACGCGAGAGGTTCGGGTCTAAAGAATTCCAGATTTTCCAGCTGTTGCAAAAATTTTCGACTAAAGAAAAATTATCGAGCAAATTTTGCACTTAAAATTCCCTCTTCGGCCTCGACACTTGACGTTTCGATATGCTTCTCGAATTTTATCCGCAGTTATACATTTCTTAACGTTTATAATCATAATTGATTAATTAAAATACAGATTCGTATTATACCGCATTCGTGGTTTATTTTATTAGAATAGAGGAACTTGATTTAGATCATTTTTTGAGCGAAAATGACTAAGATCGGATTAATATATGGACATTAATTTTTTACACAATTATAACTCACATTATAAATAAATAAAAAATTACTTATTTCAGATATTTTATTTTTACAATTTCTGGGAGTACACACATTTTTTGACACGATTTGAAAAGAAAGATAATTGTTTATAGCTATTCGTCTTTCTCGTATCACTTTGCGTACAATACACGTAGCTTCTCATTATTGCGTTAAAATTTGTCGTGCTTAAATCATCTTTCGGAATAAGCATACGAAATGTCAGCTGACCCATTTCAAATACTACGCTGCATCTGGGAAAGGTCGGTTAACATCTACACCTAAATGCTTAAAAAGTTATCGCGATCTGTGCGAGAACGAGGAATAACAAAGCATTCCACACGGGACGCTAATAAAAATACTTCACGCTCGCAAACGTATGTAGCCTGGTTCGCCGCGATCATGCCACTGAATTGAGAAAATTCCACGTTACTCTCGCTCGCAAGAATTTCATTCGTGTCTTGCCGGCGTGTTCGATCGGGGGATCTATCAGGAGAGGGAGAGAGAAAGAAAGAGAGAGAGAGAAATGGCGGCGATGAAAATTCATGAAGACATTATTAACGCGATACGATATGAAATTTCACATCTGCCGAGCGATACGCGAGACGAAGCGAGCGTCTTCCTCTTTCTTCCCTCGGTTACCTAGCGTCCCCATCGCGGGAACCAATTAAAATCTGGAAAAACCGAGTACCGTTCAGCCGTCGCGATGGGGCAGGATTAATTCGTCGCCGGCCAATTAAGCCGGCGATACCGAGGAATTAATTCGATCGCGATTTACTACGGAATGGTATCAATTACCCGGTTCCCCCGCTAATTAACAGCCACGCTCCTAATTGATCGCCAGCGTTGACCTTCGTCAGCTGAGCGCACTCGCGATTCCGTGTATTTATTATCGCTTCGGAAAAACGTGCTACCGATCTATGGAAAAAATTATGCTCATTTTCGCAAACGTGAAGTTATATATGCAGCTCAGACTAGAATTATGGTTACGTTCGTCTTCTTCTCTCGGACTAGTTGATCCAGTGAGTAAATAGGTTACACTGGGTTTTAACTTTTCGAAGTAAGACAGGTGATTTAATCGCGATACTTTGGAGTTATCTTTCGTGTCAGATAAAATTAATTTGGCAGATTCATTGCATGGTTTATTGCATGGAAAATAAAGTAATATGTAATAGTATACTGTATCTCAATTTGGACTACTAATAGAGACTGTAAACCGAGAGAAAGATTTACAGGAGAATTATTTGTATTAAACAATTTCGTTGTACTTCTTATAATAGAACGATCTATATATACCATTTATAAATATTCAGTAGTCATTTAAAGTGGAAAACTGTATAATTTCATACGTAAAGATTATAGATCACCTATAAAAATCTAAAAAAAGTATCGAACCCATCAGAAACACTCTAAAAGTAACTCTAACATCAATATCGCTGTGATCATCGATGGATCGGAAAAATTTCGTCAATAAACATTTTTAATTACCAAACTAAGCGAAACACACATTCCCCAGACCAAGTCAAAGGTATATACTCGTCAGCCACGATAAGACCGATGACTGTCTGGAAAAATTTCTCGTTATATTTCAGCCGAGAAGGCAGGATTCATCAGCGACATCGATACGTTCCAGGTCTACGGGTATAAACCGCGATTTAACGCCGGCGATGGGGGAAAATCGGGAAGGGAGAGGAGAGAGGAGAGAGGACGAGCAAGGGAGGCGCAAGAAAGTCGTACTCGGTCTCGCCTGGACGACGGCCGATTTGTTAAGCGTACACACCTGCCCGGGCGTCGTTCCGGGACAATAAGCTCTATCTCGATCTCCGGAAAGGTCCTTTTACCGTGTTGCCAGCAGCCAGCCTCGCGGGGGCGATATATCGCTCGAAATAATCGTGTATAGCGTTTCACTGCGAAGGTAGCACGGCCATTGTCCTTGGGCTAAGTAGGCATTCCCGGTACAGTCGAAGAAGCTAGTTCCTCTCTGGTCGATTTTCGGCCAGACATCGATATTCGTTTACCTACCGATCCGGAGAACGTCTTTCTTTCTTCCTTCACTGGCTGTCGAGTACTCGTCAAATTCGAGAAGGTAATTTTGGGGTAATTTGGTCAACTTAAAGATAGTAGTTTTGGTTCGTGATTTTAGTCCTCGAGAAAATTTGGAATTGGTGATTCGAAGACTCAAATTTGACATTAAGATCACTGGTGTGAGATAGTAGAGGTTTGACGTGACAAAGAATTTGTCACATAAGTAAAGAAATTTTTATTTTTTTCTATAAGAAACATTTTACACGGTTTCTAAATTTCTTAGAAGGAGGGAGGAAATTAATTTCAATTATGCAATGAAATTCGAGTTAATACCAAAGAAAATTCTAATTGTGTAATTGTAATCTATTAACATGTCAGTGGTCACAGCTTAATTGATCACTGGAAATATAATAAATCAGAAATCTGCATACAAACGTATGAATAATTGCGGTCGATCAGTGAACGTTAAATGATTGAAGTTTGTTTAAGAAACAAAGTCTCGAGAGCATACTACTACACATGTACCTAACATGTTGCGCGGTTAGCCCGATAGCTCCGTGACTTTCCAATCTAATCGTTCTGCACCTATCTACTCGTTTACTCTGCCTCTTATCTCTGCAGCCGTAGAACTTATCCAGGTTACTCTAGACGTCTATCTGCCGCGCTAATCTAGGTTCTACTCCCGATACTAATTGGAAGTACGCATTGCGAAGCAATGATAAATCTCCTCTGCTCAGTCCACTATTTTCACCGACTTTCCCAAATTTGTAATTAATTACCAGAAATTATAAATTCCTCGCTCAACCACCGCCATTTCACATTTCTATTCCTGACAATTAACTCGTACATCTACCCTTTGCTAAAAAACAATTTTACAAATTACAGATAATCGTTTATAATTTTTTTTTCTTTGGGTATCTCTCGGTGCAACTAGTCTTTATCTATATAATAAAAACACTAATTCTCTAAAAAAAAATAGGTATGAAATTTATAAAAATATATATGCCAATAAACCTCTGATAATAAAGACCCGAACTCCCTACAAAACGGAGATTCCAGAAAATGAGTACACAATTTTAATAAAATTCTCTAAAGAAGACTCTGGCGATTCTCTAATGATTAAAACGCATTTCCAAATCTTAGAATATCGATATCGATATCGATAAAGATGAGGCCAGTGGTTTATCGAACGAAAATAACAGCGTTACACGGCCGAGCAACGAAGAGAAAATACTGGAAGGGAAGGAGACAAAAGAACGTTACAAATCTCTCGAGAAAGCGATCAAAGAATGTCGGATTACGGCGGGATTAAGCGGTTCCCATTTCCGAGCGCGCGGTTTCTCGCGAGAGGGCGCGCGTAACGGCCGCGCGTTTGTATGCGTAACGAGGATGAGACAGGTACAGGAAAGCAGGATTCTTCCAGGGTTATAGACCCTCTGGATTACATCGTTCGTAGACTCCGATGACTGCGTGGCGCGCCAGGCGGAATCGCCGGTACAAAGCATGCCCGCTTAAAATTACAATGTCCTCCCGTGTCGGGGATTATTTTTCCGCTTGTACTGATTCCGCCGGGCGCCGGAACGGCTCAGGATTTATTAGTACGGAGATGTTCAGAGAGATATGGCAAGGGGATCCAGCGCGTTGGGAGGGGCAGGATAATTCAATAAAAAGAGGACGCGGCAGTTTATCGGTAACTAAAAAGCTGCAGCGTGCTTTCATGAAAGGGACTGTGATTATTTCGCCTGATAAACCCGACCGTTTAATCCCGAACTTCCTACGACCTGCTAACTTATTCGCAATTACGGCGACAGAGAAGATTGATATAACAGTTGATATAACACTCGATACCTTCTTTAATTTTAGGTACTAGTGTTTAATCGTATTAACAGGATTAAAGTTTGACGCACAATAATTTTGTAAATTTGGTGCAGACTAACTATAAAATTAAGTTCATAAATGTTTGAGTTAGGAATTATTAGAAAAGGTACCAAAGGAAACAAAGTATTATTAGATTCTTCGAAATTCTTTTTTAAATAAAACCTTAACGACTGAAGTAAGACGCTCTAAATTTCCCTGGTAGTAAATGGGTTAAATAAATCTTCCAAATTCTACTCTCCCAAAGCAATTTCCAAAATTTTACGAAGACTAACTATACTCGTTTTCCACCTGCATTTAAGTGGATTAAAAGTTGTCAAAAGTAAGTTCAAACATCACCCAATTCCCGCTTTGGTTAAACAAATCTTGGCAATACTAAGAACCTACAAAATCGTAACAAACGCGACATAAAATCAAAGATCCCCCATTTTGCATCACGAGACCTACAGTCCCCAAAGCGGCGAGGTTCCCAAATTCACCGCCAGATGAACAGCCGTCTCGAAAATCCTCGCTAACCGATATGCACTTCCAAACCTAACCTCTGCAACTCAAAAGTCTCAGAAACACGAGTGACTTAGTCCCAGCCTTCTGAAAGAATACTACTCGCTAAGAGATGTTCTCAACAGCGCAGAACTATTCCTTTCCTTCTGCTCTCACTTTCCACCTGCCCTCTCTCTGCACCCTAATATCCCAGCAGCAGAAAAGCTTCGTCCTTCGAGCTTCCGTCCTTCGGACCTATGCGCAGCGGTAACGGTCAACCGTTAGCGGACCTTGAACATCCATGGATCCACTGACTCTGGCGTAATTTACTCGGCGAACGCCGGCGGCGTCGTTCTCGTTAGTTCACCGATCTGAAGAATTAAGGGGAGAAAGGAGGAGGAGGAGGAGGAGGAGGAAGAGAGCGAGGAGAGCGAGGAGAGAGGCGAAAGTAAGAGGACGAGCGGCTGCTACCGGTGCACGATCCAGCGGCACGATCGACGCGTATCGGATGTGCCTCGGTGGCGCTCCTCGCCGATCGCTCGTTAATTTCACCGGCTAATGTGCCTCCTATCTCCGGCATCGACGCGGAAGAATTCTGAACGGACGCGCGGCCATTTCGTTTCTCCTTTTCTCCAAAGACCCGAGAGGGTGCCCTCCTCTCTTTCACGGGTAATGCGCCAGAGATAACCAGCAAAGAGGGTTTTAATTGGGCATACTTTAATCGCTACTCGCCAACTTTCCTGCCTTGTGAGGTGATGAGACGCGAATCAGTCTTGCGCCAGTTGACAATAGCTTCGAGAAAGTTGATCGAAACAAACGGTGGCCCGAAATTCACGCAACGCTAAAATCTTGCACCATTTAATCGATAAAGCGTTGCAAAAGGAAAAAGGCAACGCGAAGTTGACAATAGCTTCGAGAAAGTAAACGATGTCCCAAAATTCACACAACGCTAAAATCTTGCACCATTTAATCGATAAAGCGTTGCAAAAGGAAAAAGGCAACGCGAAGTTGACAATAGCTTCGAGAAAGCAAACGGTGTCCCAAAATTCACGCAACGCTCGAGACTTGAGCCGTTTGTGCGGTAAAGTGCTGCGAACGAAAAGACAGACGACGCGACAGCTATATAAAAGAACATTTTTTATTTAAAAACCTGTGTTCTCCATCAGAATTACTTCTCCCGTGAATTCTGAGACACTCGGTATGTTTAGTAGCTTGCTACTTATTTTGCGACATTTTCAGGCGAAAGCTAACCAAGATTGACCGTAGAAATTAAATAACCCAATATATTATTTTGAAATCTTTCCGTGGAATAAGGTTTTATGTAGGTTGAACTGATCGCGACTTTCTGCAACATTTTATAATTTAATTCGTTGCTAATGTATTTGTCCACATCGTGTCTTTTTTGCGGCCATAAAGTTATCTTTATTGCATCTTATCGAAAACCTGAAAACCTTACGCAAGTTTTAAAACGTTCGACGATTACGAATATTCCTGTTTGCATTTTTATCGAACCCTTCTACATTGCAGAGTTTTAAAAGATTTGGAAAAATCGCACTTTGATTAACTAAGTTTGAAGTAAATTTATGGAAAGCCTCAACTAGCAATTATATTTTTTGCAAACTAATGTCACTAAATTGAAGGTATTCTACTCGCGAGTATAGAACGAAACGGTGTAATAATGGGCAGAAAAAATTTCATTTTCTGCGTGATTGTCATACTTATTAATTTACATACGTTTTACGCAACAAGGCTAATAAAAATAGCCTTTCGTCGACATAGTGGTGCTAATTAACCATACAAATTATTTCTGTATAAAAAGAATTGTAATTATAGCTTCTCATCCTGATCTGGGCAGGGAACCTTTGATTACTATAATTACATTATTTGGTTTCAGTGTAATATTCAAACGCAAGACTTGGTATAATATTACAGAGACTGGTTTTAAAACTTACAGTACATACAGAGTAGTTGCATATTAGAACAGTTACCTCAGTACACTGTATTATAGTACAAAATGACTATGATATAACTGTACTACACCGTATACACTCTATATATAACACTCTATATAGAAAATATATCATCGACGCGATGTTTATTGGAAATTTTGGAAGTTGGTTCTCGATTACCGAAAAAATTCATCCCTCTCGACGTTGAATAAATTTCAGTCCCATAAAATCTGTCACCCCGAGGGGAACAAAATTCGTCGACGCGATGTTTATTAGAAAATTAAAAAATTGGACTGCGATCACCGGAAAAATTCATCTTTCTCGACGCTAAATAAATTTCAGTTCCATAACAAACTACCACCCTGAGGGGAATAAACTTCGTCGACGCACTGCTTATTGGAAAATTTCAAAGTTGGTCCGCGATTATCGGAAAAATTTCGACGCTAAATAAATTCCAGTCTCGTAAAATCTGTCACCCCGAGGGGAACAAAATTCGTCGACGCAAAGTTTATTGGAGAATTAAAAAATTGGTCCGCGATTACCGCAAAAATTCATCCTTCTCGACGCTGAATAAATTTCAGTCGCATAAAATCTGTCACCCCGAGGGGAACGTAGTTGGTGGAAGAGCTGNCAAAATTCACACAACGCTAAAATCTTGCACCATTTAATCGATAAAGCGTTGCAAAAGGAAAAAGGCAACGCGAAGTTGACAATAGCTTCGAGAAAGCAAACGGTGTCCCAAAATTCACGCAACGCTCGAGACTTGAGCCGTTTGTGCGGTAAAGTGCTGCGAACGAAAAGACAGACGACGCGACAGCTATATAAAAGAACATTTTTTATTTAAAAACCTGTGTTCTCCATCAGAATTACTTCTCCCGTGAATTCTGAGACACTCGGTATGTTTAGTAGCTTGCTACTTATTTTGCGACATTTTCAGGCGAAAGCTAACCAAGATTGACCGTAGAAATTAAATAACCCAATATATTATTTTGAAATCTTTCCGTGGAATAAGGTTTTATGTAGGTTGAACTGATCGCGACTTTCTGCAACATTTTATAATTTAATTCGTTGCTAATGTATTTGTCCACATCGTGTCTTTTTTGCGGCCATAAAGTTATCTTTATTGCATCTTATCGAAAACCTGAAAACCTTACGCAAGTTTTAAAACGTTCGACGATTACGAATATTCCTGTTTGCATTTTTATCGAACCCTTCTACATTGCAGAGTTTTAAAAGATTTGGAAAAATCGCACTTTGATTAACTAAGTTTGAAGTAAATTTATGGAAAGCCTCAACTAGCAATTATATTTTTTGCAAACTAATGTCACTAAATTGAAGGTATTCTACTCGCGAGTATAGAACGAAACGGTGTAATAATGGGCAGAAAAAATTTCATTTTCTGCGTGATTGTCATACTTATTAATTTACATACGTTTTACGCAACAAGGCTAATAAAAATAGCCTTTCGTCGACATAGTGGTGCTAATTAACCATACAAATTATTTCTGTATAAAAAGAATTGTAATTATAGCTTCTCATCCTGATCTGGGCAGGGAACCTTTGATTACTATAATTACATTATTTGGTTTCAGTGTAATATTCAAACGCAAGACTTGGTATAATATTACAGAGACTGGTTTTAAAACTTACAGTACATACAGAGTAGTTGCATATTAGAACAGTTACCTCAGTACACTGTATTATAGTACAAAATGACTATGATATAACTGTACTACACCGTATACACTCTATATATAACACTCTATATAGAAAATATATCATCGACGCGATGTTTATTGGAAATTTTGGAAGTTGGTTCTCGATTACCGAAAAAATTCATCCCTCTCGACGTTGAATAAATTTCAGTCCCATAAAATCTGTCACCCCGAGGGGAACAAAATTCGTCGACGCGATGTTTATTAGAAAATTAAAAAATTGGACTGCGATCACCGGAAAAATTCATCTTTCTCGACGCTAAATAAATTTCAGTTCCATAACAAACTACCACCCTGAGGGGAATAAACTTCGTCGACGCACTGCTTATTGGAAAATTTCAAAGTTGGTCCGCGATTATCGGAAAAATTTCGACGCTAAATAAATTCCAGTCTCGTAAAATCTGTCACCCCGAGGGGAACAAAATTCGTCGACGCAAAGTTTATTGGAGAATTAAAAAATTGGTCCGCGATTACCGCAAAAATTCATCCTTCTCGACGCTGAATAAATTTCAGTCGCATAAAATCTGTCACCCCGAGGGGAACGTAGTTGGTGGAAGAGCTGTTGTCGAGAAATAGCCTTCGATTGGCGCGTTATCTGTTCGGTCGAATCTCGGAATCGAGGCGCACGAACGCGGTGGCACCCGAGCCGGCAGCTCGGCTGGCGACTTTAATTGGAGGTTCGGCAGCTCGGTTGAAAAGAATCGCGGAGAACGTGCGCGGAGTGAAGATGCCGACGGCGGCGCTGCGATCGCACCGGATGCCCCGTTACCTTTGTCACCGGCCGTCCATCCGCTTCCCTCTCGCTCACCGTTCGCCATCGTGTCACCGAGATTCCGCTAATTGGACGGCGGAAATTCGCCGCGAGAACGCTGACGCGCCGAGAGGACGCGTGATCGCGACGCTGGTGACATCTGCTCCGAGTTTCGACAACATTAGCCTCGCTAGTAACCCCTAGATAGCAAACTCTCTACCCATTATGGGACGTCTCGCGAATCCGGACAGCTCTCAAGCGAATGAACACGTATTCACGATTGTTTGGACCCAGGGACACTATATCTTAGTAGCTCCTCAACCAATGGCGACGTAGGAAAGGTCTAAAGTTACTAAATAGTGACACGATTATAAATCTTAAATTTTTAACATTTATGAACTAAACGACATAATTAACACTCGGTTCTTTCACGAGGAAAATTATACAGGCCGTTTAAATTTAAGTAAAAGTAATTTATACTAACTTAACGGTGTATCCATGAACCTAGTGTTAATAATTAGGGATCAATTAACAATAAGACACCATTGTCGAGTACACTGTGGTATCACACGATATACAAAAGAAATAATAATTAAAACTAAGCGAAGATGGAATATTATTCCTTTTTATTTTATAGCGGAAATTAAAAATATATACATACTTATACTCCGTGAAAGATTAAACATGCGCAACTCGTCAGGTCCAATTAACATTGCGGCGAATTAAAATTCACCCGGGAAAAATTTTTGCGATGCGACTGAAAACCGAAGAAACACAGGCGGGCAATAACCAAAGGGAAATAACGGAAGGTAAAGGGAAAAATTGTGGAGTAATAACGAAAATGAGGCTGCAGCGCGACGAAGCAGAAGAAATCGAACCGTGCAGTTTGTATCTCCATCGGGACGACGAGGATCATCGGGTTCGGACGATCGAGCTAACCGCGAGGCGACCATCCACGTGGACGTCCGAGTCAACGGTCGTTAAATTTAATGGGCCCGCTCGTTAATTCCATATACCGACGGTTTCGCGTACGCAATAACAAATTACGCAAACGACCCGCTCGCCTGGTTCGTTCGTCTCTCTCCTCTCTCGCGGACGTTCGCGAGCATTTTCATAATATCGTTGGCCGGGCCGAGGGAACGAGCGCGTCGTCAATTAAGCGTACGCGGCTTGAAACTCGACCGACCGGCCGAATTTCGCCGGCCGGGGATTAATTTCGACGCACGGCCCGCGATAACGCCCGGTATAACCGATCCCCGTGGCTCGGCGCATGCGCAGGCGGCCGCTCGCGCGAGCACATGCGCGCGCATGCCTATCGCGCCGCTATAAAGATATATCGGGTCCCGCGCGGACGCGCGAGCATCGCGGAATACACGGGAGGTGATAATATAAGTAAGGGGACCGGTCCACCGACCAATTTCCCACTCGGGCACGCGCATAATTTAATTGTCGCATTATGCGACCTATAAAAACGTTGTTTACGGCTTCGGTTAGAGGGAAATGTCGCTGGGAAAAAAGAGCACGCTTTATCCGCCTATTATCCGCCTTTTCGAGCGGGATTTATTTCTTCGATGTTTTACCAGTTCTCGGAACACTCCGGGCAAGTAACCGCGATCGAAGGATATTTATTGTCCATCCGAGAAGCGACGTGTCGTTAAAGTATATGTTGTTAATATATAATGAATATAAATACGTGTTATTAAAATAAATTAATTAAAAATACGTGTGCAGTCGAACCTCCGAGAGACTACAATTTTGCTTATGGCTTTTCCCTTACAAGCTGCGGATACCTCGGTCGAAATATAAACTTTCTACAATGACGGGTATAATGTATTCGTCAAATAATGGATGTACATTTTAAATTGCGAATGGAATTTTATATCGGCGAAAGTATAATGAATAAAAATATTAACTTTTCAGAAACGTAACTTACGAAATAGTAACATTTTTAGGATTACACTATGCAATGGTTTAATATTCGATTTCTAATTTACCTTCACACGTGTAATAAACGAAAAACGTTAATTTTCCAACGAGAAGCTTCGACATGTTAAATTTTGGTTAGACCTGACCACGAAAATTCGATGACTCGAGGATTTTCAATTTTTCCTCGAGGTTCAGCTGTATATCTACGTCACGATGACTGTGATCGCGCGAATGTCCACGAATACGAAACGATATCAACGTATCACTCTCAGGAAACGAAGCGGTTCGTTTTACTCGGTTTAGGCCCAGCCGAGAAAGGAGCCGGGCTCCTCTGTCGCAACGTTGTCACAGGGATCTCCGACAATTACTTAACCCTTGCTCCCAAAGCGGGATTCCTAGATCGACAACGCGAAACGGCCAATGTCAAAGGTCGGGGAATAATTGTCTGTCACGACGCGTCCGAAACGGCGCCGTTTCGTCACCGTCCACGATTCCGCGGGCTTTCGATGCCTGCACTCCGTGTATCGCACACCGGATCGCGAGTTGCTCTACGATTTAAGGAGCGTCTCTTTGTCGAGTCGTGACGACCATCGGTTCGATCCCTGATTGCGACACCCGTTCACGGCCCGGGCAAAAATACGACCGACTCGTTCCCTCCTTTCCAGCCTAACGACGCTCCGTCCAATAGTGTCTCGAACGAAAGTGCACGGTTGTTTCTTTGATTAGGGTACCGGGCCTGCCAAGGCCCAACGAACTTCGATATCTTCGATATTTTATTTCTTCGGCAAATCACTTCGTATTACGAGTTCAGGGTGTTCCCTCCGCGGATCGAATTGAATTTGAACGTGATAATTAATTTCAAAGGAGCCTAATTTCCCTGTTCGAGGTCGTTTTTATGTCACG
>NIJG01000019.1:723047-767657 GCA_002201625.1 Euglossa dilemma | reverse complement strand
CCCGATGAATCGCGTGGATTAAATGGCGGCCGGACGCGGACGCCGGAAGAAAAATCGGCGCTACGACATCCGCGGCGCGTACCATTGCCACGCAGCGGCGATATTAATTACGATAATTGCCCCGGCGGATGATAAATGATCGGCCGTGGCGGGCGTCTATTGAACCGGCCACCATTCCCGTTGCAACGCGCGACAACGATCTTGGTCGTGCCGTAATTAAACCCGGCCTAATGAAGCCTCCGCCGGGCGGATCAGCCTCGATCGAAAAGCTCTTCTGATTTTAATACGTCCTTGGGCCCGGCTCGATTATCGCCAGTCCGCGGCGGTTATTTATCGGCGACCCTCGTAACTCGCCGCGTTGAATAATATCGCCGCGTGTCGATTTACGATTCTGTCATTCCGCGTGCGCGCCGCGAGATCCTTCCCGATAATGCCGTGTAATCGTAGTAAATTTGAAACGGACGACGGTACCAGAGACCGGTGTGTGTGGTTAGAGAAGCGGGTTGCTAATTCACTCGGCTCGCCAATGGATTTTGTCCCAAGCGCAGATGAGTTTACGCGATCTTATCGGTCGACTGTTCTGCTCCGGCAGCATTTTGATATCGTCGTTCCGAGTTATGCGCCTTGGAAATTCAATCGACCGATATACGATAGCAATTTAAGTCGTGCGGTTCTTCCAGTAGTTTTAGATATACAATAGTAGGTTTCTTAACATTTGTTTACATTGGCGGATGGTTTTAAGTACTTCCTATATAGGACTTAGTGTTGTAACTCGAGGTATATTAGGTTTAGATCTACCGAAACCAGTTTGGATTTATATTCAGTAGGTCTAGATCTACTCTAATAAGTTTGGGTCTGTATCTACTAGGTGTAGGTCTACTTAAATAAGATTGAACAAATTATAAGTAGATGTTAAACAGTTTCTTATCCATAACTTTTTGAAATTTCTAATTTTTAAGATAGGTTTGCTAATCTAGGAGGGTATTGATATTACTCGTAACTGTTTCTTAAGACCCAACTTAAAAAACTATACAATTAAACACTTTTAACTTATAAATATAATTATTGAAATGTACACTGTTTCTTTAACTTTCCTGGCGAATGTAAGAGCGTGCGAGGTGTTGAAATCAAATAGTTTTACATATTAGTCATCGTACGATTTCTTATTTACCGTTCAGCAAAAAATATCGTCAGCTCTACAGCAGATGAATCCTCGAATTTCTATTCTTCTCTATCGAAAAAAATGGTAGGAATGCACCGGGTAAAAATGACAATTCCCACCGAAGAGTCAGCGAGAGAGTATCCGTCCCTATCGAGGACCCAGAAACGGCGAGTTTCGATAGCTCGTCCGTGGTTGGTTGGTCGAAAATAAAAGCGTGTCGAAAAGCGGTCGTTCCATTAGCCGTTCGCGGCGAACCGGTGCCGATCCGAGGCAAGAAGAACCGTCCGGTCGCGGTGAGTCGGCTAATCTTCCGATTCACACGAGGCAAGGACGTGGAACGGCCTCTTGAAAGGTGCCCCGAGACGGCGACGCGGACCATCCTTCTTGCCACCGCATTTACAATCGTTAGCGAGCCTCCTCGGGAATCGTTTAGCGTAATTACGCCTCTTGTCACGCCGCGGCCGACGACCGAACCTCGGCCGGCTTATTTTTCGATACGAGCGCCATCTACCTCACGGATACCCGATGGCCGCCATTCCTCCGCGACGAATCACGGGTCACCCTCGCGAATAACACGGTTAACGCCTTTCCTACCCGCCGGTTTTTGCCACCGTTCAACGCCACTTCGGACAACACTGTGTCAAATCTGACAGGGTAAGGCTTCGAAACGAGTGGCACGGAAAATCGAATGAAATCGATGCTCGTTTAATCGCTGAAGGAAATTCGAAATGTACGAATGATCAAAAGGAGAAGAAGAATTAATTATTCTACAAATTTTTAAAATTTTTTCTCAAGGTATTATAAGTAACAATTCTGTCAAAACCCTTGCACTCGAGAGATGACTCTCGGTCGCCAATTCGTTTATTTCACATGCGAACACTAATTTTCTCTTTTATTTTAACGCGAATACCTGGGAGCTTATAAAAATATAGGAAGAGCTTCTAATTGCTGGCTTTTGCTGCGAAAAAATTTTTTTCCAGTAAGGATTAATATTCAATTACAAAGCAGCTTCTTCTTCCATTACAAATACCAAATAAACGAAGAAAGTTTCGATTGTCACGAGTCCAGTTAAACACATACGTAAAAACCAATTATAAACCTCTTCGAACATTCTTCAACCAATCACCAAACAAAAGTTGGGTTTCTTCCTTGAAAACAGGGTAACCTTGGAAAAATTAATTAAGAAACTTCCTAACTACCATCTCTGAATAACATGGGGTCGAAATAAAAACGCAATACCTTATGATAAAAATTGGGTTTCTTTCTCGAAAATAGGAGAAACTTTGAATAAAATCACCTATCATCTCCGAAGAACAGGAAACCGAAATAAAAACGCAATACCCCTTCGGAAAGTGCCGAGATGTACTGAAGGTTTGACGAAACGCTACGTGACACTTGGGTCCACCGAAAAGCACGTCTCCTTTGCCTCTTTCACCCGTCATAAACTGGAATTGCGCTGGCGAAGAATCGGCTGGCTGCCGTCCGGCGTGCACCACGCTATAACATACCGGACATAATTGCCCGTTAATCCGTTGACCAGCGGACAAAGGACGTGTCCGAGATTGATACGAAGTTGCCGTTTCGCCACAGCAGGGAGAACCGATCCCTCGCCACGGTGGTTTTGCCTCGGCGGTTTTTGCCGCTGGCTTTTAAGTCCGTTGCGATTTCTTTTCGCCCGGTCGCGGACGGTTATTATGCGGCTGATAATAGCGGTTGGCAAGTTAAACACAGTGGGGACGCCTTTTGTGGGAAACTGGCGGGGATGCTACTTTCGGATGGTGATATTGCGCGGGGACGGAAAAAGTGGACGGAACGTGATCGGGTGTGTTCGCCTTTTTTCTCACCCTGGACACCGATGACCCATGATGGACAGCGAATATTTCTTCCGCTCGCTATGGATGGCTGAACAATGTCGAAGAGAGAATCGAAGCGCCAGGAATGTAACAGCCCGTTTTTTCGCTTTATTTTTCTCCGATTTTTCAAATAAATTGAATGGCCAATTGAAAAAAACGCAGCGAACGAGAGGTTGCAGCGACTGGGAACACAGCCCTTTGGCCACCACGCGCCACCATAATGGCCGCCTATTAAACCATTCTCTCTGACCGAGCTCTTTTATGGCGGATAAAATGGCCGCCGATATTTCAAGGTTTAAAGTCGCAACGGGAGAGAATTAGGGCCTACGATAAATACTGCAAACGAATTTACTGAAACACGGATTCGAGAAACATACTTCATCGGAGTGTCTTAAAACGATAGAGAAATTTATACGCTTTATACCATACATATGTAAGAGTTTAGATGATGGTGGTAATTAATTAATGAACTATAATAACATACGGGTGACGGTTAAAGACACGAATTATCTCTCGAGACGAATCTGTCTACGCAACTGAGTGTTTACAAAAAGATTCATTGGAAAGATTTCTCGGAAAACTCAGCCAATTCGATTGCGTGTGAAATTTAAAAAATTCAAGCAAGTTCGAGCGAATTAAAATAACGTCAAAAACGAAAGTGAAATACCTCCGATTTGTTAATTCAATTAAGGAGAGACCGAGAAACGACACGAACACGTATCCAATGTTTCTGAAACACGAAAATGAGGCGTATATACGCGAGATCGTTTGAAAAATGTTAGCTGCCGCGTTTCTCTCGGCGAATCGCGTAAGAACGTACGAGGAAGCCCGCGAAAACCGGCGTCGCGTCATAACCACGTACGAAAGCCGAAGAAATCCGTATGTCCAGGTGAAATCAACTAGCTCAGAGCCCAGAGCGGATAATTACTTGGAAGTTGAACGTCCGAGGCAGCCTCGCGGAGGACGTCTATCCCGCGAGGATGGCGTGCGAGCGTATTAAACGGACAGATGAAACGGGGAGACAAGAAGAAAGACTCTTGCCAGCCGGGGAAGGAGTATCATCGATCGACGTGTATTTCATCGGCGGTAATTACATAACGTCACCCGGGATAGAAAGTATCGGGAGAGCCTGTTCTCCTAGAAGCCGAGAGAGGCAGGAGAGGAGAAGCTCCGTCGACGCGTTCCTTTTACAGGCTGGCCCCTTAACGATCTCTCGCGCGATACCGCCTAATGACTAGCGCGCGAGCGCGCCACTCGCCATCTTCTTCCCGTCTCCCGATACGGCATTCGAAGAAAAGCACCGGGCATCCGTCAGCGACTCTCTGTGCCAGAAATCGAGCTGCAAGTCACGCCGGCGGGAAGAAGGGTGAGAGAAGAGCTTCCGAGACCGCAGCCATATACACTTCCAGACCTCTCCCTACCGTCAGTCCAGGTCCTCTCCTTCCGACTCGCCGCGGCAACCTTCTTTTAGGCCAGCGCCGACCAACAAGCCGCACGGAATCCACCTTATTGACAGGTTCACGGCTCCCGAAGATATTCTTCTGCTACGGTATACGCCGCACGTATTCCCTTTCTTTCTTACCGTTGCATCCTCCGAGCCGGCTCTAGCCACCCCGTGTCAGCCAACTTGTCGTCGGCCTCCTCCAAATAGGCCGCTCAAAGGGTTCCCCAGATGACTCGGTCTATTTTTGAGACCGACTCTCCGTGCACGGTCCTCGCCGAGATTAATGGATTTTTCGAAAATCCCACCGATTGCGTTTAGTTGCATGTATTTTGTATAGTTTTGGAAGATGGAATATCAGGAGTCATACGTAAGTTCCTTGGAAAGTTTGGTTTGCTCCGAAATTTGTCTGAATTGGATGATAATCGAAGTATGGTCAGACGAATGATTTAGATTTGTACTCTTCGAGCTTATTCGTTGAAGTGCAGTCAGCCGAGTGACATCATCCTGCAGGATTACGCAACGCGTGTCAATGATCTTCGGACAAGCCGGGTGTAACGGGCAAACCGCGTTGCCTGTTTTCAGAGCAAACGTCGGGACAGAGCAGGCGTGTGATGGAAAAACAGGGCAGACTGGCTGGATAAACAAAGTCACAAGGTAGAGAAGCAACGTGGCGAGTATTGCGATTTACGACTGGAAACCGCAGCGAAGACCACAAACTTCCTCTTACCAGCCCGATCGTTCTAACCTATTACGAGTTATTACATAGAACAGGTTACGTATCTGTGCGAAGTTCTTAACTCTATCGAGCATATCTGATCCTTCCAAACGCGACACGCTGCACCGTTAAGAGACTCTTTGATAAAAAAAATCGTTCGATCCTCGAGTAACGTTGGGAACCGGTCACTACGACTTTCGAGGATTCGAGCACAAAGAGTAGGAGATGCCGGTGATAAATTCGAGGTACTCGGGTCCACCTCGCGCAACTCACAGGCGTCTACTTTCGAGCCGGAATGATGAATGTCGCTCCAGGTGAACAGCCGCGTCGGACGCGATGTAACATCGATCACGAGGAGCCGGCCCGTCTGCAACTATCCGCGACCATGGTTCCTACGTGACCTGGTCTCGAAGGAGCCGCGAGGACGGGAACACGAGCGACAACGAGGAGCAAAGTAGCGGAAAGAGCGTGCTCCTCCGAGTCGGGTATACGGCCGGGCCATTAACACCTCCCGGACAAATCACTCGATTTTCTCGGACGATTTTCCCGCAGCACGTCCGGCAAATAAGAAAACACGATGTATCACCCGTGGGACACGGCCGGGGGCCGAAGGGCCGAGGGGGGCAGGTGGTTTACTGCCTGCCGGTAATGACGAAACAGATGGCCTCCTGCGGGACGAGGACGCACGGCAAAGGAGTTGTACGTGTGTCCCGCAGGAAGAGGGGTCAGACTCGAGGAAGCTTGATGAAGTGCCGCCATTATCGGTACAGGACAAAACCCACTTCTGCCTGGACGTCCAGCGACTTTATTACCCGCGAACACACGCTTCCACAGGTCCCACACCGCCTCCTTCGCTGTCATTCTCCGCTCGAGCTACGAGCTTAACGAGCTTACCCGCTATCGAGGCCTCTGCTTCCAGCAAACAGCAACCCACTACCGGAATCCCTCTACGTCTCTCGCTCTTCCTCTTCCTATCTTTCAACCTAGTCCGGGTCTCGTGGCAACGTTTGGTTACGTTGGGAAAGCTAATCAGCTTTGGTAAGGACGAAGGAGCTAGGTTCGTGACAGGTCTAACTTCCTTGTTAGATTTGAATGCAAATTTCAGTGAGTGTTTTTGGTTACTTTGTTTAGTTTCTGATATGCATTGAGGTACGAGGTTTTAAGTGCTTTGGCAATAATATTTGAGCATTCGAGCAACGAACAGCACTGTTGATTTCGGTTCCCTGAATGCAACTCGAGAATGTGAGGTCATTACTTACAATCCTGATGGAAGACTAGAGGTTCATCCTAGGATAAAGCTCAGATTTAAGTTCAGTGCTAACTTACGTAACACTCTTAATTCTCAGATTTAGCTAACGCCTGGTGTATTTCGCGATTATACTTTATTTATACTAAAAACGCTAGCAAGAAAGTAAACTCTGCGCGTACACGGGATTAAACGTCGCAATTAAAATCATTTGCTGCAATTCAAATCACATTTCTCATCATACGATACTAATCAATAACGATAATGCGAGTGGATACACGCTTCAACCAATTATACGGCTTACCTAACTTCTCATTCTCCTTCTAGGTATTTGTCGAAGTCATTTTTATTCGTCAAATCGCAACAAGGATTATATTAATCAATCGAATATTCCGGTATATACACTTTGAATATTTTCCATTGTTTACATCATATTTCAGAAATAACACCTCGCGAGGAAAAACTGGAACAACCGACCCCTATCGCCCGTAGGTTATTAAAACGAGCCAGAGGGTGCTCCGGAGACCATCAAAACGCGTATACGCGAGTAATTTCAATTCCAACCCCTTGCTCTCTTCATATACATACATCGAACAGCGTAATATCGATTAATGAATTGCCTTCGTCTCCCGTGCCGTGTAACTCTATCCTATTGCGATTCCGCGAACTATCACCGTTCCAGCCCCTCGTGTACCTCGTACTCCATTAAATCGACATTTTGTAAATAGTACATGGTGCTCGAGTAACTTCCAGTAAGGATTCTGATATTCACCCCGGTTTTCATTAGAATTTATCATCTAGAATCTAGAATCTACACTGACAGGTTAGGTATCCGAGTGTCAAAATTTGCTAGCGAAACGCGTGATTATTCGCGAAACCAGTTGCGAGTAATTACACCGCGAGTAATCACCGTCGAACGTACGCCGAATACAAAGTATTAATTCCAAGGAAAATGTCAATAATTCCTGATGTTCTGCAGCTCGTAATTCACGCTTGTCCGAGGTGGTGCCGGTTAATTTATCGCGCGAAATTGCAGGATATCCTAGGCAGAAAATACTCCGCATCGACGCTCGCGGAATACCTAATTGTCTCGCTGGTTCGCTTCGATGACCAACTGTTTAAGTATTCGTACACTTTACTTCTTCTTTGTTCCCTTTCTCGGCAGACGATGACGCAATTTTCCGATATTCCGCGTCCTTGCGAGGCAGCTGTGTAAAAATCGAAGGGTGGTTGTTTCGATCCTGGAACCACGAAGGTTATTCGGTATCTTGGTAGTTCAACTTGGTAGTTGATATTACCTGATCACGTTGTGACTAATTGCGCGCTATTAGTCTCGATAAAGACGTTGTTTGCTTCTCTTAATTCACTACTGAAGTAGTCTCTCTGTGTAAGAGCGAGAGGATTTCCGATAGAAGGAGTACAGGTCTGATTAGTCACAGTGCAACAGAAAAATCTTCAGTGATTTTTCGTCACCGTTACGTCAATTGCAATTTTGATATTCTGTCAGGCGTCAGTTAAATTCTGAGATGATATTAATTTGAAATAATTTACATAAGAACCTAATATTTGGAAGTTACTCTGTCTTTGGCAATGGTGGATCAAGTATTTAGTACAAAGACAGCATAAATCAAGCCTATCAGCCATACCTTCTATCAATACTGCTCTTAACAGTACTCCACTCTTAAAGAACCTAGAATTTATCGTCAATTACTCGTATCTTCCCTAAAATCGAAATGAGCGCGACTGTACCAATTGAGACGTTCAACTTCATTCTGTGTTCGAATTGGAACATCTTCGACTCAACTTCGATAAGCTTCAGATATCCTCAAAGACGGTTCTGTCTTCAATTATGCTTCAAATCGTATCATCGATCGTTCGTTCGATCATAATTCCACGCAAAGGTTCGACACTGGAGTTACAGTTACGGTTACAGTAGAAGCGAAGGTATGACGGTGAATTGGCGAGAAGAGGGAAGAAGCAGGGCGACTTTGCTTGTCTGGCTAGATCTAATTCAGCATGGTCGTTGCTTGCGGGTAAATAATCGCGCGGTGAACTTGTTGGTATTCACCTCAATTAGTCACGCGATATTAAGCTGGTGCGAGGAAGCGAGGAGCTTCTTTTCAACGGGCCAGGAACCAGCTCGCACCGGCTTATCAGTTGCGCAACAAATATTTCATCTAGCAGGTCACGTAACGAGCCACCTGGTCCGACCACTTCTCCATTGGTTATGGGATCCTTTAAATACGAATTTAAATTGTAGCATCAGGCGATTTTTGTTGCCAGCAAACGCTGGCGCTGGTCTTGGCTGGTTAACCTCTTAAGCGAAGCAGAAATCTTCGCGCCATCTTTGCCGGGTGGGAAACCGAATATTTTACGATACAGAAGGCAGATAAATGCCAGAAAATCCGCGTTCTATTGTCCCATGGAATTCTTACGAACTGCCGCAAGGTGTGAACACACAGCTCGTGGATAACTGTCGAGCAACGTAATTTACTATACTTTTCTCATAATTTTTCTCGTAATTTACTTATTTGAAATGTATATACGTGTGTAATGCTTGTAAGTGCTCTTGTAAAACAATGCGATCTACAAGCGAGTACAGAAACCCAATGTAATTACCACTGACAGGTGACGAGTCGCGAACATAAGCTCAATAATATATTTCTGAGATTGTCGCGATATATTCTAAAAATCTCTGCTATCTAGAGTCGAAAAAATCGATTCCTTTTTTCTTTCAGTTCTAATTAATAAACGCGTATTTCTCGAAACTGTGTTTTTCAAAATGTTGTCTGTGATTTCACAAAAAGCGTTCGACAAATTAGAACTAAATTTTGTAGGAGTATTCAGTACATCCGTGGCTATGACTCGTACTAGAATTGTTCAAAAATTCGCATTTCTTCTATTCTTCTTATACTCGTATATTCAAAGAGAAAGTGAAAAAATCGATAGCACACATAAATTTTTTTATTTACCGATATTTTTCGTTTCTTCCAATCCCAGTCACATTTATATCTAATAGGAATCCTGTTGAGTTCTTGACTTTGAGTAACAAGAAGAGTCTGGATTACGTACACCATTGATAACAGATTTTTAAGAAGCCCTTCAGAAAACGGCTCGTAAAACCGGTAATTCTCAATCTTTCTCAATGAAAAATGCGATACACGTGGTCCAAGGGTATACAAACAAACCCTGTAAATTTCAAAGCTCAACGTCTTAACCGTTCGTCCTGACGATTTTTCAAAGACATCGGAAGAAATTAAGGAAGATATCAGGAACCTCTTTTAGTTATGGTACCCCGTTAAATTAAAATACAGAAGGTAATCACACTGGCGACAAGAATGCCAAATCAGCATCCCCAAAAGAGTGCAACCACGCCGGTTCTGTCATCAACGATCACCCATGCCCGTATTTCTCACGTTTCCAATCAAACGAACGATTCGGGCTATAAATTCAGGAACGGGTCTAATACTCAATCTAATTATCCAACGATATCGCCTCCGTTTCACTTGGAATCGTATTGCTTTCTCGGGTAACGAGCAATTAACGAGCTCGCATGGAAGATACTGGCTGGCAGCTGCGAAGGAAGCAGCTCGCTGTGGCCTGTAAGCGCGTTAAAGAGGAAAAGGGAAACGAACTTCCGTTCAAGCTCGTCGAAATTTATTGCTCTATTCTAGCCACTTCCACGCAGCGCCGCCAGCAGCAACGTCTCTCCCTGAGATAATTACGTAATCAGAATTGTATTCGAGTCGTTATTGCCCGGTAAGTAGGCCTTAATTTATACGCCGCGCGCACTTATAATATTCCGTCCGCGAGTACTCATTACGACTTTCTCTGTTCGCCGCGGCGCGGCGCTGTTCCCGCTCTTCCATTGCGCACGCGCGATTTATCGCATCACCGACCGAACCAAATCCATTACAGACGAATACGCGCCAAGCGTGTGTGTCCACGCGTGGGTATAGCAACGCAAACTCGGATCACGTATATACAGGGTGTCAACCGGTGATGGACACGACCGTGGACTTCGACGAGGATACGAAATTTTACAGAGTCGTAAAATTCGTTCTTTTTTTTTGTCGCACAACCTCGGGTCTTTTAAATATTCGGAGTATCAAAAGGTATCGAGCGACGGTAAATTGACGGGAAAAATTTAATCGATGGTTTTCTCCGTCTCGTCGTGTCTCGTTTTACTGCCTGCAGCTGTAAATTGAATACGGTTGTCGGTGCGCCAGCGACATCAAGAATGTCATTGCCACATCAATCGCCACCGCCGCCTTATTCCGTAATTTACGACCTCTCTGAACCTCCATTAGCCAGTGTATCGCGCAAATAGAATCGAACCGAACAGATTCTAACCGTCTTAATATCCTTGAAGAAAAAGCCGCACCTTTCAAATGGATCATGAAGAAATTCGACGTCGCGATGATTGTGGTGCTGTTCGCGATACCCTTTATTGCTTAAAAATCGGGGAAGGTTATTGGACGAAGAATAGCAGAAGAATTAAACCGGTTAGCAATCGAACGCTTCCATCGAACATAACCTCAAAATATATCGGGCTTCGCGAGCTTGACTGTGGCGACATTTCTCGGTTTATCGGTTATCTCGGTATATATTATTCACGATTGCTTCGAAAGAAATGACCTCCACCGTAAGGTTTTATTCAAACGACAATAAATACTAGGTTTCGCTAGATAGAATATAGAATATAGAACGAGAGATTGAAATTTTTGAACAGTAAATAGTATGACACCGTGTATAGCGATCGGAGACTCGCGGGCTCCCACGGATGTTAATTCGCAGCCAGCTCGAAGGAAAGAAACGGATCGGACCGTTAAGGGTTAAAATGTAGATCGGCTGGTGTCCGCAGCGCCACTCACCGTTATCGGTCAACCAAATAAAACAGGATCACCAGACGTAGACAGAGAGAGAGAGAGAGAGACAGGGGGCAAACGAGTGGCTTCTAAATTGGATCGAAGGCGCGTGGCGCACATGCCCGGTCGTGCATAACCATCGGGGCAAAAAGTATCCGCGATCTTGTCCGAACGTCCGCTAAGTATCATTCGATCCTCGATCGCAGTAGATCTCGTCACTTGCGGTCGGACCAGCGATCCTGTTCCAACCTTGAAACCAACACGTCCTGATTTTGGAACACTCTTCCGCGGATATTGTAACCTGTAATCCTTACTGGAATGACATCCCATGGATTACAGTTAATATTGACAATGACATCCATGTGGTTATGGAGATTGGTAACTTGTGTTCACTCGCTAGTGAAATTTTAGGAAGAATTACAAAAATAATATTATTAGAAAATAATATTATCTCTATATTGTATCTCTCGCAATGACTACACAAGTGTCCTCTACCGTTAGTTTCTATTCGAATGCCAAAAATAACAGATGTCGCTAGAAGCAACTGGCAACATTGATCGGGAGACTAATACCCTCCAACAAATACTATAGTAGCAGTATTACAATAGTATGGAATATAGTTTGATAAAGAGTACTTCATATTTAATAGAATGCATGCTGTTTATTGATGACTGGAAGATTTCTGTGCGTGACTCCTTTTCAGATAAATGTCATATAAATCAAATATAGAAACACATCGACAAAACGTATATTAATTGTATATTTTTTTAATCCAAGTAGTCACAACTAGACTCTACCATTACTATAAGATCCTTTGTCCCAAAGATCATGTTGAACTTTATTATTTAATTTATATTACAATACCTAATAACTACAGCATTAGTCGGATTAAACAGTAACACGGGTCTATACGTACCTCATTATCCGTGACGATGGCGCCACCGTCTCGACGCCATTGTGCTCTCTGTACCTCTTTGTTTAGTAAGATCGTAGCGACACCGAATCTAGTCTGGAAGCTAGAAGAACCAAAGTCACTGTTTCTCGTGCCGAGTGTCGGATTGTCGAGAAGTCGAAATGGTTATTCTTCGGAAAAAAACAAGCGTCGCGATGGTAGGACAGTGAATGGCGAAGCGGAGACAGGCAGGAGGCCTGGGCGTCGAGGTTCGCGTGTAACGAGCAACAACAAACGAGATCGTCGCCACGCGGAGCGCACCGAAAAACTTTATGAACGGTTTATGAGCGCAATAATCCGCTCGCGAGTAACACAATACAGGCTAATTATAGAGGACGAGGTCCAGGCTGGCCGACAGGCATTAACGTACGCGTTAAACTCACGGCCACGACAGCCTGGGTGGCTTCCCTATTTTCGTCTTTTTTTCCTTCGCTTTTTCCCGCCTCTCTTTTTTCTCTCCCCCTCTCTCTCTCTCTCTCTCCCTTTAACGTTTCCCTCGCACTTTGATCATCGGCGACGCTAATGCGTCTCTGTTATTTCAGTCCTTATCCCTGACAGCTAGACCCCGGCGCAACGCGAGGCTCTGACTTTTTCGATTCGTGTAAACCGATCTCGAACGTCGCGCACGTCGATCGCCTTGGTGACATAAGTCCACCGTTTTATACACTTTTCGCTCCGGTTCCCAGCTGAAGCTTAGGTAACGATGATCTCCGGTGATTTGGAGTTGAAAGAGTTATCTTCCTGATTTTTTGTGTATATGGTTTATTGTGCTCTTTTATGTAACTCAGTCGTTTAGTGCATCGAGTTAGAGGATCAGATGAAAATTAATAGGTACACGCTTTTATGGATTTTTTGCTTAGGTTTCCGGGTGAAGCTTAGGTGATTTTGATCTCGAGTGATTTAGAGATGGAAGAGTAATCTTCCTCTCTTTTTTTCTGTACATATTGTTTCTTAGTTTCAGGTGATATGGTCGGAATTATTTCTCATAACTTTTCGAAATCGTGAAATTTAATTACAACGTCGTAGGATAATTATTCCTGTTCTGCACGAACGCTCGCGAATGGTAATTTTAATAATAATTGCTACATTCAGCCGGACACTGATTATTTCCAAGCAAAAGAGTCCCTTGTTCCAGGAAACAAACGACCGATTCGACAATTTTGCGACGTGTCGGTGAATGGTAAAACGGCAAGAGTGCAACATTTTGTTCCTGCCGTGCGTCTTTGTTCGTTTCACCTTGTGTACAACTTCCGAGGCGAGGGAGAGACGGATTCGAGAGGGGTAGACAGGTTGCAAGTTGCCTGGCAAAAAATGAAAACGATTTGCGGTCGGCATTACGGATGAAATCGAGTTTCGAGCGAAGTTTTTCTCGGAACCTCCTTCGTTCGACCGCAAATCGCTCCAATTTTTCCGCGTCGCGCGATGCGTTCGCGAAACGAACATTAATACTCGAAATCGAGTCGTAATCCGCCATTGCAATCGCCTCTACCGCTATGTAAAACGGCTCTATCCGGCCACCTAGGGAAACCGCCCGAACGTTCCACGGTTTCGCCGCCATTTTTCATCACCGCTGTCACGTGACAATGCGCGGCACACGCTTTTTGAACTAACAAGGTTATGTTCGATCTCCCATACACGGTTTCTTTGTAATGTAAAGTATATCAGTTTCCTTTTCTTTTTTTTCTGGATTAATATTTATAAAATGAAATTGTTATCTGTCCTGTCATTGTCATATTTAACCCTTTGCACTGAAAGAAATAGTAATTAATCTTAATATAATTATCATTTAGATTATAGCGTTAAAACCAATGGCAGCCTAGAGTCACCTCTCGAGTTCAAGGGTTACAAAATTCTCAAAATAAAAAATTGTGAACTAAGGAAAAGCGAATATTTCCGTCGTTACTATATTTTTTCAAATATCCCGGCTTTATCAAGGACAATTTTCAAAGGACTTAATTATGATCCAGTGGATCGCGGAGGTGGGAACAAGGTCGAGTCTCTCGATGACCTTTTGCTTCGTGGAAGGTACCCCGGTGATTCAATTTGTTTTCGAGTTTTTCTCAACTCGAACGTATTAACATTCGTCTCGCGGAGACGGTATCAATTACAGTGACTGATTGAGGGAGGTTGGGGAACAAAAATCTCTGGAATGCTTACTTGGTTTGTAAATCGGAGACAAGGTCGCGTATGATATGCGTTTGTCAGAGGCATTTTTTTTTCTTTTCATTTCGGTATAGTAAATTTATTCATCATGCGCGTCTGTAATGACGAATGTAACAATCATAATTTATTAACCAATTTTTATTACATGCGTGAACTCCATTTGGGGGCTGAAGTATTTAACACTTAGGTCATGGAAAGTTCATCATTCATAATTACGAATTTCGTAATCAATTCTCCATTTTTCACATAATCAATGAACTAATTGAATGAACCATCGTTGATTTCTCTCCAAATGTAATTAATGAAGAATATCACAAAATACGATCATAATAAAGCACGATCTCAAGCCTAATCTCAATTTCCATTACATTTATTTGAAATTGGGGATGTTTTACGGAAAACAGCTATAATAACCAAGTAAGACGTCAAAATTTTTAGATCTAAAAAAGATCAAGCACATAGTACTAAACCAAAGGCTTTCCAGTTATTTTGATACTCGAAATATCGAATTAAAATTTTTGGAGAGTATTTTTACATAAATGAAAATTCTTTAAAGACTATTTACACTTTAAAACAAAAAGAGCCCGTAGATCTATAGATACCTCGATTACATTTTAAATTAGAGCTTGTTCGTTATATTTTTCAAACAATCGTCGACACTAAACGTCTGACAATGAGAAAAAGAATCGTATAGCAAGTTGTTCAGCTTTTACATAACTAGTTCCAGTAATGCAGACAGCGCAAATGAATGCAAACGAACTGTGAAAGCGAGTAATTACTCTCTCCAGCATGCAGAAACTTACAACAAGTTACTAACATTATGTATTAAAACAGACAAACGACGAATGTCGGGTAGAACCTTCTAAATCAACACTGTAGGTAAAACGCTCTCCATTATGCGGTTTACGCCAGGCAGATAAGTCGACGGATTTTCCCATAAGCGACTTGGCTGGCTGCGAGTTTCTTGCATGCATAATCCACCTCTCAGAGCGTAAATGTCATAGCTGTCAGTGGACTCTGCTGATACGTATCTAATATAGATTGTACAAGTGTTTTCAGACGTCGAACTCGTAATGCGCAATTACCAGGGAATTTTCAGAACGACAGCCTGTTGACCGATCTACTCCCTAGATTATAATTTTTCAACATTCTCGCAGCGTTATAGAAACGTTATTAACGTTATTAATGTTTTCTGCATTCCAGAGTGGGAGGTTATTACATTTCCTTCGATTACCTCAGAATTACGCAATTCCTTGGCATATTTGCTGTTACTGGACGTTTGATTCTATTTCAGTAACGGCGAATCTATTACACGTCAATACATTTTGGGTGACACGATATATCGGATATCTTTTCGGTAAGAATTCATGATATAACCTCGAAATTGTTTAAAATTTTTTATTGTCAATCACCGATAACTGACATGACACTTAACCCTTTGCACTACTATATCGAGTGTGACTCGACATCAGGAAATTTTTTCAAACGATATCATACGCTTGAAAATTACAAACTACAAAAAAATACAAATTGCCCTATTTTTTAGTCAAAGTAAATTCCAAATAAAACGTTTAAAATCGTTGGAAGCTGCTAATATTAAAATCGAAATAAACTCGTGTCAAGTCAGTTAATATAAAAATTCTATTCTTCCTTTTTTAAATAAAACACACGGTTTCGCGGTGTCAGAAGGAATAGGCATACAACAGACATCCGTAACCCCAGCGTTGATAAGGTTAAATATCACTGCAGGATGAAAACATCGTTGGAGCTTTCATTGCAAAATCGTGTCCGAAGACTTGGTCATCAGACGCGCGGTAAATTTAACAAAATAAGCCGTACGTTTGGTAAATATTGCTCGCGTGTTCCAAGTACCGGAGCAAATGCGAAATTGTAAAATTTCCCAACCGTCGCGTTCGTGCCGGCCGACAATAAACATTACACCTGAGAGGGTATTTCAGTAAACCATCAAAGAATTACAGGTCTATACCTAGCGGGGCGGCGGTTATAATGGTCTTTTTAAACTCTAAACCAACACCTAACAAATCTGCCGGAGACCGCCTAACAAACGTCCGCATCCTCGCGGGTAATGGAGAACGAGTCGATCGCGTGAGACAAGCGAGATTACCTGAAGTAATCGCAGGTGAAGGAGGCAGCGATCCGACGCTCGAAGGCGGGTCGCCGTTGAAAGTAGAAAAAAGCATCACCCTTGTCGTGGGTGACGGGGCGATTTCGACGACCCCTCGTTTTGTAAACTAGGCGCGAGGGAATTTCGAGCTAAAAACCCGGTGATTAATGATCCTCTGCCTCTAAAAAGGTCGCCGCGTCCCTTGCCTCGCCGCCGTGACCGTGGCAGTTCCTTAGGGCTGCCAGAGCTAGTAATTGATTCCGGATTACTTGTCGCCGACAAGAAACACGACCATCACGAGATGACTCTTGACATCGCGTCACGGTGTAATCTGTACGCGTCCCGTCACGGCGCCGGAATTATTCCACCGGCTCCCTTTAACCGACCAACGCTTCCTTCCAGCCTCGCGTTTTATGTCCAGATTATCCCCAATCCAGATGTAATTTTTGATTATACGGTTTTTTCCCGAACGACGCGAGCTTCACCGATTCGACGCTTGGCGGCGTGACCGAGTTCGCGCGCCAAGGGCACGCCGGGAAAGATCTACGTCGTCGCGAGAGTTTTAGTGGAGTTTCAAAATGTTTACCAAATTAAAATTCTATGTCTCTTAATTTTAAAACTTCTATATCTCCTAAGTTACAAATGTGATTTGTATATTTATTCATTACCTATATTCGTCGCGATTTATTCGAGAATATAGAGTAACGAAACGAGTGTAATTTACGCGTAAAATTTGCAAGTGTCTCTAGTCTCACGACGCAAACTATAACGAACCCGCATTGCAGGAAGAACGAAACCTGCGAGTCCCTTGGAATTTAAATCGCGAAAACGCAAGACCTATCCTTCCACCTGCACGTAGTCAAGAGAAGACGCGGAACGGAGCAAAAAGCGAGCGACCCAGCCCTCGGATCGGACTGTTCCTCGAAGGATCTCGGCGTGGCATTAAAGCCATCGGGAATATTTCACGTTCCAATCCTAGATGACTTACCCTGCACACCACGATCCCCTTATTACACACGCGATGCGGTAAGCAAGGAGATAGACGGCTAGGAGGAAAAGAAGGAGCCGGTCACGCTTCACGCTCGTGTCAAATCGCAAAGGCGAACGAATGGCAAGAAGCGTGTTCCATGGCGAGTCGCGCGCTTGGCAAGAAGCGAACGCGCGACTCGCGAGCCTGGCACTATATTGTATCGCGGCAAAAACCGCGGCGGGATCGACCGTTAGGCGATCGCCGTGCCGGTTTTTCGAGGGCCAGGAAACGGGCCGAGGTGACGAGGGTAATATTTCAAAAGCTCGTTGAGTGCTCGGGCGAGGAGCGTGCTCGCGGAATGCCGGCAGTAATTTGAACAAACGTACGACAACGTCTCATTTGTCAGGCGCGTGTGACGCGACCGACACCGGGCCCCTAACGCGCCAGAAATACCGACGATGGACACTTTTTCTCACCCCCTCCCGGCCCTCCCGGCCTCTCTCGTGGTTCCGAGGAATCCCATCGTAATGAGCCTCGCGATGTCAAAGGGTTCTTGCACCCCTCGCGATCGGATAGGATGATTGAACGACCCTCCACTTTATTCTCGGGCTTTTAACCCTTCGCGCGCACTGTCACCGTTTGTTTTGATACCTCCAGGCTTGATTAGCGAATACGAGGCTGTCGGTGGACTGAAGGTAACTGTACGTGATGCGAAATACGCCTTAGGTTCCTTTCCTTTTTGTTTTATTTTAGAGGAAATCGTGTCACCGGGTTCAAAAATATATAAAAAAACGTTTCGATTCAGTGTGTTTTTATAAGGAGGAAATCTACGAGTGGAAGGGGTTAAAAATATCGGTGAGTCGAAAGACAATTATGAGATTCTCGAAATTCTTGGAATTGGAAATTTTTTGAAGATTATGGGCTGTTTTTTTAAGAACTGAAACTGTCGTGCCTTTCTTTTGTAATTTTTGTGGTTGATATTCGGATCATTAAATGTGTCAAAATTATTTATTTTTGGATGTAACTCAAAGGCTAGCAAACATAACGAACGTTCCATCTTTAAGATCACAATACTTTTTGAGTGTTCTTGACTATTTTGAGTATTATATACAGCAGCAGAGAGAAATTTTCGAAATTAGAAGTTTTCTTGATTGCATTCACCTACCTGGCCAAGAACTCGTTACTGGCGGCCAGAATTAGCGTGTTCCTACTATGCGAATTGTTCGTCGCTCAAAGGCTACAAACAAGTAGAGTTCTATTATAAATTACAGCTCTCTGTGGCGACACCTATTTCTGTCACCGAATTTAGAATCTGGAGACGAGGAAAAATAGTTAACACGTGTCATATTCTCCATCCATTTGGACCCTTCTGAAATCCACGGTCATAAATTGAGTCTTCTTTCCTAAACAATTAACAATGATCCTGTCCCTACATCAGTGTTTACTACCATTAATAATAACAATCCAATAAAAATTCTTTAAACCTTAAATTTTTAAAATCGTTTCTTTCATTAAAAGCAGACCATTAAGATTCAACCCTTGAGACTCAATCGAATATTGCGAATTCTCTTATTAATAAACGATATCTGGAGTACGCTATGAATGTATTTTAACGCCAAAAATTTCACAAGCTGCCGATTTCTATTCTCGAAATTTCAATAGGATTTCAACAGCCTACGATAGAGTTTACGACATACTGTATCAATTCCAGCTGCTATAATTTGATAGATTGAAGTGTTGAAGGGTTTCATGGATCAAATGAGAACCAAATAGGAACCGCTATTTGTGGAAATGATACAATCATTATCCCAAACTAGACAATACCGTTTATAAATCGCTAATTATCGCCAAAAATATTAGTACGCTAAGGAAAGCAATCTTCCTATTAATCACTTTTGCATTTGTCACATTCTGACGTCACCAAATCCGCCACTAATAACCTCGACTTCCTTATTTCAATTTATTTTCATCAATGAAGAAAAAGTACTATAATTTATATTTCCTATTTTCTTTTCGATAAATCAAATTTTGGCCTCCAGAAATCTCCGCACGTCAAAGCTATAGAACGTCAAAAAGTTTTAACGATGCAGATAGCTAGATAGAGGTTCTAAAAACAACGGTATTGATCAGAGTTCCCGGAAATTCGATTCTTCCTCAGGATGGCGGTATAAAAATGCTGGAACTTTCCAAACAGACAGGTCCGAAACGTCCACCGTAAAATATCGAGAATCCTCCGCTGGCTGGTGGGCAAAGCGGGTCGACTCCTAGAGCAAACTCGATGTTGACCCGATGCCGAACAGTCAAAGCGTCCAGCAGTAATTTTTACTTTGAATTCGCGCTGGTGTACAGCGGATAGACGAGCGCGTTCGCGATGAGAGCCAGATTGGCCGGTGTTTGCGATGAGCAAACGCCGCTAATTAAAATCCCTCCTCGTTCGGTAATCAACGAATGCCTTTAGGCTGCGAGTATGGTCAACGATCCTCGACCCTTCGACCCTTTTTCTCGAGAAACCGAGAGAACCCGTTCGGCTCGATCGGTCTCGCGGTTTCTTTCACTCGGAAAACACATACCCTCTTACCTGAAGATGCAGCTCTCGATCTTCTTCGCGAGCCTCCTTGGCGAGTGCACCGTGGGGTTGCAAGTCTGGAGGTCGTCTGGCATCGTCTGCGAACTGAAATCAAAGTTCCACCGATATTGCCAGTATCGTCACAATTTTATAGGAAAAAAGGTGGAGAACGAAGAAATTAATTCGGTCGAAATGAAGAAATTAAGGGACGAATCTTTTCTTCAAACACGAATTTAAAAAAAAAAATTGGGATAAGATTTATTTAATTTTTTTCATATCGATAACAATTCAATAATTATAGAATAAGGAGGAATAGAAAAGAATAGTAATAANATAATAAGAAATATTATTCTAAAAATATTATATTCTAACTATCGAATAAAAAAGAGAATATTAGGGGATAATTCTCCAACTGATTCTAATTTTCTTTTCACTTGGAATAATCGTAATTTTAATAAATTAAACGTACGGATATATTCAAGTATCCCTGAAGAGGTTATGGGGTTGAAATATAATTTAAGGGGGGATTTAAAATGTATTTTTGCTTCTTCCCATTGGCAACGAATCGTAAATCGAGCTCGTTGAACTCGTTCAATTTATCGAAGATCGTTAAAATCCCTGTTTATCGAGTACCATAATTAAAAATGACTCGCGGAACATTTTCTTTGATCGAGTGGAGATACAGACAGTAAATTAACCGATAATATTCCGAGACGTGTAGGACTTTACTGTTATTCTACCGACGAGTGTTCAGGAGAAAGCATGTTCGACATAATTTTTCGTGTCCCACATGATGTTTGGCAAGTCGCGTCGCCGGTCGGGTCATAAATTATCTCGAAGGAACGAGGGTAGAAGGCGAGCTACACGGTTTTCGCTTTATTTTAGAGCAATGATATAGCATATGGTTTCGGAAAGCCGAACACTCGTCATCCACTTCCGCGTGATGTACGAGCGAGACTCATTTTTCCTGGCGACATACTTATGGCTCGACGCGTAAGCACACGGGCCTCTAACTTCCGAGGCGTTAACCCACCGACGGATCTAATTTCTCGTCACCCTGCACCAAAATATTTCTTTAACAAATCCTCCGATCGCTACAATAACTTTACTTCCAGTTATCACCTTCTGCGATTTCGATATGCAAATCCACAATAATGCAAGAATGATTATTAAAGAATAAAGGATTAATTTTTTCTAAAAAAGACAAATCAAATTTCAGCCATTTTTGGTAAGAAGAAGTTGCATAAATCCGAAGTTTCAGCGACAAACATTCGTCTTGCGAATTATATTCCTACTTTATGATCACGTGTCTAATAGTAACAACAGTACAACAGCGTGTAAAAGTCATTAAAAGTGTAGTATACGTGAAATATAACATAAAAGGAACCTGGACTAACCTAACCTGGCTCTATTTCAGTTATTAACACGTCAAATACTACCTATCCTATAAAAACCAGACCGTGCTAGAAAACAAGCTACACAAACATGCAGCACAAGTCTGCACCTGTCCAAAAGTGACCTAACGCTAAAAAGAAGCCACCAACACACAATAAAGAGCCACAAATTCACGACTGCCACAAGTGACCTAACCTAAACCTCCAACAGACCTCGACGCACTAACCTACTACCTTTGAAACAAAAACCAAACACACTCAAACGCCTAGGACTGCAAACGAGATCGGTGTCGCAGTAACGAGAGATCGAAAGCGATCGCAACATTCCTGTACCCCAGCGAAATTCCGATGATCCTAGCGCAGCCTGGCGACAAGGATCGCTTGAAACCCGGCACCCCGAAAATTTTTCCCTCCGGCCAAGCCAGGCCGAGATGATATCTCTGCCCGATGCATCCATCCCTGGGGCCTGAGGAAAGAGTCGGCCGGGGCAGGGCTATTAATAATCGTCGCATAGAAGGCGCGTGCTGGCCGGGCACGGTCGTGTGTCGCTAACGGGTGGCGTGGAACGTTTGTTTGCTCGCGGTGGCCACCGGGTTGACAAACAGCGCGGTTGCAACCGGACCACGGAGGCAACGCGGTGTTTTCACGCCGGATGGAAATAGTGCCCGACCGGGCAGATTTATCGGGCCTTAATGGGCCAGGGGGATCGTAAAAACCGCCGCTACCGAGACTTTGTCAACGACTTTGTCAAAGTTATGTCAACAGAGGCACGCTGCCAACAGCTGGCGTTATTTCGACGCCCGATGTTTATAGGCACGACACCGGGGGGACGCTCGCGCCACCGCGGCGAACGACCGTTCGGGGAACCAGGCGTCGCCTCCGACGCCTTTCCAGAACAATTTGTTTACCGGATAGAGAGAACGTGCCGGGGATAAAAGAAGATTCGTACGATGTGTCGGCAGGGTGCACCAGGGACACGCGACGGTGCCCCGATTTGGCTAAATTTAAATGACCGAGTTCCGTTGAACCGGTGACGTTTCGGTTATCGGTGAAGTTTTTCCGCGGCTTGAAAGGGGGAAGTTGGAGTCAGAGGCCAGGCGAGGAATGATTTAACCAACAGAGGAAATGAAAATGGGGCGTGAAACTTCTAGCTTTAATTTTTAAAACGATACAACGTCGATCGCGATATCTATTAAATTTATTATGTATTCGTGCGAATGGTAACGCCATTTATTTTAATTCCAGAACCTAGATAACGAACACGAAACGATAAATATATTGAGAATAACTTTTTCTATTTTAATTCGCTATTAAAAGTGACAGCGAGGATACAAGGACATAAGAAAAGCTATAAGTTTTTGTCNATTTTAATTCGCTATTAAAAATGTCAGCGAGGATGCAAAGATATAAGAAAAACTTCGAGTTGTTGACTCTTCGAGCACAAAGGATCAAAACTGAAATCTTAGATCGTAATTACTCGGCAATTTGCAAATCCATAATCTCTAGTTCTATGATTCCTAATTCGGAAAATTTTTACGCCGCTACGATCTAAATTAGAAGGATCTCAAGTCTGTTTTAAATTTCCATTGCGGTCGAAGTAATTGTAAATATTATTCCGGCGGATTATCGAAACGCGCGTGTGCCTGTTGTTTAAAATCGCGAGTGGAGGGATTAATCACGGTTCACGGGCCTCTAATAATTTTCCGGTGTAATGCAATTTGGTGGCGCGGACGAGTGGCGAGGAAGCAGCAGCCAAGGCAGAGGGAAGTCTGAGACACGATCAGCTTATTCCACTCTGCTGGACGGCCAAGTAACACTGATGTGATTAAGCCCCTTCGCAAATTATGCCATTACACATTAGATAAACGTCTGTTTGACTTCGCCTCTTGGCACTGTTCCGCCGCCGATGCACTTAATACCGATTTAAACACGTGTACGAACCTCTGCGCGGGGCTCTTGCGACACGTTATCGCCTGCTCCCGAAGTTCCTGTTTCAAAACAGCCTGCTTGTTTTCAGAAGCTGGACTCTGCGTGGGTTCCCTCTGCGGTGCAGCCACCTTTTGAAATATGTTACGGCTCGTTCCGCCAGGAGAATCGCTTCTCTGAACTAGTTTCCCAAGTATTTGCGTTATTGTTGCTCCAACCAGCTCTCCTCTATTTGGAGATTTTCAATCGCCTCGCGGGAATCCTTTGATTTTGCTATTTAAGAGACTGTTTACGCTACGCGAACATTATTCGGAATATTTTGCGCGGAATAGTTGGGACGAGGAGCTGCGCGAAGAATCTTCTTCGATTCGAATAGTTTTTCCAACGTGTAAGAATATTTGTTCCTTGAAAGAGTATAAAGTAATGTTTTGCTCGTCAAAAAGACCTGGCTAATAAGGGCAGACCTCGGAACATCTTAGTCGTCCCTACAAAGGGCCAATGGTCATTTCATCCCCCGAAAATGAAAGAATATATAAGAACCTCCAAAGATTGTACGGTGATTGTAGATGTCCTAATCGCGACGTTTTTATTTTCGTTTTGCAATTAATTACTTCGACAGTATGACGTCACTCTGTCGTCCTTAGTCCCTCTATCGTCAAACAATTTCGTACATCTCAATGGATTAAACATAAAATTCCAAACTATACTGTTCCTTTCTATTCCCGGTCCAACAATTTTCAATTCGGAAAATTCCGGAGTAAATAAATAAATATTATCTGTCTTCGCGAGAACAGCGCAATTTTAAGACTTCGAGATTACCTGTTTCGTAATTAAATTACATCGATGAGACGGAGGACCGTATTTTGCGAAAGTCACGAAAATGGCGAGAATGAAAGTTGGAAGGCCGGAAACCGGGAGAAACCAGCGGTATTAAAGACCTTTTCATTCCGTCGATCCGGCGATGTAATAAGCGTATTGGGTTTCTGTAGACGGGAACAACGTGCGCGAAACGATAATTACTCGGAGTTTTTTGGGGACGGCGGGTTTAATCAAAGCCGGGACGCTCGATCATCGGGAATTCGATTACGATCGAAACGTTCGTCACGAGTGACGATTAATCCTGGCGAGTGGCCGGCTGCGTCGAGAGATGGGAACCGAGTTATTGCGTTCTTCTCCGCGTTAACGAGAAAACGATTTCGAGCAGTTCGCCGCGGAAACTTCGACGGAATCGTCCACCACTCGTCCCCCCACGGAAGTAACCGACAACAGCCGAGCCTTGACGAGCAGGAAACTATAGTAAACTGATTGATATACACCGCGAACGAATTCGATGAAGATGGAAGTGTAACGAACCGATGACACTTGCGAAAGATACACACGGGGTGTCCCAAAATTTTAGGCCGAAAAGAAAAATTGCGAACTGCAGTTTTCTCGAATCTTCGATATTTTTTTAAATATTGCTCAACAATGAAGGCACGTGTTTTCCATTTTTAATTACCTTGAACTAGCAGCTGTCACGTGTTTTTTTTCTTTTTTTTTTGTCTTCATTGGCAACTGTTTGCTACACAAATTGCGCAGAATTCAAATTTTCAAATTTTGCGTGAATCATGGGAAACGACACCGGCTCGTGGTGTCACTGGCTGGGGAAAAAGCCCCGTTTGTTTTCGTGCCTCGGTCGAATTAGTCGGAGCATTTAGCAGGCCGCTTCTTCTCGTTTACTGTCGCTCCAGCGCGTTCACGTGAACTTGCATGGCAACCCAGGACAGCCAGCTATCGCTTCGGCCCATTTAGGCCTTCCTCGACTATCATTCTACACTATATATAGCCTAACTGCGGTTTAGATACTTCAGAAAAGAATTTTTTAATATCTTTATAATCCTTTTTATAAAAATATTTCTAGATTTTACAGTGAATACCTAATTTTGTGGAAGATCAGGATTTAGAAGTATCAGACTTAAAATGTGTTTTCGCCATATTGTTACAGAATTTTTAATTACTTTCGCTAGTACTGTCACTCGAGTTAGGTTAGGTTCCTAAGTTTAAATCCATGTGACGAGAAACCTAACCTAACTCGAGTAACACTAGTAGTTACAAATCTAAATTCAAATCCACGTGGTGAAATTTGCGATATAAATCTAAACGCGTGTTTAGATTTATATTTAATCGCGTTATAAATTATTATTACTATCGTTGCTGTTATTGTCGCTTGCTATTACCATTGACTAAGATACGATTGGTGTCAATTCGATACAACAGCTAAAGTACATTGTACCCGGTGATTGCATAGACCGTAATTGATTCGTTTCTTAATCGAGTTTGTTGCAAATAATTGCACGTTTCGAATACCTGACGCACGAACGCGTTTAAAAATCTGAATTTCAAAAAGTTCGTGTCCGAGACTCTTGCTGGAAATTCTTTCGCAAGAATCGCCGCGGATACAGTCGGGTGAAACGTATCGGGATAAAAAATAACAATTGTATGTTTGCTTAATTAGATCGACTAATTCGATATGGTTAGCGAGTGGAACAAAAAAGGGATGGAATTATAACGCGAATTGCTTACTAAAACGGTATATTGAAACTACAATTTACCGCCTGAACGCGTTTTCAACTTTCGCTGTGCACACCAACGCGCGCGATTTCATGCTCGATCGTCCGGACAACATTGAAACAATTAATTTAATCTGTACGTTTATTACTCATAGCATCCCGTGAACACGAGCACGTTATTTAAACTACGGCGTTACCATACACGGGGAAATCAAGTTCATTCATTGTTCCTTCGGTGAAGTGTTAAACGATCTAGCTAATGCTGTGTACACTCGTTAGAAAGGAAGTTGGAGTAATACAGAAGCAGTCAATTTTAGAAAGATTGCAGGAACGATTGAAATTAAACTGAGATTTCCGATTTTGATGGACAATATGGTTTGACATGATAAAAATTGTCAAGTCTAATATATATCACATGTAAATTATTCAACACTGTGCCTATGTACAATATTATAGCGACAAAATTGAATCTGTATTTAAAATATTATTCTTCGACTCTATTTCTGAATCGTATCATATATATATTTCTAAACTTTATTTAGTATTTTCTAAAATAAGAACAGGAGTATAGTTTTATTTGGAAACTGCTCCGTAGAGAGATACACTTTTTCGTAAAAATAGTTCATCGTTAATCATCGCGTTGAATGAAGTATTTTTGAACCACTATTATTTACTGCGAAGTGATTACGCTCAGATACATAAACAACATATGCTACATATAGCTCGGGGTGTTGATTTTGGAGCTTTGCACAGAAGAACATAATACATCAGACATACTCGTGTGACGTTATCGATTGCTAAACTCAATTCTGGACTCACTTTTCGAAAATCCGCTTCTTAAGAGAAAATATCGAAATACACACGTACTACTGAATAACAAATCCATCTTCGCACCTTTAATTCATTTTGAAAGTATCTATACACCTTACAACACCTTTCTCAAGCTTTCTAAAATATCTGAATAATTTCAACCACGATTAAAAATTTTTAAATTATTCAATTTTTAGGATTTATAATCATAGGGAGTTATTACAATAAAAAAAAAATTGGGTACAGAATTACACNTGGGGACAGAATTACACGTGCAAAATCTCGAAAATCTTTTCGCTACCAATACATAACAATTCGAAGCTTTCCTTATATTTTCCTAATAGCTTTGCAATAAACCCTTTATTCCAAAATAAAGAGAGGAAATAAAGGAATATCTCACTCGTACTTCCAATCTACATAGTCGCTACCTCGCAATCGTTCCTTAATTCCCAAGTTACCGAAACAAACGTTGACAGTGTCTCCTCGAGTAGAAGGGGTTGGAGGCCAATGTAGCCGCGTGAAAATCGAGGGAAATCGGAAGCTTATCAATCAGCGAGTGGACCACGGAGAAACTGGCGTAAGCATCACGGATCGAAGGAAAGAACGGCTACCGTTGGATTGGGAAGCGAGGTCGGAATGGGAGGGTTGGCCCCGCATGGCGGCGCAAATCCACGGATCGACGTGTCAACGCGTCGGACGATTCTCCCCGCGGAGGTTGCGCGGCGGGGCCTGCGGTTGACGTCGATTAATCACATGGCGGCCGGGCTGCGTGCTGCGGGCAACGACGTGCCGGTGACTTGCAACTACGCCCGCCGCCTATCATATTAACGGGTAATTGAAAGATATCCGGGCAGAAAACGGCACCGTGATTTTTTGTGATGTCACTACGAACGCCGGCGGAACGCTGCGCCGAATGATCGCGGGGTGACTTGCACCCACTCCGGCCTGAGACATGTCCGTAGCCTCGAGATCGCGTCAAGAGCCAACGTGGTTCCCGTTTCACGGCTGGTTTCCCTTCGGGCCACCGGGACCAGCAGGTTAGATCGCTCGCGTGAGCACTCTGCCGCTGGAACTTACATTCTCAGCCGAGTGCGAATGATGCTCTTGATTTCTTTGCTGGGAATTAGGTGAAGAGGGTGAAACGTGGGTAGAATCATTGTCTTTACTTTTTATTTCGTGGTGGAACATACACATCAGACATGGTTTTCGAGACTTTAGGATGCATATATTTAGGATGGTTCTCACTCTAATACAATTTCTAACGAGTTGTTCACAATGTACACTTCGACTGGTTCACGAAGAGTCCTTTATTCTAAGGATTTAGAACCTGAGATTTATTCTTTGAGAAGACCGCGATCAGCCCAGCTGGTAAAGACCGTTATTGACCAACACCAGGAACGATCAAATGATAAAAGCCTTAACAAGCGTGCACTTGGAGCAGATCTAACGCCGTCGAACTGTACCACCAACCGACTCAGCTCGTTTGTCCAAGTATGTATGCACAGATCACACGAGCAATTAAGCAGCGAGTTAAGCAGCGAACATCAGGGCGCGTGTAAAATACCGCGACACGGTAAACAAAGGCAGTGTTCGCGTTATTAATAATAACCAGGCGATTGCGGGTAGACCGCCTTCGGCGTTTGAGTTGGCTTCGCCTCGCGACGGCCTGCGTCGTTGCAAAAACATTCTTCCTCGATTTACTTTCGGGAATTCGCGCGTAAACGTTGACGTATTTAAGGGAGGCTGTAAACCATCTATTTCGGTGTCTCGCCGGGAATAATCGCACCGTCACGGATTATCGGTTAGTCGTGTGCTCGCTGTCCAAGCTAGACGCGAACCTGGTTGCCGCGTTAAAAGACCACAGTCAATTCGTCATCGAGACTGCTGATAACTTTCTGGTACTAATACACCACTGTTCCTCGCGATTCTCGGACATTCACTCCGCGTTGAAGATAAGAAGATTCAAATTCAAATTCGTCAAGTCTTACGACCGATGCGTTATCGAATCACAGCTCGGAACTTTCCAATGCGTTATTAAATTGATATAGATTGATACGAGAGATAATTCGTAAATTCTAATAATTTATTAATAAATTACCATCACCCTCCAATCCTCTCTATAGCATTTTTAGAGTAACCTTACAACTCTGTCCCATCGGTTGGTCTGAAAAGCCATAAGTGTCCGGCAAACTATCGCCGGAGCGAGCTGGAAAGACGAATGATAAACGATAAATCAAGAAGATGAATCTGGAATTCAGGAATCCGGTATTACCGTCGATCCATCCGTCTCTAAATCATCGTGCGCGGGCATTGAAACAAAACGAGGACCGTTCGAATAACCAGGCGCACCGGCGAATTTTAATATTTAGCGAGGAAAGGGGCGCGCGCGAGGCTCGGGCACGATGAAAATTTAATCTAATCGCGATATTCGTCCTCGCGTTACAGTGCTGCCGGTGGTATCGGGATTGCTATCGCTGCTAGGCGGAGGCCTGGTCGTCGAGCGGATTTGCTGGTTGAACGACGGTACGACAAGGAGTTATGATATCGGCGGCGATCGCAGCGCCAAGTGAAAACACGGTGGCGTGAGTAATATACAACCATAGGACGATCTTTTATAGTGCAGCCAGTCCGCGAGGGAATGATCCGCGGCCACGTCCGCAGAGATAGGATCGTCCTAACCCCCGCGCGAACCAGAGGAAGAGAGGGTCAAGGAGGAGCGAACCCGGAGCAGTCAGCGGTTCTAGTCGTAAATAAAACCGCGTCTGCTACCAATGCCAATCCCCGCACTCACCGGAGGTAACCGTTCCTAGAGATCGGACCAAGCGTGTATTGCAAGCAGGTTTCAACCCGGCTAGATAGTTTCCAAACGTTCCCGAGTTCTTTCCAAAAGGGAACCTGTGCCTTTAAATACACCCTGAGAACCTTCTACGAGTGCTTTAATCAGATTTCCTTTCTTCCTGATCGAAATTGTGTGATTACGGTCAATAATCGATGTATAATTGCCATTTTTATCGTCGCTGTGCAACCATCACTGACGATAAGACATTGACGAGCCACCTTTCGAATTTTTGTTTCGTGGAATTAATCTTGTGAATTGTGTAATTTTGCATCAACTTCTTCTACCAAATTCAAGTCGAATTCTCTCAAATGTAACTCTTTACAGGAAATGGAACATTTTTCAACAGGGAATGGATCATTGTTTAAACATTCGTTAAACCAAAAAGTGTCCAGCAGAGGGTGATAGCACTTATTACACGTTTGCTTGAGTTGCACTACGGGTTTCATTTTGAAACTCCGTTGACACTCCCTCTATTGCAAACAATGTCCACTATTGGCCGCAACGGTAACAAAGATGGTCGACTGTAGCAAGATCGAGTGAGATAGTAACATTAACTTTAAGAAACAGAAAACTAACGCCGATGCTATCTCACTCGGTCTCGCTACAGCTCGTCGATGATCCTCGCCACATTTTCGACCAATAGTGGCAATTATTTGCAACACAGTGAGTGTCAGCGAATTCTGAAAATGTCCCATAGGAAAAGTCCATTCTCACCTCGTTACACTTGTCTATAACCATCCGAATTAAAACCTTCGACACACGTTGCAAATTAGACAAGTTGTTAACTCTTGGCAATTCGCTTGTTATGCCTAAATTACGCGATTCATTAGCCACGATCGGACGTAAACGCGATTTCCTCGCAGCTTCGAATAATACACATCGCAGCAGGGAAATCCGGCCTGGTAACAAATCTACGTCCGAACCTTAATCCACGGTGGATTACTTAACAGCGTATCTCCTCTGCCAATTATCGGTTGGTCACCGGCGCGCAACGAATTCTCCTAAAAATGGCGTGGAACGGTACCCTCGATTCCGTTCGATTGCCGTCCCCCCGCGGAGAGGGAAACTCGGGCCCGTCCGGGAAAAATCGAGAACGACGAGTCTGATTGCGATTCCTCCCCCCGTGCAGAAATCATCGGGTCGATCGTGCGAAACTCGTTACCCCGGAGCCGTTAGCCGCGCGAATAAAGAAGCAAAGTATCGAGGCCTGGGCGTCCTGACGAGCGCGAATCGCGGAACGACAACGTCGCCGCGTCTGATTTCCACGTAATCACGACGCCACCGACGGGAAACGACCGACGCGCCGCACGGGCACCGCGGCAATTTCATTCGCGTTACGCACGCTCCGGACGACCGGTTCGGGCTACTAACCGATCCCCGAGCGAAACTTCTAAGTCACTTGAGAAACGAGCCACGTCCGTTTCACGTGCCTCCGTTTCTTTTTTTTTCTTCTTCTACCCCGATGGTCGCGGGTTTTGGTGATTGCGAGCAGGATTAATGGGACCAGCGATCGAACGTCGGTTGGGTTTGGTTTTGTTTGACGTTTGAACGCGCCTCGTGGGGAGTCTCGGAGAAATGTGACGTTTAACGTGTGAATTCACTGTTTAGATCTTTTCTATTATGTCACGTTGTGTAATTATATTAACTATGTTTTTATTTTGGACTGGAATCAGCGTATAGCTGTATCGGTATAGTATAGTAACTGTATTGAAGCTATGTAGTATGGTTATAACTGCATAACCAAATATTTATTGGTTTATGATACATTTAGTTGCTTTGGTCTTCAATTCGTCACAATATTTGTAACGAAATTTAAAAAATCCAATTTCAATTTACGAAATAATAAAATCATGTAGCAACAGTAGATGATAGGGAAAAGATAGCAAAAAGACACGTCACCAATTGATGGAATATTCTATTGAAACATACTTCACTAGAAGCAAATAATTAGGAAAGAATAATTAAATTTCTGTAAATAATGTTTGGGCACACAGAATGGTAGAAAAAAGCACACAACAAACTTACCTACCAGGTAACGTAAATCACACACGCGCATATTTAAAGCATTTCTTTCGCTGCATAAATAAAAAGGATACGAACCTACGGAAGAAACTCTGTAAAAACTACTCTACTCGTTAACCGTGCCACCAAACCCGTAAACTTGCTTATTTCCATTACCGACACGCTATAAAGATCAAAATCTTGCCCGCTATATCATTTCGTAACTCGTGGAAGTAACACCACCCGTGCGGTAGACCAGAATCAGTGCGGAGCGTTTCCTTGGAAATCAAAAATTTCATGTCCACCTCCCATCGAGGCTGTGCAACATCTCGAGCGGAAGTCGGGGGTAAAAATTGCGAGAGAAACGAGAAAGACCGCCGAGGAGGCGCAGCTGCCGCCTAACCTACACGTTCATCCACGTATAGGCGAACGAGTTACGCGGCGCGAGTTGCCTCTGCACGAGAGGAGAGCAATCAGGCCGGCAATCTAGCATTATTCCCCGGCGCGTTATTGCGTTATTGGCGTGGAAGTCGAGGTCTGGAACCAAAGAGGAAGAAGACCGATGGGCAGCGGCGGTTGCGTATACCGCGATTAGGCGGGTTGCCGCGATTTGAATGATTAGATAGGCTGCCGAGACGATTCGGAGATGGCTGCGTTCCCGCCGGCGAAATAACAGCCTCCGGGCGGACGCGTTCGTGACCGGTAGGCACGCATCTCGCGCCCCGGGTCGATAGTTCGCACGAACACGCCGACGAATTCGCTTGGCTCCTCTCTCGACCTCCCTAACTACACGCGTCCGCTCTCCAACGCCTTATCATCCTCCTCTCCTCGCCTCTCTCTCTTTCTCTCTCTCGTTTCCGTCCTCCGATCCTCGACAGGTGTGTCGAGGCCGGATTAACCATACAATGGCCGCCAAGGTTTTCGCTCTCGACCATCCACCGAGCTTTTAAACCGACCTAACCGCGCACCAATCTCACCGATACGACTTTCAAATCCGACCGCTGTTCCCCGATTCCTTTTAATCGAATATAGCGACTCAATGGAACGTTTCCAACGACACCAGGTCGCCGACGTGTCGCGAGAATCCGCGTCCTTCGATGAGGTTACAGGTTAGCTCGGTGTTCCGGAGGGAAACCGAGAACCAATCGAGTTTAAGGATATGGCAACGAGTAATTTTTAAAAAAACAGACTGACTCACCTTAACAGGGCGTTTCCAACGATACCTGGTCGTCGATTCCGCGTCCTTTGACAAGGTTACAGGTTAGCTCGATGTTCCGGAGGGAAACCGAGGATCAATCGCGTTTAACCAGTGTCTTCTTCGGGTAGTATCGATATCAGGACGCGTCGCGACGTGTACTCCACGCGTTTCACTGTGTCGCGATTACGCGTGCTTTAACCGGTTGTAGGTTAGGTCTAGGTCGCGAAGGGAAATCGAGGACGAATCGCGTTTACCGAGTATAGTCGCGAACTGTACGATTTAAGGAAATAGACGCGAGCCGAATAAGTTTACGGACTTTCTGCCATAGTGCGTTAATTCAACGACGTGACCGGGGAAGATTGCGACTTCGCGTAATCGCTTGAACTGAATTTTGAATCGACGCGAACTTGATCGAACCACGGTCACAGCGGTACCAACTTGCATAATAATAATGCCAATTCACGAAGTTTAGAAACAAGAGCGAAATACCATTTCTCAATGTTTTTATTCAAGTACCTTTTTTTTAAGCTCGTAATAAATTTCGATCGGTTTTAGTTTTTCTATTCTCAGGTTTTCTCGGTTGGGGCAGGAGTTGTCTCTGGTTCTGTAATCGGAGGTCTGCGTCTCGGGAATAATCGCAATTTTTTCATGTCCTCTGCTCGTAGGTACGCGTAATTTTTTTGCTCGTATATCTTCTCGATGTCTTCTTTCTTCACCACTGAAGGAAGCAACGGAAAATTGCGTTGGAATCAATTTTTATATAAATATAAATATCGACACACTTGTGAGATGATTTAAAATCGTTCGAGACCAGTTTCGCGTAATTAAAGTAAATATGTTATCTTTAACATCGTCAAAAATATTTTTAATACTTAATTTTCGTCGAATAAATATGTGATAATTAAAACTATTACTTCTTAACTCTTCCCTTCTCTGTGCACGCAAGTTTTCATTCTTAGCTTCTCTTTCCTTGCTCGACAACTTCGGCTTTTGAATCAATTTCGTCCTCCCTGTAGGAACGAAACGTTAATTAATCATCAGCCCCGATTGCTTCGATTTTTTAAAGGTTCGCTCGTTCTCGTACTTCGCTTCGGAATGCTCGTGTTGGAGCCGGAAGGAATATTAATGTCCGGTTGAATAGTCTCGATGTGCTCCGTGGGACCTTTGTTCTTCCTGATGATCTTCTTCGATTCTTCTATTCCGGGACTCTCGTTTTCCGACTCCGTAGATTCGACCGGAGGCGATGAATCGCTCTGACCCGCCGAATTCGACAGATTCAGCGACTCCACCGGACTTTCATGGTGCGAATTGTCCTCGCTCGAATGTTCTGCTCGAAACATTTGACGTTTTTACAGCGAATCTTCGCCGTAATCCACTACAGAAACCCTGTCGTCGCTTTGCTCGATTTGCGCGTACATTTTAAACGAATTTGTCCAGCGATTCGTGAGCCTGGTTTTTGCGGCCGATATCATCTAACCCCGGTACAAAATCACCCGACCGAGCGTTTTACGGTGTGCGTAAACTTGATGATCAATGATTACACGGATGATAACGATAAGGGTGTATAATTTGAAGGCAGTTGAATGATCCTCGCGGGAACGAATCCGCGTGGGGCACGTCCAGAAGCCCTGGGGAAATATTAACTGCAATCAACAGGTATAAATATTCCTCGTAACGCGCTTTAACCCGGCCATTTTATTATTTGTGGATTTAACCGAGTACGTGCGTTTAGTCGGGCCGCCTGTTTGCAAGGTAATTGTTTCGCAGAGCCGGACAGTCTGCCTTGGCAGAGTTGCCCACAGGTAGCGAAAAAGCGAAGAAAATCCTAACGATTATCGGCGTATACCCGGGTATACTCCGTGATTCCATCTCCTCACCCGGGTTTATCGTTTCTCCAGAAGGAGGAGAAAGGGGGAGGAAGAATCTCTTGAAAGAGTCCGAAGCAACTATGTAGCACTTTATTCCGTCGAATGGTTATTTAGCGATGAACTAGGTAGGTTTATTAATCGTTCATCGCCGGCGTTTGTTAGGCCCCGATCACGGGATGCTCAGCGCTAATGCAACGCAAATACCACGATCGGCACGGCTAATTACGATCGGGCCCGGGTCCACGGTCATTTACGCCGGGTCGCCGGCAAGAAATCGCGTAATGATCGGTTACACGGGATTAACCGTTCGGCGTATCACTACGCGGCTAATTATCGCGATCTGCCCGAGTCTATCTGGCCGTCGCGACTTTATTACCCGCGAGGCCGCTTCCACGGGCCCCGTGATCGCGAACAGGATCAAAAGGAGGCGAGTCGGGCCCCGGTCCGTGGCCGACACTCACCAGGAAGTCGCGACGGCCGTTCGTGACGGGTCTGTATCTTCGAGATGCATCGTTGCTCCATTCGTCGAATGTTTCCTCCTGCTCGTGCAGGTCGCTGCATCCCATTTCCGATTTCACCGCCTGTCCTGACAGCTATCGGCTGTCGATCTAACGGAAGCGTGGCTGTCCTCTTGACAGGCCTGATTTTCTCGCGTAACGTGTCCGAGGATTACACGAAACGATCGACTTCGTGGTCTACGTAAAGGAAACATCGGCGGATTCGGAGCAACTTTTTGTTTTAAGAACGTTTATTCGTGTTTCAGTGTATCGTGAACAATGTCGGACACTAGGTACAGGTTACGGGACAATATGTTTACCAGGTATTACAAACATCTTGCACACGAGGAACTTTCATTCGCAATACCCAACGAGGACCCGATATATCTTCTCGAGTTAAGCGTTATCGAGTTTGATGTATGTTTTTATTTCTCAGCCGTTGTTTCCGGAGTGTTTGGCAAGGTGTCAGGTCGTTACGTTCGGTGTACTTTTAGGAACGCGTTTTAATGTTGCACGTCGTCTGGGGTCTCTCGGATGTGAGAATCCAGCGACATCTTCCGGACCGGCTGTTGAATTTCGACTCGTCTGACAGGGGTCGGGCTGTTGATCGACGTGTTCAAGAGATCAGGCTCTAGTTCTTTGTCCGCCGGGCCGATACGAATATCCTCGGTCATGCGCCATTTGTTAAAGTGCTCCTTGCTGTACGGGTAAGGATCCCCCGGTACCTTTATGTAATTGCTGTCTATGGTGTATTCGTTCGCGTTCAACGCTTGCTCCGCTTGCTTCGACAACAGTTCCCTGTCCTCCTCCATTCGTTGCTGTTCCTCCGCTGTCAACGGTTGCTCCTGGTTCTGATCGGACGGTTTCTCTGCAACGAATAATTTCTCCTTCAACGCGACGATCTTGTTACTTATTAAAACTCTATTACGCGGATCAGTTACGAAGATCCGCTACAATCAACGGGATCACAGAGTTCCTTCGGGACGTTTCGTTCGAAAAGTTGGAAAAAGGGATCGTTACCTTGGTGCTCCAACGACATGGACTCGTAACTGGGATAGAAGTCGTCCTCGTAGGTGTAATCGGAATTGAGCTGGAGGTCGTCGGCCAAAGGGAGCACGTGGTCGTCGGTTTCGTACTTCTTCGAGTCTCTTTGACTAGGAGGCACCCTAAGGGAACTTTCCATCGAATCCTGACTTTCCTGCGGCACACGAGGCAGAGAAATTTCAATTCCCGTTTCAAGGATCGTGGCAAAGCTATTGGAAAACCCAGCGTCAGGCCGTTGCTCGACATTTACCGTTTGCTCCCGCTGATCCTGAGCCATGCCGGTCTCGTTCGACGACTTGTTTTCCAAATTCGATTCGCCGCTCCTCTCCGGTTCCTGGCCGCTCGAGAGATTGCCCTGCGGCTCGGAGTCCATAGATTCTTGCTTGGATCCACCACCTTCCGCGGAATTTCGCTCGGAGTCGGTCCAAGCACCCTCGCTGCTGGTGGAGAAATCGGGCGCCGCGACGTTCCCGTTGTTCTCCAGCAGCTCTAAAATCCAGGGATTGTTCACTCTCAGCCTGCCGTTGAATCCGTCCCCGCTGTGCCTTCTGAGCCAGCAGAACGGGCCCGTGTGCAGTTTCTTGCTGTCTATCTTCTGTATATCACTGGGGCTGCCGGTTCGTCTGACGTCCATCGTGGTCGCGTTACCTTTCACGTCTCTGGAGAACTCCACCTCGTCCTCGTCGTCCTTGATGGAGTCGTCGGTGGTCGGGACAGCTTGCACGTCCAGCTTCGGCTGAGGCGGTTCCGGTCTGATGGAGAGCATCTCCGCGCGTCTGTCAGTCTCTATGTACTCCTCCTTGGTAGGATCCACGGGCACCTTGGACTTGAGCACCAGATCCTTCCAAGCGGCCAGCTCCGCGTCGAAGGTCGCGTTGTTCGGCACGTTGTAATCCTCGTCGACCACGCTGGTCTCCTTCATCACGATCGGCGACGTCTTCAGTATCTTCTTCAGCGACTCTATGTTCGAGGCTTCCTTTGCCTCCTTCTTCTCGGCAACCTTCGGACTGGCAGAGGAACTCTCCGCGCTTTTCGCTTTCGCTTTGTCCGATTTCTCGGTGCGCTTGTCGCCGACGGCGTCCGCGCCCTTCTCCGCGTCCTTGGCCGAGCTCATGTTCACTTGCAGGTCTCTTATCGCCTGGATGGCCTCCATGGTCTGTGAGGAGGAGACCTGATAACTGGAATAGTTAGTGTCAGCAGCGAGAGAGTTCTCCGTTCTCTTTAGACCAACCTCCCACTCCTGGTTCAACTGCTGTTCCTTCTTCTCCAGCTCGTCGGGCAGTCTGATACCCCACTGGAAGTTCACGTCCAGGTTATCGTACAGGTCGTTCCTGCACTCCACCGTTGCTTCGTTTTCGCACTTCTCCGATATCCCGCTCTCCATTCGTATCACCGGTTTCTTCTTCTTCTTCTCCTTCTTGTCCTCCTTCTTCTGCTGCTGCTCCGGCATGTTCGGCTCTCTGATTGGCGGCTTCGTGCTTCTAGGAGCGCAACTCACGATCGTCCGGATCTGCGCCCTCGCTTGCTCTGCCAAAGTCAGAGGATCGAGATACAGCGGTCGATACGTCTGCTTTGCACTCGTGTAAACGCCGTAGTTTCGATTCGAGACGTAATCCGGGTAGTTTACTGGATTTCTTTGGATCGCCGTCCATGTTTCGTTAAATTTGGGGGATTTAAACGATCTAACGACGTCGCGGATGTTCTGGTCGGTTATGTACTTTAGTTCGGTGTTACGTATTCCGTGGATTTCGGGCCACGTTGCCCGGCGATTGATCACGTTTACTGCTTCGTTCACCTTACCCTCTACAAAGCGTTACATTGGCGCTGAGATCGCGAAATTCGAGTTCTTGAGTTACGCGTTTTTTATTTTTTTATATTTTTCATGCCGAAGTTAGAATAATCGCTAGCATTTTCAGATTTTTGTTCGCTTAATAGCAGGATCATAGAGTGACGCGAATATATTGTTGATGAGAGACATGAGAGCGAAAGAATGAAATCGATATATTTATCTAGGATATTCTAAACTTTTGGTCAAACAGTTAGTCGGTATTGAGAAAGGGACAGTGAGAATCCTGGCACAATTTTTGCAAATTGTGATTCCATTTCTCTATTTTTATGACGAAAAATTTGATTTGTTACCTGGCCTGAGAACATCCTTCAACCAGGAAAATATTCCTTCTACTTTACTGGCATCTTTTTCATCGGCATATCTAACTGCCGCTGTGGATACAAAGATCAGTCTTGTTTTAAGCAATGTAATCGAAAATTAAGTGAATATATTGGTTTCTATTTTTAAACAAATTTCTTATTATAGAAGTTTATCTTGTTCGCTTCTTCGCTACGCCCGAAGGTGTTCGGAATTTCGAAGTTTTGTTAAATTTGTGAATTTATTTTGTATAAAAATTATTGTAATTCATTTTTGTGTATATTATAATCTTTACAACATAACATTTAAAACATTAAGCAGTACGAATTTTATTGTTATTAAATTTACACCTAAAACGTATTATTTCATGTCTATATTTTCTAATGTTAATATCTATTCGTCAAAAATTAATTTTCGCATACAAAAATTCATATGTAAAAGGAAGAGACTCGGTTAATAGGTTAACGAAAATTCGTTAATTAGCATGAATTCGAGATAACGCGATTTATTTTTGATATTAGGTTACCGATTATATCGCGAGATATTTTTCAGCGATAAAAATAAACGGAGAAACCTACCTACGCTTAGATTTCTTTTGAAAAGAGGGCTGATTAGACCCCGGTATAGTTCAACAGAAGTGAGTTGTCCACGTAGCATGGTATTCCTCTAATGTCAGTGAAATTCCCCGAAATTGCAGTTACTGGACTAATTTTGCGGATAAGCCAGATGTTATTGAACTTCCCGGAATTTCTTGAAATCTCAGCCACGTTTGATTTTTCTGTGATTTATTGATAGGTTTGCTAGACTGTCTGCTTTTCCGGCCTCGCTTCTCTGCTTTTCGCCAGTTTCGAGTTTCGATTAACAAACGCGAGCGCGAACGATGTTGCATCGATTTCTACAGGCTCATTTAAACCAGATGGCTGGACAACTTTGTTTGTCAATCGTCTGATCGACCATGTAATATTTGAAATGCCGACATTTCCGCGATCTGAATGCGCGCTGGTTAAATATTTAGTCCATTAAATAAGCAATTAAATTATTAAACAGTCGAATAATTTTACACCGTCCAATTGTCTAAGTTAACCGTGTATTTATAACTGCACTGGATATTTATTCAACAACGTGAGATCGTAAAATTGAAAAAGAAATATCAACGAAGAATTTTATCTCGATATATTCTTCCGTATCGACTTAAAATTGATACTAGAATTAGCAAGAAATTTGAGAACATAATTACAAACATATGTACAGGGTGTTCGAAAAATTGCAGTGCAAATGGCAACGAGTCATTCCTTGTATAAGACTGAGACGAGAATATAGAATAATTTCTTTTGAAAATCAAATTTGAAAATTCATTAGTTACGCGTACACTTGCACACGTTTTTTACTTATGTTCATTCCGAAAATAATTAAAGAATCGTGTACATTAGAATCAATTTACGTTTCGCTAATTCGTAGAGTAAAAATTTGTCTCCAACATTGCAAATTATCAAAATAAATCAGTTGCTGAAATTTACATTACGAATTTGCTACTTACTATGCATTAAAATTAGAGAATACTCTAACGAATATTGTTTTCGAGTAGAAACAATAGTAACGAATCATCTAACTTGATTTCCTCGCTTTTCGGCTCAATTTTAGGTACCACGATTTTTCGAACACCCTGTATACGCCTATTATAAAGATGTAACTATGCCGCGAATATTATCTATGTTATAAAATGTTGTAACTGCTGTGCACGTAATAATTATACCCGAGATACGTATAATGAAATATTTCCCGATAACGTATCTCATACCAGAAGTATCAAACGAACCGACCAGAAACTTCGAACCACATCGCCGCACACACACACGTTAATTATTGGCTGGATCGCCGGTTGCAGGTATCGAGATTACATCTTTTCGCCATGAAAGGAACTCGCGTAGAAATCTCAACCGGTTGCCACGGAAATTCAAGAAAATCGAATTCCACGCGGGGATCGCGTATGCGTCGCACGCGACGAAGAGAAAAAATTCTGGCTAACTCGTGAGTGCTGCTAGAGCGGTAACTTTCGCCAGAGGGAGCTGCCAGAGAGACATAATTATTCCCGGCAAATCAACCCGGGCTAGTTCCATCGACTGGCCCAGGCCGCAGCCTCCAGTCCGGTTAATCATTGCCAAAACTTTCCTCCCCACGAGACCAGCCACCCTCTCGCGCTCTTAATGCCATAATGGACACTTCTCTTTCTCTTTTCCATTCCCTTCCTATTGATCCGAAACCGCTAAACTCGCATGCTGCGCGCTAGCTTCGTTCCTCGCAGATTGTCCCAACTTCTCCACCCCCGTGTCTTCGCTGCTTCTTCGATCGAACCTTCGTGGCAGAATAACATTCCACTTATTCACTGTCTCGGATTCTTAGCGTCTAGTCTCGAGGTCTCGCTCTTGTAAACGTAGCTTTTAAGTTATGGCAGATTTTTTACGGTTAAGTAAGTCCGCTATTGGTGAAAACGTTATCGAATCTTCATAGCAAAATAAAATTTCCCACAATCTCATATTTCTAGTGTCTAGTCTCGTGGTCTCGTTGATACTCGTCCAGTGAATTATTAATCACCCTTGGAAATATATTTCTTAGGTTATGACAGATTTTAAGGGATTAAGTTCCGCTATTGGCGAAACCATTGTTGAAATCAGATGAATCAGGCAAATTCGTGACGACAAAGGATTGAAAACATGAAAACTTTCATCGTCAACTTCCCACCCTTCCTACCGACGAAAAAATTAATTCACCTGTAATTTCTTGTGCTTCACGCGCATTCTAACTTTCATTAAAATAATAACCCCGCTTTTCCAGATAGGAATTACTCGAGATAGATCACTGGAATGGGAATAAAATAAAGAAAAATCGGCCGTATAGGTTAGCAACGGTGAGTTCCCGGAGAAAGATCACAGGCGAGAAATGAATCGGCGGTTGTGCGCGACCTGGCCGGGAAAAATAAACGTGTTACGTGTTATCAGATCTCCCGGAGGAGATGCCAGCACGGCGGTTCGTGATGTCGCAAGCGAATGGCCATGGCGATTCGACCCACGTACCGCTGCTAACCGTTAATAAAAGCTTAAAGGACATTATCGTGAGCATTCGTCGGGACATTAAAAAGCGCACGTGCCTCTAACGGTGGGCCCTCGATGCAATTTTAAACAGCTATTTCCGGCCACCGCCACCTATCGTTCACGGTGACACATGTCCCCGGCGCCGTAACACCGATCCAACCGATCCGCCTGGCTGAATACCAATCGAGCAAACCAGCCCCTCCAAACCGGTGAAACTTCGGCTCGGGGACCCGTCCTTCCAGCAATCAAAACAAACATTCCACCTCTGTAATATCAATCCGGCTTATTATTCCCTTGGTCTTTCTATTTTCGACCGGGTTCACCTCTTTCCAGCAACTATTCCCTTTCTCGAAATCTATTCTTGGTTAAATCAGGGTTCAGATACGATCGTTTATATCTTATCCTTATTTTTTGTCACGGTTACTGTGTATGTAGCATGCTACGAATTATCCAGTGCTTGAGTGTTTCCCTTTTCCTTCCTCTTCTTTTCTTCTTTTTTTTTCTTAAGAAATTAACAGTAGTATGTTTAATATAATTCCTTATTTGCAAATAAGGACCGTCGAATTTTTCACTACAAGACGTCCTAAACATCTAATGCTCAAGATATACCTTTGGTCAACCTCATATTTCTAAATATTAATTTTTCTTTTAATAAAATTTGCTTTTAATTCCTAATAATAAATTTGCTTTCAATGAAATATTTTCAAGGGAAAGAAGAAAATGGAGGATATGGGATATAAAACGGAGCGGAGATGGAGGGAAAAATTTGGGATCGGCGTGGAATTCGGGTCACGGTGTAATTAATCACGGTACCGACACGGGGTCCGACCACGACACGCAGGGGCATCGCCGGTTTGAAGCATCGTAACCGGTCGCGTCCGCGACGTGCCATCATTCCAGCGCCGGGACGGCGGTTATTTTTTCACGGACCGCGTGAGAGCAGACGGAAAGACGTACGGCAACGGAGGGTGGGACATTAGCCATAAATTCGTCGGTCCCCAGTGGCGAATAGCGTAGGAGCCAGCTTGCCAATTGTATAAATTGGCTATGACAAACTTATCGTCCCACAGGCATGCGTGTGTACACGTAAGTCTCGTGGAGGCCGGTCTCTCCCGTCCACGGGGTCAATACTTGCTCGTTTCCACGGAATTTGGTGCAGGTGCGTCACGGCCACCGGCTCCCCTGTGCTCGTTTGAGACATCGTTCCCCGGAGGTCTCCAAGCGAACGTGACCTTCCACCTCCGCTCGCGCACGTACCAGCCGCTTTTGTCCCGCGATTCCTCGCGTATCACCTTTCCCACTCGCGTAAATCGCAACAACCTACGGCTCTCCCGTAGAACTCTCAGAATCGGTCGCGAATCCTGGCTCGTGTTCATACGCGATGGAAAAGTTATCGAGGAATCAATTTACGATGACATGTTAAGGGATTTGGTGTAATTGCGAGGTGAAGCAGACAGTTCATTTTGCAGATTCTTTAAAACATTTGTGACTCTTGTTCAGGTTGAGTATTGGTAAATTGACAGGTATGCAACCATGCGTCGCATATGTTCAGTTTATGAATTTGGTTTAATTACGAGGTGCATTTGGGAGTCAATCTTCAAAATTTCATCGTAATTTTCTAACTTTTATTTGGTTGAACAACTCATAGAAAGTGGATGGATATATTAAGAAAAACGCAATAAAAATGAATCAACGCTGTGTCGACATTCTATCTTATTCTCTAATTAATAGTGCTTTCGAATAATATTAATCATCGTTTTCAAAGACTTCTATATTAAAATCTATTTCTTAATTAATTATGCTTTCGACCAATATCAAACACTGCTTTTAAATGTCTTCGTGACGAATGTATTGTAACTAGAACACGCATCGTTGAGTAATTTTCTTGATGCATACGATTTATCTGAAATATTAACATGGCATTTCTACGGCAAAAATTTCAACAATTTTTTAATCTATAGATAATCACTTTAGCCTATGCACGGCTTAATTAACTTCGCCGGTACTTTAATAAACGAATCACATTTCCATATTAATCTCTATTCACGATTATACTTGTCAATAAATTATGTTATAATACCGTCGACTTCGAAACGCGTTTCGTTTACCGTGCTATAATGATCGCGCGAAAACGAGTCAACAGATTCATTTACAACGCGCTGCGAACAAATGTACTACATCGGTCGGTAATTCTTCAATTTCGCAAATGTTAATTTTGAGATTATTCGACTCGCTTATGCGATCCGATGATATTTTACACGAATAACTTAATTACTGACGGAAAAGTTATAAGAAGGGAAAGAATCGGTCGATCGACCGGCGCGTTTGGAACGTTCGGTCAATAATTAATCAACCTAAGTAAATTAATCTGTCTGAATAAAATAACATTGGCTCGCGCAAACATGTCGGTAATTAATATTAAAACCAACATTTACAAAAGTGAAATAAATCCTGAGCCACGGCTATTCAAGCTAAATATCCGGTCTATCATTACTAGAAATAATAAACCTATTTCTAGCGTTTTGGATTATTTTCATCATTAACCCTTTTTGTACTCCAGCCTCAGTCACCGTTTCATCAGATCCTAATCATCGATGTCGATTAATATATCAAATTTAAAATTACCCAACGATGCATACAATTTCTTACGAATGAATATGAATTATCATTTTTCCGTAACGAAAAGATAGTCCAAAATTTTATATAAATCATCTCGTAGTTTCATTTAGGATATCGAATTCATTGAGATATCGAAATAAAATAATCCTCTTTTTTATTTACCGTTTTAAAAGTATCGTCGTCTTTATAGTAAAAAGTTTCAGAATCTTTACTTTCCTATAACGAAAAAATTGTCGAGTACAAAGGGTTATTAACTTAAAATTGCAATACTTTTAGAGCTTTGGATTATTTTCGTTATTATCAACAAAAATCGGGTGATTTCTAGAGATTTTGATATCGTTAACCTGCGGAGTGAATTGTCGCTGATCGGTAGATCGGAATCACGACGATTAATCCGAGGTCTGTCGTCGACAATCGTTTAAGTCGGCGAACGATTTACACCGGAGCGGTACGCCGGGAGCGTGCCGGGGCAGCAAGGGTGAGTTTACATTCAGGGGGTGGCTCGTGGGGGTGAAACCGCTCGTTTATCAGTAACCGACTCTAGTGAAAGCGACACCGTATAATTA